>JASEVX010000008.1:65634641-65772570 GCA_031761405.1 Serripes groenlandicus
ACAACACTGGTCAATACTTATACATTAACCAGGAAACGCCGTGATATTAATACGACTGATCTATTAGTGTCAGTATAGATAACACTGGTAGTACTGGTACATTACACAGGACACGCTGTGATAGTATTACGACTGATCTATTAGTGTCAGTATAGATAACACTGGTAGTACTGGTACATTACACAGGACACGCCGTGATAGCATTACGACTGATGTATTAGTGTAAGTATAAATAACACTGGTAGTACTGGTACATTACACAGGACACGCTGTGATAGTATTACGACTGATCTATTAGTGTCAGTATAAATAACACTGGTAGTACTGGTACATTACACAGGACACGCTGTGATAGTATTACGACTGATGTATTAGTGTCAGTATTTATAACACTGGTACAACTGGTACATTACACAGGACACGCTGTGATAGTATTACGATTGATGTATTAGAATCAGTATAAATAACACTGGTATAACTGGTACATTACACAGGACACGCTGTGATAGTATTACGACTGATGTATTAGAATCAGTATAAATAACACTGGTTAGTACTGGTACATTACACAGGACACGCTGTGATAGTATTACGACTGATGTATTAGTGTCAGTATAAATAACACTGGTTAGTACTGGTACATTATCCAGGACACGCCGTGATAGTATTACGACTGATGTATTAGTGTCAGTATAAATAACACTGGTAGTACTGGCACATTACACAGGACAAGCCGTGATAGCATTACGACTGATGTATTAGTGTAAGTATCAATAACACTGGTTAGTACTGGTACATTACACAGGACACGCTGTGATAGCATTACGACTGATGTATTAGTGTAAGTATCAATAACACTGGTAGTACTGGTACATTACACATGACACGCCGTGATAGCATTACGACTGATGTATTAGTGTAAGTATCAATAACACTGGTTAGTACTGGTACATTACACATGACACGCCGTGATAGTATTACGACTGATGTATTAGTGTCAGTATAAATAACACTGGTAGTACTGGTACATTACACAGGACACGCTGTGATAGCATTACGACTGATGTACTTGAGTCAGTATAAATAACACTGTTTAGTACTGGTATATTATCCAGGACACGCCGTGATAGTATTACGACTGATGTATTAGTGTCAGTATAAATAACACTGGTAGTTCTGGTGCATTACACAGGACACGCTGTGATAGTATTACGACTGATCTATTAGTGTCAGTATAGATAACACTGGTAGTACTGGTACATTACACAGGACACGCCGTGATAGCATTACGACTGATGTATTAGTGTAAGTATAAATAACACTGGTAGTACTGGTACATTACACAGGACACGCTGTGATAGTATTACGACTGATCTATTAGTGTCAGTATAAATAACACTGATTAGTACTGGTACATTACACTGGTAGTACTGGTACATGACAAGCTGTATTGTAATATACTCCCTGTAGTTATAATCGCTGTAGTGTTAGACTCTCTGTAGTTATGATCGCTGTAGTGTTAGACGTTCTGTAGTTATGATCGCTGTAGTGTTAGACGTCCACTGTGCAGCATGTCGAGAGTTCGTTTCCTGGCCGGGTCATACAAGAACTGCAAAAATGAAAGTACGGCTTTCCCTCCTTGGCGCTCTGGGTTGTATGATTCTCATTACGACTGTCTCACTGGTGTCAGGATATATGGACCAGTAGTACAGGTGTCAGGATAGATGGACCAGTAGTACTGGTGCCAGGATAGATGGACCAGTAGTACTGGTGTCAGGATAGATGGACCAGTAGTACTGGTGTCAGGATAGATGGACCAGTAGTACTGGTGTCAGGATAGATGGACCAGTAGTACAGGTGTCAGGATAGATGAACCAGTAGTACTGGTTTCAGGATAGATGGACCAGTAGTACTGGTGCCAGGATAGATGGACCAGTAGTACTGGTGTCAGGATAGATGGACCAGTAGTACTGGTGTCAGGATAGATGGACCAGTAGTACTGGTGTCAGGATAGATGGACCAGTAGTACAGGTGTCAGGATAGATGAACCAGTAGTACTGGTGTCAGGATATATGGACCAGTAGTACTGGTGTCAGAATAGATGGACCAGTAGTACTGGTGCCAGGATAGATGGACCAGTAGTACAGGTGTCAGGATAGATGGACCAGTAGTACTGGTGTCAGGATAGATGGACCAGTAGTACAGGTGTCAGGATAGATGGACCAGTAGTACTGGTGTCAGGATAGATGGATCAGTAGTACAGGTGTCAGGATAGATGGACCAGTAGTACAGGTGTCAGGATATATGGACCAGTAGTACAGGTGTCAGGATAGATGGACCAGTAGTACTGGTGTCAGGATAGATGGACCAGTAGTACAGGTATCAGGATAGATGGACCAGTAGTTCTGGTGTCAGGATATATGGACCAGTAGTACTGGTAACTAACCCATGACATATAAACTAATTAAATTGCTGCATTAAACACCATTCGTGTATGTTATATGGGCATCCCTCTAGCGTGTTGACCATGATATCATGTTACGTAATAGGGTACATGTACATACAATCATACTGTGCAGGAGTTGAACACTATATGGGGTATATATTTCCTTTTATATATCTTTTCAATCGGTATGTCGGAAAACAACAAAACGCAATTTAAAAGTAATTGTTCTTTTATTTCTTTAACCATGTAGTTACAAAAGTTTACAGTTGCTTTTATTTAAGGTTGACCCGAATCATTATACCACTAGAAAAGGAAAGAAAGAGTAATCTTTTGTTTGACATTATAAATATACATCGAACAGGTGTAATATTTCAATATGATATGTAGGTATTTTCTTATATAAAATATCAAGCTGTTTTGTAATATAATGCTTCAATTGTAACCTAAATCAATCCACTTTTACCAGTAGGGTTGGAGGACTTTCATACTGTGTCGTTTTCGTTACTTATTAATGTATTGTCAATGTTCTCCCCGCCCCGTTTACCCACAAGACCACTAGCTAGCGTATCAAAGTATCTGTGGCGTTTTCGTAGCCAGTCGCGTTTACCGACTAGCTTGGCTGCCAGGGAATCAAAATGGTCGTATCTTTTACCGACCAATCTGCTTGCTAGGTAGTCAAACGGTCTCTTACCGACGAGGCTGCTTGCTAATGGGTCAAACTGACCGTATCTTTTTCCAACCAGTCCACTGGCTAACGTATCGAAACTATCAGACCTTTTCCCGACAAGCCCGCTAGCGAGAGTATCGAACCCTTGACCATCATAACGCTTTCCACTGAAACCCTGTCGTCTTACGTAGCCCATTCCTGACCTCTTTCTTACAAGTCCACTGGCGAGCGAATCAAAATGTCCGTCCCCGAATCGTTTCCCGATGAGACCGCTAGCAAGAGAATCTCCACCAAATCTTTTCCCAACGAGACCACTTGCCAAAGAATCAAAATGGCCGTCACCAAACCGTTTGCCTACAAGTCCACTTGCTAGCGAGTCGAAATTGCCGTCACCAAAACGTTTGCCTACAAGTCCGCTAGCTAGCGAGTCAAAATGGCCGTCACCAAACCGTTTGCCTACAAGTCCACTTGCCAGAGAATCAAAATGGCCGTCACCAAAACGTTTACCTACAAGTCCGCTTGCTAGCGAGTCGAAATTGCCGTCACCAAAACGTTTGCCTACAAGTCCGCTTGCTAGCGAGTCAAAATGGCCGTCACCAAAACGTTTGCCTACAAGTCCGCTTGCTAGCGAGTCGAAATTGCCGTCACCAAAACGTTTGCCTACAAGTCCGCTTGCTAGCGAGTCGAAATGGCCGTCACCAAAACGTTTACCTACAAGTCCACTTGCTAGCGAGTCAAAATGGCCGTCACCAAAACGTTTGCCTACAAGTCCGCTTGCTAGCGAGTCGAAATGGCCGTCACCAAAACGTTTACCTACAAGTCCACTCGCTAGCGAGTCAAAATGGCCGTCACCAAAACGTTTGCCTACAAGTCCGCTTGCTAGCGAGTCGAAATTGCCGTCACCAAAACGTTTGCCTACAAGTCCGCTTGCTAGCGAGTCGAAATTGCCGTCACCAATACGTTTACCTACAAGTCCACTTGCTAGCGAGTCGAAATGGCCGTCACCAAAACGTTTGCCTACAAGTCCGCTTGCTAGCGAATCAAAATGGCCGTCACCAAAACGTTTACCTACAAGTCCACTTGCTAGCGAGTCGAAATGGCCGTCACCAAAACGTTTGCCTACAAGGCCGCTTGCTAGCGAGTCAAAATGGCCGTCACCAAAACGTTTGCCTACAAGTCCGCTTGCTAGCGAGTCAAAATGACCGTCACCAAAACGTTTGCCTACAAGTCCGCTTGCTAGCGAGTCAAAATGACCGTCACCAAAACGTTTGCCTACAAGGCCGCTTGCTAGAGAATCCATATAACCATCATTGAATCGTTTTCCAACAAGTCCACTTGCCAGAGGATCGAAATATCGCTTTTCCACATTGTCCTGGTTGCTATCATTTGATGTGTCTTCCAAATATAGAGTTTCATCGTCCGGTAGATCACGCGTGGATCTGTTTAATTTGACGTCATCTACTGCTGTGTCATCTGTGTTCGTGTCTTCGCAGATACAACAACTAGAAAACAAAATAGTGTTTATCATCAGATTACTATTACTTAAAAACAATCTAAGTATTAACTTTATGTGTAGACAATATAGGAGTTTTCTCTTATTTGCTAACAATCAATGCGTTTACTCTTATATGCAGACACTTTTATCAACGTTTTCTTATGTTTAGACAATCAATGAAATTACTCTTATGTGTACCCAATCTATATGTTAACTCTTATGTGTAGACAATCTATATGTTTACTCTTTTGTGTAGACAAACTAGCAACAACTTGCATTGCTTTGCCCTCATCCCACTATACTCGACGTTAAGCATTATTCACGTATGCCGTATTGAACAAACACATTGAACATTTACCGAACAGGTCTGCACGTAGAATGTCTAACTTTAATTTCACAACTCTAGAACAACAAGACTATTTATCCAGATACAGACGCATATTATCCCCGACGCAGAGCCCCGGTAGCTATGTCCGTAACTATGCGGGCTTGGATTGGCAAAAAGGTTTCCGCCAAAGTCGCTGCAACAAGCTTCATTGGTATTCCACAAATGAACTAATAGTTCATATTGAAAAAAAAGCCACTTGCATGGAAACACTATTGTGTTGAGTACTGGTGTAAGAATGCCACTTGCATGGAAACATTATTGTGTTGAGTACTGGTGTAAGAAAGCCACTTGCATGGAAACACTATTGTGTTGAGTACTGGTGTAAGAAAGCCACTTGCATGGAAACACTATTGTGTTGAGTACTGTGTAAGAAAGCCACTTGCATGGAAACACTATTGTGTTGAGTACTGGTGTAAGAAAGCCACTTGCTTGGAAACACTATTGTGTTGAGTACTGGTGTAAAACAGCCACTTGCTTGGAAACACTATTGTGTTGAGTACTGGTGTGAAAAAGCCATTGGGCACGTGTGTAGGTGAGCTGATCGCCGTTATAGGATTATACAATGTTGTACAATGGTATTTAACCACAATAAATCAATCAAGCTATTTGCGACATCCTGAGCTCGAAGGAGAGAAACGAGTATCGTTTAAAGAGATTGAAAAACGTGTGTCGAGCAGCGATAGCTAAGTCAGTACCCCGGCTCTGTCGTTCAATTTGTCCCGATAAGCTCAGTTGGTACCCCGGCTCTGTCATACATTTTTTCCAAGAATCTCAGTTTGTACCCCGGCTCTGTCTTTGATTTATTCATTTCCGATTAGGCTAACTCGCACACGATGGGGAGATAGTCAGTTACTTTTGAAGAAGTTTGTGTTGAGTACTGGTGCGAACAAGCTTAGTAAATCACGCCGTGATATAACTTCAACACCGTCGACTATGGCTTTAAACCAAAATGAATCAATAAATGACCATTACGGAATTGAACGAGTGTCATTTAATACTTTGTAGATGGAAATTCAGCGAGAGTGAGAGAAGGGCATTTGCACCCTCTTTTCATGCAGACGTATTTTAACGACGGACACTCAGAGTCAGAGAAAGGTAATTTAACACTTTCCAACATGTAGACGCATTTTGACACATTTTGACGCATTTGCAGTTAAATTTTGTTTTAATTGATTGAGTGATTAATTGGGGTGAAATATGTTTTCAACAATTTGTCATTGATATCAAGGCGGCCGGTTTACCTACCCATGTATTTCCTGGCTTTCTCTAACCAGTACTCCGACAGTATTTCCAAGCAACTGGCTCCTTTCACATAAAGACGTTTGTCCATTGTCCACAAAGTCCATTGGCGGAAGACGAATGACGATTTTCGCATTTACTATTGTAAAACATTGGAAAGAATGTTGGCAGAGCTGAGGTTCGAACTAACAACCCCTGGTGAGACAGTCCGCGGCGATACCGACTGAGCTACCTCGGCTCGGCATTTTTTTTAAAAATATTGTGGCAAAGGAGAAAAGCTTATTCTATCATTTACAAAGAATATCTAAATGTTTTCGTAGATGTTTCCAAAGTTGTCTGATGCAAAACCATTGTAAGTGGTAACGGGTTAGTTATAAGTGAACATATAAACAGCCTCTTTACCTACCTTAAAGCAAGTGAAAGTAAGAGAAGTAAAGATGGGCCATGTTTCATCATGATTTGTAGTTGAACGTCAGCGTTTGTAAAGAATGTTCTGAAAATAGAAGAAGATACACCCTTAAAGTAATGAAAAATAAGAAATACGCCTTTGAATAAGTGTAACAGGTAGTGAAGACTAATTGAACGCGGACAATGGAATACATCGTTCGGACCACTAAACGCGGACAATGGAATACATCGTTCGGATCACTAAACGCGGACAATGGAATACATCGTTCGGACCACTAAACGCGGACAATGGAATACATCGTTCGGACCACTACACTTGAAACATACGTAGAGACGGAACCTCTGAATGTTGTTCGCTTGATTCCATAGAACGTATCGTGTGTACCTATGTTAGAGTGTAGTGGACATAATGGTGTATGAACGTATCGTGTGTACCTATGTTAGAGTGTAGTGGACAGAATGGTGTATGAACGTATCGTGTGTACCTATGTTAGAGTGTAGTGGACAGAATGGTGTATGAACGTATCGTGTGTACCTATGTTAGAGTGTAGTGGACAGAATGGTGTATGAACGTATCGTGTGTACCTATGTTAGAGTGTAGTGGACAGAATGGTGTATGAACGTATCGTGTGTACCTATGTTAGAGTGTAGTGGACAGAATGGTGTATGAACGTATCGTGTGTACCTATGTTAGAGTGTAGTGGACAGAATGGTGTATGAACGTATCGTGTGTACCTATGTTAGAGTGTAGTGGACAGAATGGTGTATGAACGTATCGTGTGTACCTATGTTAGAGTGTAGTGGACAGAATGGTGTATGAACGTATCGTGTGTACCTATGTTAGAGTGTAGTGGACGGAATGGTGTATGAACGTATCGTGTGTACCTATGTTAGAGTGTAGTGGACAGAATGGTGTATGAACGTATCGTGTGTACCTATGTTAGAGTGTAGTGAACAGAATGGTGTATGAACGTATCGTGTGTACCTATGTTAGAGTGTAGTGGACAGAATGGTGTATGAACGTATCGTGTGTACCTATGTTAGAGTGTAGTGGACAGAATGGTGTATGAACGTATCGTGTGTACCTATGTTAGAGTGTAGTGGACGGAATGGTGTATGAACGTATCGTGTGTACCTATGTTAGAGTGTAGTGGACAGAATGGTGTATGAACGTATCGTGTGTACCTATGTTAGAGTGTAGTGGACAGAATGGTGTATGCATATCGAGGGCTTGGCGTGAAACAGTTGTAACTAACATTTTGTTACCAAGGTTTATCACCTCGCCATAAAGTCTTTAAAAGCGTTAAAAAAAAAATCTTGGTAAACAATGGAAATTTAGGTGCCATTGCTCGTTCTGAGAGCAATGACACCTAAATTTGCATTGTTTACAAAGGGGTTAAAATTGCCCCTAAACCAGGGTTTTCCAAATAGGTTTTTAGTTGCAACCGTTTCACGCCAAGCCCTCGATATGTACGTTAAACCATTTTCACGAAAATAAATTATCCTCGATTTCTGAATTCTTTATGTTAATTAACATACCAATTATATGGAACAGAACAGAACAGAACTTTATTAAAGAAAATTGACTTGAACACTTATGGTTCATCGTCAAAATACAACATATTTAAACATACATGAGTATGGAGATACAAATTGAAAGTAGATAAATATACAGTTTTTAACACTCTCTTTTCATGAAAATATAAATAGACACATACATTTAGACAAATAACACAATATAGGATAATACATATTTACATATATTTAGATAACAATCAAGTTTTTTCAACACTCTCTTTTAATGAAAATATAAATAGACACATATAACATCTACAGTATAGAATAATACACAGATATTTATATATAGGATAATATACAGATAATGAACATACTTTTAGCGGAAATAATGCATGATAATGCATGTAATGTCTTCTTATACAATGACATTGTTTAATCTATTTTTTCTTTCTTCATTAGCTTTTATGTAGTATAATCCAACGGCATTTAATGCTTTTATATTTGAACTATTTAACAACTGAATCAATTTTAACATACTTGGATTCTGGTAGTAATACGTTTTTATATTTTTTTTCTCAAATCAGTATAGGCAGGACAAACTAACATAAAATGAAACTCGTCTTCAAGCTCTTAAAAAGTGAACAGATTCTATCATTTCTGCTAATGTTCATCTGCCTACCGGTTTCTATATATACATTATGAGCTAATAAGACATAATTTAGCAACGGCGTTCCTATATTATGATATTTTAATTTTTGTAAGATAATCTGACCATTCAAAGCTAGATTTAAGGTGTTTGAAAATAGACAATGAGGATTTAATGTTTATGTCTTGAAACCATTCACTTATATACATATCAATCAACCTATTATGGCAAAAAAAAACGTTTTAGATTAACTGAGTCTGGAAATAGCCAAACGTCATAAAATCCTGTATTTTGTAATAATGCTTTAACCTTATTAGTCCAAACGTTTGAGTTTTTATTTAAACTATTTGATTCATTTATAACTGTTTGTAAAATAAAATTTGAATTTTTCTCTGTGAAAATGTTTACGTAGTAGTACATAATTGTTTTTACTTTAACATTAATAAAGAGTGGAAATCTTCCGAATGCTCCGTAAATAGCTGAATTATTACTAGTTGATGTTTTTACAATTAACAATTTTCTGAGAAACTTTTTATGCAGTCTTTCAATAATAACAATTGTGTTAAAGCACCAAACCTCGCAAGAGTCGTATACTATAGATGCAACGAAGGAGTCAAAAAGATCAATCATAATCTTTAAAGGAATTTCCTTATGTTTTGTCACTGCAAGTAATTGGCCCATGGCGCGCGTAGCTTTACTCGTTAAAGTTATATATTGAATTGCACATGATTAATTTCGTTGCTCGAACCACACATTTGGCATCGGGACTGGTCGCCACAATGATATTGATCGTGAACAAAGAATATGCATGTATTGGTTTCTTAAGTTAAACAAACATAATGTTGAATGTGAATTTCATGTTTTATTTCATTGCTAAAAGCATGACGAAATAAGACGTTTTTGCCTATTCGACTAGTATACAAGCGACACTAACATTACTAACATTTATTCATTACACAATAACGACAATCCTGATGTAATAAAGAAACTATATGTTAATAAAAAAACTGACAAGGGCGTCATTCTCTGCTTAATAATGTTATTGAAATAAAAAAATGTGTACTGTGGCCGATGGACTTAAATACTTTCAATTAATATTTGTCATTGTCTTTCGGTAACTTCCAATCGATAACTAGGGATAGCCCATACATTTATGAATGGTTTTGTTACCAAGTATCTCTATGGAAATAGAATATCATTCAGGACAGTACCCAACGTGTCCACTTATAGTTCTTGTTACCAAGTATCTCTATGGAAATAGAATATCATTCAGGACAGTACCCAACGTGTCCACTTATAGTTCTTGTTACCAAGTATCTCTATGGAAATAGAAGATCATTCAGGACAGTACCCAACGTGTCCACTTATATTTCTTGTTACCAAGTATCTCTATGGAAATAGAATATCATTCAGGACAGTACCCAACGTGTCCACTTATATTTCTTGTTACCAAGTATCTCTATGGAAATAGAAGATCATTCAGGACAGTACCCAACGTGTCCACTTATATTTCTTGTTACCAAGTATCTCTATGGAAATAGAATATCATTCAGGACAGTACCCAACGTGTCCACTTATATTTCTTGTTACCAAGTACCTCTATGGAAATAGAATATCATTCAGGACAGTACCCAACGTGTCCACTTATATTTCTTGTTACCAAGTATCTCTATGGAAATAGAATATCATTCAGGACAGTACCCAACGTGTCCACTTATATTTCTTGTTACCAAGTATCTCTATGGAAATAGAAGATCATTCAGGACAGTACCCAACGTGTCCACTTATATTTCTTGTTACCAAGTATCTCTATGGAAATAGAATATCATTCAGGACAGTACCCAACGTGTCCACTTATATTTCTTGTTACCAAGTATCTCTATGGAAATAGAATATCATTCAGGACAGTACCCAACGTGTCCACTTATATTTCTTGTTACCAAGTATCTCTATGGAAATAGAATATCATTCAGGACAGTACCCAACGTGTCCACTTATATTTCTTGTTACCAAGTATCTCTATGGAAATAGAATATCATTCAGGACAGTACCCAACGTGTCCACTTATATTTCTTGTTACCAAGTATCTCTATGGAAATAGAAGATCATTCAGGACAGTACCCCACGTGTCCACTTATAGTTCGAATGCAGTGGTCCGATTGGTGTATTAAAAGTCTACGGTTTATACATTTCCACAGTGGTATCACAATGGTATCACAATGGTATCACAATGGTATCACAATGGTATCACAATGGTATCACTATGGTATCACAATGGTATCACAAATGGTATCACAATGGTATCACAATGGTATCTCTATGGTATCTCGAAAATGTAGTGATTAACCGGGGGCCGTAGGGCCCGGCCCATGCGTCGAAAAATTAATGGTAAACAAAGAAAAGAGTGGCAAATGTATTGGCGGATTTAGCGGGGGCTATAGGGCCCGTTCCCGACTCGCCCCACCCCACGAAACCCTGACCCGGTCGGGCATCATACATATCTGGCGATCGCCGGGCCAAATTCGCCGCTCAGATCCCGGCCGGACATCGGGCGGACATTGACCGGTGAAAGGCGGCGTCTGGCCGACCATCCAATGTGTCTCGCCGGTTATAAAAGCCGGGTCATCGCATCATTAATCAGATTCCAGTCGCGCTCTTCACAGAAGGTAGCAATTTAACACACAGTTTATCACAAAAGTGTCAGAGTAACAGTACTACAAGATGCCCTATAAAAGAAGGGAGGACGGAAGGAGAAGGAGAGGGCAGTACCCACAAGAGAGGAGGAGTGGCAGTAAAGGGAATGAGACCTCTCCTCTTCAGACACCAATGCACCAATAACTAAGTTGTAGAGGTAGCTGTGTAGGTGCCAGCAAGTGCCTTAAATGTGTATACTTGTGAGCTCTTGCACTCAGGTGTGCGATATAGTGCCAACAAGTTCTTTCTGTTTTTAAATTGGCAGTTAAATAAAATTTACTATTTTTGACACGCTGATTCAACTGCTTGACAATAAATACATAAACATAAGCAGCAATTGTTATTTCCTTTCACATTTCTCCTACTTCTCCAACTTTCCAGCAGCCCCCAGGCCGTCAGCACTGCAGTGCTTTGATTATTTGTGTTACCATAGTTGAGCCGATAAAAGAATTTATTATTGACTTAGATAAACTAAATGTACATGCCTTGTTTAAATAACAGTTACGCTTGTTTGAACAAATACTTAATTATGATTCTTTTAAAATTAGATATAGTTTTCCATTCTTTGAAGCAATTGTTTAATGACTTATCGTCATTGAGATGAATTCATAAATACCAGGGAATACTTATACGTACTAGTAGCCCAGTAAATACCTACTGATCTAGTGTATGGCTTTTCAATTTCAACCTATTTATTAATATATCTATCACGCGACCACTTATTTTAAATTTTGTTTAATGTTACGATAAATAATAAATACATGAACACCTTCTTTAAATGATAGTGTAATAATCAAATAGATTTTAAAACATTGCGGCAAAAAAAAAAATTGCTTACTAATGTTTTCAAAAAACATCTGCTGCATGTGTGTCAATGTAAAAAAAGTTTCGCTCTACCATGTTTACCGCGCTTTCTGTGTTTTGCATTTGTACGTATTATCCGGTATATTTTAGTATTAAGACTGAACCACGAAAACAACAATTCCGATCTGTGTTAAATAGCAGATACGAGTAACTAGATATCATTGACCTCGTATTGTAAATCCATGCATGTATATGCTGTATATTGCACACCGAAGAGGGAGAAGCAGTTTAGATAATTCTCAAATTGCCAAAGTGTATTCATATATGAATGCTGATGGATTGTACATCTTTTTTTGCAAACTACAATATATCTATATTATAATATAAATGTACAACTTTTGCACATTTCAAAATAAAATATATCTATATCTAAATATACATGTACAACTTTTACACATTTCCAAATACAATTTATCTATATTATAATATACATGTACGACTATTGCACATTTACAAATACAATATATCTATATTATAATATACATGTATAACTATTGCACATTTCCAAATACTATATATCTATTTTATAATATACATGTACAACTATTGCACATTTCCAAATACTATATATCTATATTATAATATACATGTACAACTATTGCACATTTCAAATTACTATATATCTATATTATAATATACATGTACAACTATTGCACATTTCAAATTACTATATATCTATATTATAATATACATGTACAACTATTGCATATTTCAAATTACTATATATCTAAATTATAATATACATGTACAACTATTGCACATTTCAAAATACTATATATCTATGTTATAATATACATGTACAACTATTGTACATTTCAAATTAGTATATATCTATATTATAATATACATGTACAACTATTGCACATTTCAAAATATTATATATCTATATTATAATATACATGTACAACTATTGCACATTTCAAATTACTATATATCTATATTATAATATACATGTACAACTATTGCACATTTCAAATTACTATATATCTATATTATAATATACATGTACAACTATTGCACATTTCAAATTACTATATATCTATATTATAATATACATGTACAACTATTGCACATTTCAAAATACTATATATCTATATTATAATATACATGTACAACTATTGCACATTTCAAATTACTATATATCTATATTATAATATACATGTACAACTATTGCACATTTCAAATTACTATATATCTATATTATAATATACATGTACAACTATTGCACATTTCAAATTACTATATATCTATATTATAATATACATGTACAACTATTGCACATTTCAAATTACTATATATCTATATTATAATATACATGTACAACTATTGCACATTTCAAATTACTATATATCTATATTATAATATACATGTACAACTATTGCACATTTCAAATTACTATATATCTATATTATAATATACATGTACAACTATTGCACATTTCAAAATACTATATATCTATATTAAAATATACATGTACAACTATTGCACATTTCAAATTACTATATATCTATATTATAATATACATGTACAACCATTGCACACAGGTAGGGATGCGGTCAGTAACGTCGATCAAAAGGTTTAAATTTTCACCAGTGATATTTTCACGAGAGTCGAATCTCCTGTAACGTGGTTCAATTCTCTATTGAGTTTCTCCAGCTCACATTATCAATCAAATACTTCTCATCTGTGACAACAGTCGTTAAAAATGAAAAATGAACTTGATAACACGTTATTTGTCTTCGTATGGGACCAATTCCACTTCGATCAATCTTCATTTTGAAAGTGTTAAACCTCGTCAATATTAACCTGCTCCGGAGCTTGTCGTAAAGATACAATAGACTCCCGATACTTATCGTCAATGTTAACATGGTCCGGAGCTTGTCGTAAAGATACAATAGACTCCCGATACTTATCGTCAATGTTAACATGATCCGGAGCTTGTCGTAAAGATACAATAGACTCCCGATACTTATCGTCAATGTTAACATGATCCGGAGCTTGTCGTAAAGATACAATAGACTCCCGATACTTATCGTCAATGTTAACATGGTCCGGAGCTTGTCGTAAAGATACAATAGACTCCCGATAATTATCGTCAATGTTAACATGGTCCGGAGCTTGTCGTAAAGATACAATAGACTCCCGATACTTATCGTCAATGTTAACATGATCCGGAGCTTGTCGTAAAGATACAATAGACTACCGATACTTATCGTCAATGTTAACATGGTCATGAGCTTGTCGTAAAGATACAATAGACTCCCGATAATTATCGTCAATGTTAACATGGTCCGGAGCTTGTCGTAAAGATACAATAGACTCCCGATACTTATCGTCAATGTTAACATGATCCGGAGCTTGTCGTAAAGATACAATAGACTCCCGATACTTATCGTCAATGTTAACATGGTCCGGAGCTTGTCGTAAAGATACAATAGACTCCCGATACTTATCGTCAATGTTAACATGGTCCGGAGCTTGTCGTAAAGATACAATAGACTCCCGATAATTATCTTGTCGTAAAGATACAATAGACTCCCGATAATTATCGTCAATGTTAACATGGTCCGGAGCTTGTCGTAAAGATACAATAGACTCCCGATACTTATCGTCAATATTAACCTGCTCCGGAGCTTTTCGTACGGTGTAGATTATGTTGAGGCTATAGGACCATTACACATGTGTACGGTGTAGATTATGTTGAGGCTATATTTCAAAAGCTCGCCCTCTGGGTCTTCACTTGCAAAGATGCATTTAGAAATGTTAGACCCTAAATAACGAGACAGGGACTTGCGTGAGTCGTGTGCGCACAATAAACGGATTTATTTAGACTACAAAGGGACTTGCATGAGTATTATAATCACTGTAAACAGATGCATTAAGACCCTAAATCACCAGACAGGCACTTGCATCAGTCTTGTACGCACTATAAGCAGAAACATTAAGACCCAAATCCACGAGACGGGGCTCGCATCAGAACAGTACGCATCTTAAACTTATACATTTAAAATACCCTAAATCACGAAACGGGGCTCGCACGAGTCTTGTACGCATTATAAACATATGCTTTAAAACCCTAAATCACGAAGCGGGGCTCGCACGAGTCTTGTACGCATTATAAACAGATGCATTAATACCCTAAATCACGAAGCGGGGATCGCACGAGTCGTGTACGCATTATAAACAGATGCCATAAGACACTAACTCACCAGACTCTTTTGCGCACTATAAACATATGCTTTAAAACCCTAAATCACGAAGCGGGGCTCGCACGAGTCTTGTACGCATTATAAACAGATGCATTAATACCCTAAATCACGAAGCGGGGCTCGCACGAGTCTTGTACGCATTATAAACAGATGCCATAAGACACTAACTCACCAGACTCTTTTGCGCACTATAAACATATGCTTTAAAACCCTAAATCACGAAGCGGGGCTCGCACGAGTCTTGTACGCATTATAAACAGATGCATTAATACCCTAAATCACGAGACTGGACTCGCATGAGATTTGTGCATGTACGAACTATAGATATTCGACCTATATGTACATGCGCCGCCAACAAAGAGCTGTTTATGAATTTGTTATTTGCTGTAAAATTATCTTATTGTCGTCTTATTTCGTTCATCTCTTAGTACTCGCATTTATATTTCCGTTCAACAGATGAATTCAAATGAAAAAAATGTTCGTGAAAGATAGGTCAGTAAAGTGCTCCGATTATAATTAATTGATCACTAGTTTAATGTATTTTTTACGAAACTTTAGTTCTGATTACCATATATACCTATTTAATATTTAATGACGTGAAATGTTCCGAATTCTCAAATCTTTCAAAATATGACAAATCCGACAGGGATGGGTGAATCGTGAAGGCTGAAGGTTGTAATAAGAGTATACATGTGGAATTGCCCATAAGGAGTAATTTAACCTTTCTCTTTCTGTATATACATCTAACTGAAATAGTGTTGGAAAATGGGCACGAAATGTTCCCAGTAACATAAATGCTAATTAAAATATAATTGCATAATGTTTCAAGACAATATACTTCAGAAAAAGAAGTTTTCGTTTGTTCACTTCTCTCTCAATAACGTACCGACGACATATATACTGGTTGATAGTTCGCAGTAAACATCGAACTGATTTCAGTGGTAACATATAACCTATTATTCTCGTGTAAATTGTCAATATCGCATAATAGGATTACTGATATTCGTAGGAGATTTTAATCTCATTACGTAATGCGTTGATGATTCCGTCTCGTCAATAAATGACTTCCGTTTTAACTCTTTCCAACATTTGGCCGACATGCAAACGACGACTTTAGAAACATTGAGGCAACACTTATGAAACTCTCCTCTATAAATCCAAAACATTGTGGCAACAGAAGAAAATTCTCATTTTGAGAAATTTTTCCTTTTGTAACAATGTTTTTTTCAAAATTCGTTTTCTCCAGAAGCATCTGTATTTGTGAAAGTGTCAACCCATCTCTTGGTACACCAGACTGGACAATTGTGATACAAGTATTACTATTACTAATACGTCATAGTTAGCGACTAATACGTCATTATTAGTGAATAATACGTCATTGTTAGTGACTAATACGTCATTGTTAGTGACTAAAACGTCATAGTTAGTGACTAATACGTCATAAGTTATGACTAATAAGTCATAGTTAGCGACTATAACGTCATTGTTAGTGACTAATACGTCATTATTAGTGACTAAAACGTCATAGTTAGTAACTAATACGTCATAAGTTATGACTAATACGTCATTGTTAGTGACTAATACGTCATTGTTAGTTACTAATACTTCATTGTTAGTGTCTAAAACGTCAAAGTTAGTGACTAATATGTCATAATTAGTGACTAAAACGTCATATTTAGTGACTAATACGTCATAGTTAGTGACTAATACGTCATTGTTAGTGACTAAAACGTCATAGTAAATATAGGTTTAAAAAATGCTTAAGATCAACTATTTCTATTTTGATACGTAGACATTTACTCACATACGTTTTAATGAAGCTAAGATTGATTTATGGAGCATCGCTGATTAACTTGTGATACATATTCCATCGTAAAATAAGAAACTTCTTGTAACAAATGATCTCTAATGTTCCCTGAAAAGTCATATGAGGGTGCATGTTTGTAAACATTGTGTATGAAGTAAAGGATTTCATAAGATAATCTCTCCATACTGGCAAACATAATTGATTGTTGTCATTCATTGGTGAATATAGTAATTAGGTTGTTTATTAATGAAAACCTTTATTCTTGTCATTCATGGGCGAATATAGTAATTGGGTTGTTTATTAATGAAAACCTTTATTCTTGTCATTCATGGGCGAATATAGTAATTGGGTTGTTAATGAAAACCTTAGGCTCGTTTTAATGTCGATATGAACATTAAAAATGGCCCTAAATCGATCACCTGAGGGATAGTAAATTAATAGCAAATATTTCACTGCAAATATCTGGGAAACTTATATGAGTAGTGCAAATGAAACTGCAAGGAGTAGACACTGTTAGAGAAATAGCTTATCAGTGAAGGCCATTTGTATCTTGATATCTAACAAGAACTTTAATAAGAAAGGAATTATAAAGTTTTGTCATTTTGCTCCTTTCCCGGGGGCGCCTTGCTGCCCTGTTTTTCAACGAAATCAATATGATTTGAACAATTTTTCTAGAGGTTCACTCAAGGAACATTTCGAACAAATTATCTTGGACGAGCGAAGGAAATGAAGGAAAATGATTTTAAAGTTTGGGTATTTTTCTCATTTTCTGATGTCGCAGCAACCAAAGTTCTACACAGAATTTAAGTCTTTGAACAATTTTGAAAGAGGACCAGACCAACACAGAAACCCTTCTGTGTAGTTAAGTTGATCCAGTGGAATGGTAGGAGTTGTCATTTGTAGCTAAATGTTCAATTTATCTCTTTTGTGATGACGCATGGTTGCTATGATTTTGTAACCAATCATTATGGCTTAATACAATTAAGTAGAGCATAATTAAAGTAGGATTCCTATTCAATTGATTTAAAATCAGACAAGCAATTTCATAAAAATGGAATTTTTGAGTTTTGTCATTTTGCCCTTTTCTGAGGCCGTCTTGCTGCCATGTTTTTCTACCAATAATTATGGCTCGAACAATGTTTGTAGAAGGTTACCTTAGAAACATTTCTACCAAGTGATATTGGAATCTGACAAATAGATTTAGAGGAGAAGACTTTTAAAGTCTGGACATTTTGCCACCTTTTTGATGCCGCAGCAACCAAATTTCTGCATGGAATTAAAATCTTTGAACAATTTTAGAAGAAGACCACCAAAGGAACATTCCTGTGAAGTTTGGTTGAAATTGGTACTGTGGTTTAGGAGGAGATGTTTAAAGCTAAAAGTTAACGACGGTAGACGGACAGAGAGTGATCAGAATAGATCAACTTGAAGGCCTTCGGCTCAGGTGATCTAAAAACCGACTACGGGTTTGTCGTCATGCTACCGACTATACGAGCATGTCGTCTCTTGTCTAATTACATACTACAGAATTACCATGAGTGATTACCCAATACAGACTTATCTTGTTTGAGTACATAATACAAACTTCTCTTGTCTGAGTACATAACACAGACTTCACTTGTCTGAGAACATAATACAGACTTCTCTTGTCTGAGTACATAATAAAGACTTCTCTTGTCTGAGTACATAATAAAGACTTCTCTTGTCTGAGTACATAACACAGACTTCTCTTGTCTGAGTACATAATAGAGACTTCTCTTGTCTGAGTACATAACACAGACTTCTCTTGTCTGAGTATATAATAAAGACTTCTCTTGCCTGAGTACATAATACATACTTCTCTTTCCTGAGTACATAATAAAGACTTCTCTTGTCTGAGTACATAACACAGACTTCTCTTGTCTGAGTACATAATACAGACTTCACTTGTCTGAGTACATAACACAGACTTCTCTTGCCTGAGTACATAATACATACTTCTCTTGTCTGAGTACATAATAGAGACTTCTCTTGTCTGAGTACATAACACAGACTTCTCTTGTCTGAGTATATAATAAAGACTTCTCTTGCCTGAGTACATAATACATACTTCTCTTTCCTGAGTACATAATAAAGACTTCTCTTGTCTGAGTACATAACACAGACTTCTCTTGTCTGAGTACATAACACAGACTTCTCTTGTCTGAGTACATAATACATACTTCTCTTTCCTGAGTACATAATAAAGACTTCTCTTGCCTGAGTACATAATACATACTTCACTTGCCTGAGTACATAACACAGACCTCTCTTGTCTGAGTACATACTACAGACTTTTCTTATCTTTTCTGAGTACATAACACAGACTTCTCATGTCTGATTACATAATACATACTTTTCTTGTCTTTTCTGAGTACATAATACAAACTTCTCATGTCTGATTACATAATACAGACTGTTCATGTCCTATTACATAATGCAGGCTTCCCTTGTCTGAGTGCATACTACATAGTTATCATATATGATTACATCATACAGAATGATCATGTCTGATTACATAACTTCTCTGTTCTGAGTACAAACTACAAACTTCTCATGTCTGATTACATAATGCAGATTATCTCTATAAAATATTATCATCTTATTATTATAATTGCTGTCTACATATCCATTGTATGCAAAGTTCTTAAACTCAACGAGAACGCAATTTATAATAGCTTGTTTACCATAACTATAATAGAAACAGCCAACAAAGACGCTTCCTGTAAAAAGTCTAAGTATTTTCTGTACGTATAATTATCTAATCGTATACAATGATACTGGAAACCTTGTTGCATACAAAAACAGATTTACCCTTTCCAAACATACAACAAATCTGCAGCAGATTGCTTGACAAAAATAGGAATAGCGTTGTAAATATTTGATGCCGAAGAGTCCTCAACATGCATCTGTGTGAGAGAAATGTTAACGTATACAATGATACACGCTAACACTTAATAACAGCGCTTTGATAAATCCCGATTCACTATTCATTATAACGGTTGTCAAATGTTAATAAAGTGGGCGTATTACTTAAACAAGTATTCAGGTTATACATAGCGACAATAACAATATTAAATTTAGATTTGACATTCTAATCCCCATGTTTAACTTCAGCTTATAGTTAATGGTAGAGCCCGATTCTATTTTCATTTTCATAAACTGTTTTAATAGTTCACCTTCAAACTTGTTTGATACATTTTTTCAGGAATAATTTTATCGGTTCAAGTCATGTAATTAATTTCTATCGTACATCAAAGGCTACCCATATTATGTAATTAATTTCTATCATATATCAAAGGCTACACATATTATGTAATTAATTTCTAGCGTACATCAAAGGCTACATGTAATTAATTTTCTAGCGTACATCAAATGCTACAAATATTATGAAATTAATTTCTAGCGTACATCAAAGGCTACACATATTAGGTAATTAATTTCTATCGTACATCAAAGGCTACATGTAATTAATTTCTAGCGTACATCAAAGGCTACACATATTATGTAATTAATTTCTAGCGCACATCAAAGGCTACACATATTAGGTAATTAATTTCTATCGTACATCTAAGGCTACACATATCAGGTAATTAATTTCTATCGTACATCAAAGGCTACACATATTAGGTAATTAATTTCTAGCGTACATCAAAGGCTACATGTAATTAATTTTCTAGCGTACATCAAATGCTACACATATTATGAAATTAATTTCTAGCGTACATCAAAGGCTACATATATTATGTAATTAATTTCTAGCGCACATCAAAGGCTACACATATTAGGTAATTAATTTCTATCGTACATCAAAGGCTACATGTAATTAGTTTCTAGCGTACATCAAAGGCTACACATATTTTGTAATTAATTTCTAGCGCACATCAAAGGCTACACATATTAGGTAACTAATTTCTATCGTACATCTAAGGCTACACATATCAGGTAATTAATTTCTATCGTACATCAAAGGCTACACATATTAGGTATTTAATTTCTAGCGTACATCAAAGGCTACATGTAATTAATTTTCTAGCGTACATCAAAGGCTACACATATTATGAAATTAATTTCTGTCGTACATCAAAGGCTACACATATTATGTAATTAATTTCAATCATACATCAAAGGCTATAAATATTATGTAATTAATTTCAAGCGTACATCAAAGGCTACACATTTTATGTAATTAATTTCTATCGTACATCAAAGGCTACACAAATTATGTAATTAATTTCAATCGTCGTACATCAAAGGCTACACATATTATGTAATCAATTTCTATCGTACATCAAAGGCTACACAAATTATGTAATTAATTTCAATCGTACATCAAAGGCTACACATATTATGTAATTAATTTCAATCGTACATCAAAGGCTACAAATATTATGTAATTATTTTCCTAGTATACATCTAAGGCTACACATATTATGTAATTAATTTCTATCGTACATTAAAGGCTACAAATATTATGTAATTAATTTCAATCGTACATCAAAGTCTATAAATATTATGTAATTAATTTCAAGCGTACATCAAAGGCTACACATATTATGTAATTAATTTCTATCGTACATCAAAGGCTACACAAATTATGTAATTAATTTCAATCGTACATCAAAGGCTACACATATTATGTAATTAATTTCAATCGTACATTAAAGGCTACACATATTATGTAATTAATTTAAATCGTACATCAAAGGCTACACATATTATGTAATTAATATCTAGCGTACATCTAAGGCTACATGTTATTAATTTTCTAGCGTACATCAAAGGCTACACATATTAATTAGGTAATTAATTTATATCGTACATCAAAGGCTACACATATTATGTAATTAATATCTAGCGTACATCTAAGGCTACATGTTATTAATTTTCTAGCGTACATCAAAGGCTACACATATTATGTAATTAATTTATATCGTACATCAAAGGCAACACATAATATGTAATTAATTTATATCGTACATTCAAGGCTACACATATTATGTAATTAATTTCTATCGTATATCTAAGGCTACACATATTATGTAATTAATTTCTATCGTATATCTAAGGCTACACATATTATGATCAAGCTAACGCTCATACTACTACAATGTATATGCATGCTTTCTTTCATTTATAACGAAGCTCAGCCAATAGCGACTATGACTTGCAATCTAAGGGTTGTGAAGTCGAACCCCAGCTCGGGTCACAGTCATTGAGACAAGCGTCATTCGTCTTCAACCAATAGGCTAATTGTCTCTATGGAAAAACAGCCAATTGCTGTGAAAGACTGCTGTGTGGAGAACTGGGGTACATGTACGTGTACTATTGGCAAGAGGTACACGTTGGTAGGCGAGCTGGCCTTCGTTATATTCTTCTACAATTGATGAAAACGGCTTCCAACCACAGTAAATCAATTTTAACGTACACATATTGTCAATATTCAGTAAATTAATTATAACGTATACATATTGTCAACATTCAGTAAATCAGTTCTAACGTACACATGTTGTCAATATTCAGTAAATCAGTTCTAACGTACACATATTGTCAATATTCAGTAAATTCATTATAAAGTACACATATTGTCAATATTTAGTAAATCAGTTGTAACGTACACATATTGTCAATATTCAGTAAATCAGTTCTAATGTACACGTATTGTCAATATTCAGTAAATCAGTTCTAACGAACACATATTGTCAATATTCAGTAACTCAGTTCTAACGTACACATATTGTCAATATTTAGTAAATCATTTCTAACGAACACATATTGTCAATATTCAGTAAATCAGTTGTAACGTACACATATTGTCAATATTCAGTAAATCAGTTCTAACGTACACATATTGTCAATATTCAGTAAATCAGTTCTAACGTACACATATTGTCAATATTTAGTAAATCAGTTCTAAAGTATACATATTGTCAATATTCAGTAAATCAGTTCTAAAGTATACATATTGTCAATATTCAGTAAATCAGTTCTAAAGTATACATATTGTCAATATTTAGTAAATCAGTTGTAACGTTCACATATTGTCAATATTCAGTAAATCAGTTCTAACATACACATATTGTCAATATTCAGTAAATCAGTTATAACGTACACATATTGTCAATATTCAGTAAATCAGTTCTAACATACACATATTGTCAATATTCAGTAAATCAGTTCTAACGTACACATATTGTCAATATTCAGTAAATCAGTTCTAACGTACACATATTTTCAATATTTAGTAAATCAGTTCTAAAGTATACATATTGTCAATATTTAGTAAATCAGTTCTAAAGTATACATATTGTCAATATTCAGTAAATCAGTTCTATCATACACATATTGTCAATATTCAGTAAATCAGTCCTAACGTACACATATTGTCAATAGTCTCGGCCTGTTCCACTAGCAGTGACAGTCTCTGATATACCGTCTGCGTGTTGTAGTGGAATAGCGTCCACCTTGGTCGTGTTGTAGTGGAATAGCGTCCACCTTGGTCGTGTAGTAGTGGAATAGCGTCCACCTTGGTCGTGTAGTAGTGGAATAGCGTCCACCTTGGTCGTGTAGTAGTGGAATAGCGTCCACCTTGGTCGTGTTGTAGTGGAATAGCGGCCACCTTGGTCGTGTTGTAGTGGAATAGCGTCCACCTTGGTCGTGTTGTAGTGGAATAGCGTCCACCTTGGTCGTGTTGTAGTGGAATAGCGTCCACATTGGTCGTGTTGTAGTGGAATAGCGTCCACCTTGGTCGTGTAGTAGTGGATTAGCGTCCACCTTGGTCGTGTAGTAGTGGAATAGCGTCCACCTTGGTCGTGTAGTAGTGGAATAGCGTCCACATTGGTCGTGTTGTAGTGGAATAGCGTCCACCTTGGTCGTGTTGTAGTGGAATAGCGTCCACATTGGTCGTGTAGTAGTGGAATAGCGTCCACATTGGTCGTGTTGTAGTGGAATAGCGTCCACATTGGTCGTGTTGTAGTGGAATAGCGTCCACCTTGGTCGTGTAGTAGTGGAATAGCGTCCACATTGGTCGTGTTGTAGTGGAATAGCGTCCACATTGGTCGTGTTGTAGTGGAATAGCGTCCACATTGGTCGTGTTGTAGTGGAATAGCGTCCACCTTGGTCGTGTCGTAGTGGAATAGCGTCCACCTTGGTCGTGTTGTAGTGGAATAGCGTCCACCTTGGTCGTGTTGTAGTGGAATAGCGTCCACATTGGTCGTGTTGTAGTGGAATAGCGTCCACATTGGTCGTGTTGTAGTGGAATAGCGTCCACCTTGGTCGTGTTGTAGTGGAATAGCGTCCACATTGGTCGTGTTGTAGTGGAATAGCGGCCACCTTGGTCGTGTAGTAGTGGAATAGCGTCCACCTTGGTCGTGTAGTAGTGGAATAGCGTCCACCTTGGTCGTGTAGTAGTGGAATAGCGTCCACCTTGGTCGTGTAGTAGTGGAATAGCGTCCACATTGGTCGTGTTGTAGTGGAATAGCGTCCACATTGGTCGTGTTGTAGTGGAATAGCGTCCACCTTGGTTTCCAGAGGTTACGGGGTTCGAATTCCGGCCTGGACATACCAAATAAATGTACTTTTATAAAAAGTAGTAAGGGCTGCCCTCCTTGGCGCTCAGGGTTGCGGGCTTATTATTACGGCCTGTGTCAGGATATATATTGACCAGATGTACTGGTACCCTGGAAACGACGTGCTATCAATGAATAATTGTTGCAATCAGCGTTAAACACCGCAATAGAGTCTCTGTCACGTAGTAGTTTTAAGAGCGTCCGAATTGGGAGAGGTCATACCACACTGGTGGAAGTGGGTTCTCCTCCCGGCGTGAAGCCTAAGAAGGAAAGCATAACGACGGATGCACCAGCGAGTCAGTCGTCATGCTAACACCGCCATCTTTGGTATGACCCGGCCGGGGATCGAACCCACGACCCCCCTCTACCGAGGCAATGCTCTATCAGTATGACATATGGGCCCACGTTTGATGATTACGGGTCTTGTTTTATCTACGTATTGGAATAGGCCTTATGGTCTGTATACCCGCATCGTCGTGTCACACGTGTTGACGGAACTTTCCGCCCAGGTTATTTATTTATTTTTTATCCTTGATACACAAAATAATCCCACCGGGTTTTCGCCGATATCTCTAAATGTTGCTAAACCGATAATATAACAATGGTCTCACGGTCTGTTTTCCTTGAGCGAAGCTATGTCTTAAGTTTGATTTACATTTCAAACGGAAATGATATAGGAGAAGAATGAATATAAACATATTTTGCTAGTTTTCAGATCCATGTATGTGCTTCTCTGTAACATTGCCTACAATAATGTGTATGTTGCCTTAACCGAATAAATATGTTTACACCCAGGGAAATTAGGTTTACACAATAGACAGCAATAGATCGGAAATGTTACAGACGCAGAAAGGTAAGTAACATTCTCAGCGGAATGCAACTAATAATTCCGAGTGAAGTACATGTAATTGTAGTCCTCGCTCTAGAATACATCGATTTGAACTTGCGTAACTCCCGTCCCGTTTTTCACAAAATGCATATCAGATTATTCTACGTAACTTTAAATGATCACGTAATATATTTTTATATTAAGTCTACCAAAGGCAAGAAAGTCAGTACAACACTTTATATCATAAAAACTCTTTATTAATCGAATTTTCGACCATTTGGTCTTTATCAAGATAAATAAAATAAATAAGAATTTATGTGCAGTCCACTCTTGTGTCGAAGATAAAACAAAATTATCTTGATAAAGAGCAAGTGGTCAAACATTCGATTATTAAAGAGTTTTAATGATAACAAGTATTTAAATTATCAATTCTGAATAAAAAACCTATTAAATGAGAAATTACTTTTTTCAATTGAAACCCTCTGTTTGAAGTATCCTTCTCATTAAACTTGTGCAAATACCGTTACCTTTTCACAAAATTCCGTAATAAATAAGTAATTTTAGAATAAGCGATTACTGCCTCAAAAATATGTATCGTATAAAAACCGATACGTAAGCTGATAGGTAAACATCAACAAGCGCTTCGGAAGTCGGAAGTTGAATGTTCAAATGCCAGTGGCGACAAGTGGAAAGCGTTCTGATGTGCCGAATGTTGGCCTGTCTGCTGTCTGTCGTGATGGGTCGAAACGTGCACGAGATAATGTAGAGGACCTGTTTAAAAAGGTTAATACTATCATAAACACAACCTCCGTAATTCTAAGGGCCCGTTTGTTGCGCATAAACTAGTTTCGTAAACCATCCATTTGTTAATCAAGCCAGTTTTAAAACTAAAACCAGTTTTTCCATTTGTTTACACAAACTTAAAACTGTTTTCTTAAACCGATCAAACCACCCTCAAAATGTGGTTTCGGAGGTTTGATATATCCGAATACATGGTCACTTGGAAGAGAGAAAATGTCGACTGAACCGCTTAAATTAGCCCTAACATGTGGAAATGCACTAGACTGGGTTCAGACATTGTCTGATATTGGTATTAAGAATATATTTGGATTTTTAAACATATAAATCCTTTATTTACTCGTTTTATAGTGTAATTATGACCAGAAAATTAAAGATAAAAATTTGTATCAAAGTCAGCCATGTTGTTCTCAAAACTGGCCGTTTGTGGCGAAAAATCCAAAAACTGTAAACAAGTTTTGGTTTGATATTAAACTGTTGAAACCTTAAACCACAAACTAAAACCAGTTTAAGTGCAACAAATTGGCTCTAACTCTACATACACACCCATTTAACGTTACTTATACGAGTACATCTTCCATATATCTACACAAAGCGCATTGAACGAGATTATATATGGTTTTATATCACATGAGATGTAATGGACACTGTTTAACAAATCCTTTTGTGTTATATAATGCATAATGTTTGTCGCATTTGTTAAATATATTTGTATTATGGGCCGGAGGCCTAGATTGCTGAATAAAGAATTGAATTGAATTGAATTGAATTGAATTGAAAAGGATAAATACGTATTGTCATTTACTATACAACTGTTAAGTCAAACGGTCCTACAACATGATTGCGACATATCCGTATTTTTGAATATTTCTTGATGCAGAAGCTAATGTATCAGGCTTATATATGTAGCTGTTAACTAACGTTTTTCACTTTTCTGAAAAAGCAGATATTAGAAAACATTGTAGGAAGAGGAGTTATTGTTCATTATGACAAATGTCTTCTTCTTTCCACAACATTTCTTCTATGCCTGAAAGCGAAAAAACAAACGCATTTCTACCTGTAATTTGACAGTGTCTAGGCATGTGTTTTTCACATCAAATTGAAGATTATTATAAAACTCATCATTAACTCTTAAATTGAGTACCGCGACAATATATATGAACCATTGCATTTTAAAAGTGGTCTTTTTGTAGTAGTATTTTAATGCACAAGGGCACATGCGTATAAAACAATTCAGCGCACATTTCTGTTTTACGATTAAACATAATAATCTCCGATGGTGAAATCTCGAGCGAAAGCTCTAGGTTTCACCCAAGCTTACAGTTATAGCAGAGAAACTGAGACCCCTTTAACTTGACGCGGCTCTTCTTGTGTTATGATCTTTGTATTAAAATGTATATACATTCGTATTTTATTTGTAAGTTACGTCTCGTGGCCAATCAATTTTTGTGGAAATGGATACTGAGTTTTGCTTTTTAAACAGAGTATAGTATTACCCCAATAATAAATAGAAAACAAGATGTGTTTGTGAAACACTGATGCCCCCGAATGGCAACATCTAGGTCAAAGGTCAAGGTCGCCAGGTCAAAAATGTTGGTACTGACAGAAAGTTCATGTCACAAGGAATACACATGTGAAATATGGTAGCCGTACCTGTTATGGTTCAAAAGTAGTGGTCAAGGTTAAAGTTTTTTTTGAGAATGGCAACATCTAGGTCAAAGGTCAAGGTCGCAAGGTGAAAAATTTTGGTACTGACAGAAAAGTCATGTCACAAGATATACACATGTGAAATATGGTAGCTGTACCTGTTATGGTTCAACAGTAGTGGTCAAGGTTAAAGCGAGAATGGCAACATCTAGGTCAAAGGTCAAGGTCGCAAGGTGAAATTTGTTGGTACTGACAGAAAGGTCATGTCACAAGGTATACACATGTGAAATATGGTAGCCTTACCTGTTATGGTTCAAAAGTAGTGGTGAAGGTTAAAGGTTTTTTTGAGAATGGCAACATCTAGGTCAAAGGTCAAGGTCGCAAGGTCAAAAATGTTGGTACTGACATAAAGGTCATGTCACAAGGTATACACATGTGAAATATGGTAGCCGTACCTGTTATGGTTCAAAAGAAGTCGTCAAGGTTAAAGTTTTTATCGAGAATGGCAACATCTAGGTCAAAGGTCAAGGTCGCAAGGTAAAATTGTTTGGTACTGACAGAAAGGTCATGTCATAAGTTATACACATGTGAAATATGGTAGCCTTCCCTGTTATGATTCAAAAGTAGTGGTGAAGGTTAAAGTTTTTTTGAGAATGGCAACATCTAGGTCAAAGGTTAAGGTCGCAAGGTCAAAAATGTTGGTACTGACAGAAAGGTCATGTCACAAGAAATACACATGTGAAATATGGTAGCCCTACCTGTTATGGTTCAAAAGTAATGGCCAAGGTTAAAGTTTTTTTCGAGAATGGCAACATCTAGGTCAAAGGTCAAGGTCGCAAGGTCAACAATTTGGTACTGACAGAAAGGTCATGACACAAGGAATACACATGTGAAATATAGTAGCCGTACCTGTTATGGTTCAAAAGTAGTGGTCAAGGTTAAAGTTTTTTTCGTGCAGACAGACAGACGTGCAGACGTGCAGACGTGCAGACGTGCAGACAGACGTGCAGACGTGCAGACAGACGTGCAGACAGACGTGCAGACGTGCAGACAGGCCAAAAACTAGATGCCCACCGAATCGGAGATTCCGGGGGCATAAAAACCCTGTTATATCTTAAACATTTGCATTGATAACACATTAGGAGTGTAAAATGTATTGACTGAGCAATGTACGAGACAGAACAGTTAATTCTGAAACTTCTAATTGTTCATAGTAGAATAATAGTAGAAACAGGAACTGCTTATAGACATTCTTTTGCAATTTGTTCAACCTTTGCCTATTTGTTCTACATTTGCCTATTTGTTCTACATCTGCCTATTTGTTCTACATTTGCCTATTTGTTCTACCATTGCCTATTTGTTCTACATTTGCCTATTTGTTCTACATTTGCCTATTTGTTCTACCTTTGCCTATTTTTCTGGCTAGAATGACTAGACTATTAATGATCCGTATGCTGTTTAAATATATGAGCCGTTCCATGAGAAAACCAACATTATTGACGGAATGTGTCGGCTCAGATTAGCCTGCGCAGGTTGATCTGGGTCGATACATTACGCAGATCCAATAATGTTGGTTTTCTCGTGGAACGGCTCATATATAACCTTTGTTGTTCATGTTTTAATGAAGTCAAACATAACCTTTATCATGATTGAACTGCCTTTATCATGATTGAACTGCCTTTATCATGATTGAACTGCCTTTATCATGATTGAACTGCTTAAAAATGGAAGAAAAGTTCATTCACAATAGTCACAGTCTTTAAACAGGCTATGTTCTTTAATTTGTTGGGGAATTGTCCCTTGATAGACCCTTGATAGACCCTTGATAGACCCCCAAAACCCATCAACGTTAAATGAATTTTCCCCTTTTTCGGGTAGTGGTCTATCACTCCCTTGCACGTACAATACGATCAATTGATTGATTTGGAGTTTAACGCCGTTTTCAACAATATTTCAGTCATATCACGGCGGGCGGCCAGTTCACCTACTTATATGTTTCCTGGTTTTCTCACACTAGTACCCAACACAACATACTCTCCAAGCAACTGGCTGCTTTTCCAAACGGACTTTTAGCCCATTGGTGAAAGACGAATGACGCTTGTCACAGTGACTTTTGTCAAACGTCGGAAAGAATGTTGGCCGAGCATTGTTCGAACGAACTCCTGGATTGACAACCCGCGTCGCTACCGACTGAGCTACCGGGGCTCGGCACGTACAATACGAGGAACGGCATACAATTCGACTGATAATACCACATGGAGATTATTCGTTCCGTATCCGAATTGTATCTGTACAAACATTATGGACGCATTGAAGTTATGAGTTAACACTTACTTCACACGTGTTGCATTTGATCACAATTCCCCTATATGGTAACACTATGTAGAACCGACCGACGTCCCGACATGAAAGGCTTCGTCGTGGACTCGTCGGACATTGCCGATGGAAATGCGCGAAAAGTATGCTGACGATACCGATCTGTACCGACTTCACACGGAAATTACCGAGCCCATTAACGATGTGTTGCCTTAACACTGTATATGAAAGTGGACAAGGGAGATTCACTGATGCTATTTACATAACAATGAGCAGAACGACACCATTACATGTTTCTCCCGTCCTCGTTGTTAATGTCTCGAACAAAGGCAATCTAATCTACACATACGGAACATAACGAGCGATATTGGATAAACCCTTTCCCTTCTGACTTTATTTGTATGGATTACGTGAACGCAAGTAACAAAAAGAGAAAGTGACCGAGAGCTCTTTGCGACAAAAACAAAACATATTCTTTTCACACAATGTTTTCAATAGGAGAAAGGGCGATCACGTGCACACTATGTTTGGCATTTTGGATGATACTTTCTATTTTCCTTACAAACTCACCCTACGGTTAGTCACATTTAGACGATTCATAGTTCATATCCAAGTGAACCAGTATTGGAATGCGAATACACGTTTGTGATAGAATGCTCGAGAAGTTTTCTTTAAGTTAAAATGTTGGCATCAGGGATCCTTTATTAATCGGTTCTACATGTACTATTGTTGGATTTCACTTTTAAATCATCAACTGCATGTTCGATTGTTAAAAAGAAAAGTTCAAAATGATTAATATTCAAAATAAAAACATATTATGTTATTTGTTAACAACACAGTAACCAGTAACATACTTGGATAGGGTTAACCACTAAAGTCATGTGACTGACTTCAATGTATGACTATACAAACAGTTGTTCATCTCCTTGTTCAACAGGGAACAGGCGATTCATTCACATACTCTAATGGTATACATTTGAGATTTAGAAACAATGGTACCTTATTAGGATCAATATTGAGTAAACCAGTACCGATTTCATTTTACTTAAGTATAGACGCAATTCTGCAGTTAGTTCTTGGCGAACAAAACCGTAACTCGACATTACGCTTTAAACAAATCCGTTTAACTTCTTTTTTTTCGTTTATTCATGCATTAATTCACTCGCTCATTCAGTATTTGTTTGTAACCATGTAAAGCTGTTACATGTTCGATAAAGCGGTCGCCTTTATACTACCACAGAACATGGATTGTAAATTTCTGGCGTGATATAGTTTGAAATTTGAAAACATAGATGAACTCATATGGATTAAATTAATAATCTATACAAAATATTGTACTGATTATTTCGTGATATAGCTTACACACACACGACATGCAAATTAAGTCATAATAAAGAGTAAAGAGTGACATTAAAAGTGTGTACGTAAAATCAATTTGAAAAGCTGATCATGTGCAACGATATTAGATCTACTTGGTTTGTTTTATATGTGACACATAACGATATTAGATCTACTTGGTTTGTTTTATATATGACACATAACGATATTAGATCTATTTGGTTTGTTTTATATGTGACACATAACGATATTATATCTACTTGGTTTGTTTTCCATGTGACACATGACGATATTAGATCTACTTGGTTTGTTTTATATGTGACACATAACGATATTAGATCTACTTGGTTTGTTTTCCATGTGACACATAACGATATTAGATCTACTTGGTTTGTTTTCCATGTGACACATAACGATATTAGATCTACTTAGTTTGTTTTCCATGTGACACATAACGATATTAGATCTACTTGGTTTGTTTTCCATGTGACACATAACGATATTAGATCTACTTGGTTTGTTTTCCATGTGACACATAACAATATCAGATCTACTTGGTTTGTTTTCCATGTGACACATAACAATATCAGATCTACTTGGTTTGTTTTCCATGTGACACATAACAATATCAGATCTACTTGGTTTGTTTTCCATGTGACACATAACGATAACCACTTTCATAGCATTTTGGCAGATTTAGTTATAAGACCGAACAACGTTAACAGTCACTGTAAAAGCGGGACATGGCTCGGGGGGGGGGGAAGCAAATCTAATCAAACCCTTTCCCACATACAGACATTTTATAACGCCTCTGCAGCAGGTGACTTTGGAAACAATGTGTTCAACGCTATACAAAAGTTATATATTTATTTATAGAGATTTTCCACAATTTTGTCTAGAGATTTTCAAAGTCGTTTGCTGCGAAATTGTTGTATAAATGTAAGAAAATCAACGAATGTATCGGGATACAGTTCCTGTAAAGTGATATGCGTACTTTGAATCCACACATTAACCGATGACGTAATAGATTAGAGAGAAGTGTGTATGGTGCACTTATCAGATCGTTAAGATCCAATACAATGTATTGTGTATTATGGATGATTAATGACCTTAGGAATTTAGTTGTTGTCAAATGCATTAACCTAGTTTCATGCGTGAATTCTTACTTTAAGACAGCTTCAGCCGAACGTAGACGTTGCGTCATGTTTGTGGACGACGAAGGAAGATGTTGAGTCATGTTTGTGGAAGACGAACGAAGATGTTGCGTCATGTTTGTGGACGACGAACGAAGATGTTGCGTCATGTATGTAGAAGACGAACGAAGATGTTGAGTCATGTTTGTGGACGACGAACGAAGATGTTGAGTCATGTTTGTGGACGACGAACGAAGATGTTGCGTCATGTATGTAGAAGACAAACGAAGATGTTGAGTCATGTTTGTAGAAGACGAACGAAGATGTTGCGTCATGTTTGTGGACGACGAACGACGATGTTGAGTCATGTTTGTGGACGACGAACAAAGATGTTGCGTCATGTTTGTGCGCGATGAACGAAGATGTTGAGTCATGTTTGTGCGCGATTAACGAAGATGTTGCGTCATGTTTGTGCGCGATGAACGAAGATGTTGAGTCATGTTTGTGCGCGATAAACGAAGATGTTGAGTCAGGTATGTGGACGACGAATGAAGATGTTGAGTCATGTTTGTGGACGACGAACGACGATGTTGAGTCATGTTTGTGCGCGATGAACGAAGATGTTGAGTCATGTTTGTGCGCGATAAACCAAGATGTTGAGTCAGGTATGTGGACGACGAATGAAGATGTTGAGTCATGTTTGTGGACGACGAACGAAGATGTTGAGTCATGTTTGTGCGCGATTAACGAAGATGTTGAGTCATGTTTGTGCGCGATGAACGAAGATGTTGAGTCATGTTTGTGGACGACGAACGAAGATGTTGAGTCATGTTTGTAGAAGACGAACGAAGATGTTGAGTCATGTTTGTGGACGACGAACGAAGATGTTGAGTCATGTTTGTGGACGACGAACGAAGATGTTGAGTCATGTTTGTGGACGACGAACGAAGATGCTGTATCATGTATGTGGACGACGAACGAAGATGTTGCGTCATGTTTGTGGAAGATACGAGGCATTATCAAACTTTCGTGATCTTATATCATTTTTTACTAACAGTTTCGCCTAAATAATTATAGGTTGACACTATCAATGTATGTGCAAAACGCCATTTATAACGCTGTCACTGATATCAATAACGTCATCCGTGATGCCGTCATTGTTATCACGTGATGCCATCATTGTTATCACGTGATGCCATCATTGTTATCACGTGATGCCGGCATTGTTATCACGTGATGCCGTCATTGTTATCACTTTAACGTGGTTAAAGTCGTTTTAAATTAAAAGTTTGTTTTGTAACCCTGCCTTTCGATGGATTATTGAGAAATAACTTTAGACTGTATCTGTCCCACCAAGACAATATAGTGGTAATGACCATACTGGGTGACTGTCCCACCAAGACAATAGAGAGGTAATGACCATACTAGGTGACTGTCCCACCAATACAATAGAGAGGTAATGACCATACTAGGTGACTGTCACACCAATACAATAGAGAGGTAATGACCATACTAGGTGACTGTCCCATCAAGACAATAGAGAGGTAATGGCCATATTAGGTGACTGTCCCACCAAGACAATAGAGAGGTAATGACCATACAAGGTGACTGTCCAACCAAGACAATATAGAGGTAATGACCGATACAGTGGTTAAGATTATACTAAGTAACTGTCCCATCAATTCGATGCAGTTATTATGATCATACTAAGTAACTGTCCCATCAATTCGATGCAGTGATTAAGATCATACTAAGTAACTGTCCCATCAATTCGATGCAGTGATTAAGATCATACTAAGTAACTGTACCATCAAGTCGATGCAGTGATTATGATCATACCCCGCAAGTTTGGTCCCCGGCCGAATCATACCAAAGACTTTGAAAATTGGTGGTATTGCTTTTCCCTTTCCAGCTGTCAGGATTGTGGGGTTAGCATTATGACTGACTCACTTGTGTCATGATAGATTGACCAGTAATTTTGGTTCCTTACCCAGGACAATTGACCAGTAGTATTGATTCGTTACCCAGGAAAAGACGTGTTATCTATACACATTTTTAAAAAACAAAACACCATACATACAGACAAACGTTCATTTCTTTCCTCAAATGCCTTAAGGATGTACTGAACTGAAAATGTGATTTTTCATAATATTTAGCTTATGTTGTAACATTGTTTTTTTGAAAGTTTGATGTATGTTAAATAAAAAAAACACAAAAAAAAGGTAGGGTAGTGGGCTTTATTTTTTGCTAGATCAATTTATGAAAGCCTTATGATATGCATTTTTTGCTATGTTAGCACATGAAAAAAGAAAGGTTTTCACGCAAATTGCCAATATTTGAAAGATGATTGCTAAATGTTTATCTTCTTGTGGTTTAAATCTCATTCTAAAGTTATTTTATCCATATCTTTGGAAGTTCATGTGATACGTTGTAATTACACCTAAAAAAAAGACACTTTTTTTCCCTAATGAGAACCCATATTTGTCAGTTGTAAGAATAGACAAATTTAAAACTTTGAAATAAGGGAAAAACATATTTATAATATTTAACTTTTTCTGAAACTTCTTCAGATTATTGCAAAAACTATCATTTATCAAAATTTAAAAAGAAAAGTATATGTCATAGGGCAAAATTTTTATTTTTTTTTGTCTGAATGGCTAAAAAATGTTAAAATATGAATAAATATTTATTTATTTTTCAAACATATCTTCAAATGTCATAAAAGTTTTCCAATATTTTCTACTTTTTTTCAAAACAATATGATACTATACAAGTTCTAGATTAAAATTGATATATATCGACTTTAATATGTACTTTTTACCCAGTTAAATATCTTAATCAAACATGTGTACTGGACAGCGGCTCACGAAAATTTGGAAGGCTCACGAAAAAATAAGGACCTTTGTCTAAACCAAATTTAAACCACTTTGTTTTACATTTTTAAGCATTATAAAAAGGTATAATGACTAAAAAGGTTTTAATTGTCAACAAAATCAGAAGATTTAATAACAATATAACCTTTTTTTTCAACTTCTCAGTTCAGTACATCCTTAATGAGAACTTTAAGTTTAATAATATTTTATTTTCATTAACATTTTTACAATGTTTCTACAATATGTTTATTCAGTTATTTGATATATTAAGATTTACACAATGTTTCTGCAATATGTGTATTCAGTTATTTGATATATTAAGATGTACACAATGTTTCTACAATATGTTTATTCAGTTATTTGATATATTAAGATGTACACAATGTTTCTACAATATGTTTATTCAGTTATTTGATATATTAAGATGTACACAATGTTTCTACAATATGTTTATTCAATTATTTGATATATTAAGATGTACACAATGTTTCTACAATATGTTTATTCAGTTATTTGATATATTAAGATTTACACAATGTTTCTACAATATGTTTATTCAGTTATTTGATATATTAAGATTTACACAATGTTTCTACAATGATGATGGTTTGGGTTGTTTTACTCTCGCCTTTCGACATAAAGCCATTTGGCGAGCAGCTATTGTTTTCTCTCTCTTATTATTTTTTAATTTGGGGGTAGACCATATTTTGGTTTTAAATTATTTATTTGTGTGGCGATTAGTTTGACAATCGCCACAATGCTAACAGAAACAACAACAACGAAAAATATTTACATAGTCGGTTTTGAACAATCGGTTGATATTTTTTTTCCTTACTGCAAACTAATTTACTCACATCCGTTATAGTTCCATCATCGATGCAGAGACGTGATTAATAATAATTATGTCAGTGCTACTTTGGTACCGGATTGTTACTAATATTTGAGTTTTATCGAGACATTATCTACATAGAGTTAAAATATGTAAATATTATCTTCGTCATGATTGGGCAGATAATAAATATCATTGCGCGAAACTCAAATCTGGAAATTCCAAAAGATTCTATAAATAGCTCGCGAGGTTATCGAGTGTTCTTAAGTCTCAATATTATAAACGCTTTATTTTGTAGTTGTTTAAATATATGAAAGCGTCTAGATGATAAGACTGGTTTACAAAGGTTTAAAGGACGCACGATGTCAGTGTGTACACACGTTATGTTTACACGTCTGCACCTACTAGAGTCATGCAGAAAGTGTAGTCTAATTTAGTTTGGAGATCGAGCATTATAATATATGCCTATATTTTTATAAATTGAACAGTTTGGCAAATAGTGAAATTGTGCTTTTTGAGCATGTTTAGTGTTTGTTATTGCACTCAATTTTTTCGAAACAGTTTAACAACCTCAGAGACATATAGATACACGGTGTTTATATGTCTCTGACAACCCTCAATCATGCAATGTGAAGGGACTAAATTGAACAGACCTGTTTAATATCGGACATCATTGAAACAAACACCAAACTAATGGATACTGTTTTCTTTCTTTTCTTGATAATTTAGTCATTTCTAAAGTGTACAAAATATTTTATCTTAATATGGCCTAGAGACCTGGTGATTACCCGAACAATTTAGATTACTAATAGCTATTCTAATGAGCTAAATCGGTAGCCTATCGAGAACCAACTAGATTGTTCATAACTTTGAAATGGCCTAATTTTGAATACATCATGACCAATTTCAGAACGTAACGAAAGAATCACCAAGACAACATTCTGGCAAACTAACATTATTATACTGTCAACAGATGCAGGGTTGATACATTCTAAAATGTACCCACACCAGAGTGCACTATTATTGGAAATCGCAAGCCCTACACTGATATACTGCTTGTTACTTTGCAGGATTTTCCTTACGATCGCCACTACAGTGCCATTGGCGCTTTGATTGTATATAATATTGACTTTTGATATTATTTGACTTAATTTCATTGTTACATATCCTGCTTTCTGTTTATATTGTTTGTGTGTAGGTATATAAGTGTTTGTGAGTACAACGTTATTAATTTAAAAACAATAATTGATTAAACGAAATATGTGTATTCAGTTATTTTATAGTGAGACTTACCGCACCGAGTCGGACGGTGTTACACTACACAATGGAGGTTGTCTGTGATGAATGAGTAGATGTTCGAGAAAGCTAGGATGAGTACATGAACTGGTCGCCATGATAAACCTGACAAAACCATTGACAACGGCGGTAAAATAAATAAGCATAAATAATATCGACATTTCTTTTGTGAAAAGGGTCCTATAAACGAAAGAGATGGTTGATTTTCGAGAGCTTGCGAACAGCAGTCTCGGGAGATTTGGGCATCTTAATGAGACTTGATCAAAATCCGTTTACACTCAATTTCCATGATTGGCGAGTTTTTGTTGCGTAAATTATGCCTTGTTGGTTTTTTTTTGTTGATTCTCAGCATTTTACTTCATCAATGTTCCCTGATATTAGATGCATATTCTCTCATTTAGTTTTACATTTTGATTTTTTTTAAAAGTGTTTTTCGACGCTTTCAAAAGTATAACAGTTATACCACGGCGTTTCGTTGGTAAATTGCTAGTACTTATGGTAGATTTATTCTGGGATTAGCGGATCAGTCATAATGCTTTTCCCACAATTCAGAGCGCCAAAGAAGGAAACAAAACTACTTTCAGTCTTAAAGTATTTGGTATGGTTCTACTTTATGTAAGAGGGACTTACTATATTGATCGATGCGTTTGAAGTCAGATTGGTGACGTATAGTTAATTAGTTGTAATATTTTAACCATTGGTGTGTCATACTGTTCGTAGTATTGCCAAAGCTGGGACGCCCCGTTCCAAATCATTGACAATAAATAATCGGCCTCGGATGATTCATGTATAAAACAAAAAACAATTACATAAATGTAGACTACTTTCGAACATAGCTGTCTGTTCATTCTGTACACATATTTTGCAAAACTATACTATTACAATGTAACCAACGTTTGAGGGTGATTAAATAAAATGTTATTTCATTATTGTACACATATCTGTGTACGCAGGTGAAGAATCAATGCCAGACATAAAACAGTCCATGCAACGCATGTGATGGACAAAGCCAGACTGGAAACAGTTCATTCAACGCAGGAGATTGACCAATGCCAGACTTGAAACAGTCCATTCAACGCAGGTGATGGACAATGCCAGACTGGAAACAGTTCATTCAACGCAAGAGATTGACCAATGCCAGACTGGAAACAGTCCATTCAACGCAGGAGATTGACCAATGCCAGACTGGAAACAGTCCATTCAACGCAGGAGATTGGGCCAATGCCAGACTGGAAACAGTCCATTCAAATCTTAAGCGACACAATCATTTACATTATTAATTATTCGAATCTAAAACAGATCAAGATTTCTCTCTCTCTACACCCGAAATAATGTCCAGTAAAAGAGATTGAGTTATTAAATTATGATACTGTAATATCACTATGACAATAAGGAATCAAATGTTTTATATTCAAGCAAATATTGAAGTACAATAAGGAATCAAATGTTTTATATTCCAGTCGATATTGAAGTACAATAAGGAATCAAATGTTTTATATTCAAGCAAATATTGAAGTACAATAAGGAATTAAATGTTTTATATTCAAGCAAATATTGAAGTACAATAAGGAATCAAATGTTTTATATTCAAGCAAATATTGAAGTACAATAAGGAATCAAATGTTTTATATTCAAGTCGATATTGAAGTACAATAAGGAATCAAATGTTTTATATTCAAGCCGATATTGAAGTACAATAAGGAATCAAATGTTTTATATTCAAGCAGATACTGAAGTACAATAAGGAATCAAATGTTTTATATTCAAGCAGATATTGAAGTACAATATATCTTCCTCTGTCAAAATGTGTACCTTTCATTCCTGTTAGTTTCAGGTTAACTGATATTGTCTTTAAAACATTCATGCAGTAAAAAAATAATCCATAATTTATTCTGGTCGATATTTTTTTCAATATCGTCTTCGCTTCAACGAGAGGACTGAGCCACACGAGCAAGATGAGGTCTGAAGACACGAGCAAGATGAGGTCTGAAGACACGAGCAAGATGAGGTCTGAAGACACGAGCAAGATGAGGTCTGAAGACACGAGCAAGATGAGGTCTGAAGACACGAGCAAGATGAGGTCTGAAGACACGAGCATTTCAGTCTCGGGTTAGAATGTTCGAACGCACAGTCTCAACAAAACATTCGTTCTCCACACACATTTAGAAGAGCCACATGTGGAACTCCTGAGAAGATGCTAGAAGTGTAACCTCATTTATATCAACAATTTTCCGATCATGTGATCTAAATAAGGGGACATAATAACAACGTTGTTCTAGATTGAGACCGTTCATATTTTCGATATTTCCGAAAATATAAACTAATTGATATCACAAGAGTTTCGATATTTTCGATCTAAAACAATTTTTCATCACTTTGTAAACTGACATATTTACACCGTTATTAATAAATGAGTATCAGCATTCGACAACATCAACTAGTTTATCATCTCTAGTTTCGATATTTCAGATCTTAAATCATTCGGTGTTTTCATTGCTTTGAACGTCGATCCATGTTTCCAATCTAAATGAAGGATGGATGTCATACGTCAACAATTTACTAATATTCTCTCCCATGACAGAAATATAATTTACACGAAGGTCATGATCGAATTAAGTCACACAGTTCGTCAACCCTAGGGCCCACTTGGGAATCTATGTGAGCCGAGTCTAGCGATTTGGGGTCTTAATGAATCTATGATTCCGCGTTACTCAATTTGCAATCACCATTTCTTTTTTTGTATGTGTGTATTGTTAAATATTTCAGATTGACAACGTGTTAAAAAGTTGTTGCGCAAAGCCACCATTTTCCCGAGCATTTGGTGTTTTGTCGATTCTTGGTTGTACGTGCCGTTCTACTAAATTATCATCTTCTAAACTGTCTCAATAGCCAATATTCAACATTTCGCGTAAACATGTCGATGCGCAAAAAGTTATACTCAATCAAAATGTGCACAGTTATAAGTTGTGTTAAGTGTTTATATGCTAAATGCACGTAAAATGGACAATCCACGTTATCACAGTAAACTAGACAAATGCACGTTATCACAGTAAACTGGACAATGCACGTTATCACAGTAAACTATACAATGCACGTTATCACAGTAAACTGGACAATGCACGTTATCACAGTAAACTGGACAATGCACGTTATCACAGTAAACTGGACAATGCACGTTATCACAGTAAACTGGACAATGCACGTTATCACAGTAAACTAGACACTGCACGTTATCACAGCAAACTAGACAATGCACGTTATCACAGTAAACTAGACAATGCACGTTATCACAGTAAACTGGACAATGCACGTTATCACAGTAAACTGGACAATGCACGTTATCACAGTAAACTAGACAATGCACGTTATCACAGTAAACTGGACAATGCACGTTATTACAGTAAACTGGACAATGCACGTTATAACAGTAAACTAGACAGTGCACGTTATCACAGTAAACTGGACAATGCACGTTATCACAGTAAACTGGACAATGCACGTTATCACAGTAAACTGGACAATGCACGTTATCACAGTAAACTAGACAATGCACGTTATTACAGTAAACTAGACAATGCACGTTATCACAGTAAACTAGACAATGCACGTTATCACAGTAAACTGGACAATGCACGTTATCACAGTAAACTAGACAATGCACGTTATTACAGTAAACTGCACAATGCACGTTATCACAGTAAACTGGACGTTGATCACCACTAGTTGTATGCAAATATTTCTAAATGTTGAGAAAGCGGAGTGCCATTAAGACCCCCAATCGTCAGCCGTGGCTCATCTATTAGCAACGTCAAGATACAATGAACTATTTCAGTCCCGTCAACTGTATCTGGTGGTTCTTTTAAACAGTAAGATAGCATGTTAATGTAAATGTGTTTGAATGAAAATATTAGTTTAAGCAGATTATTATTTTATTTGTATCTGATTCACTGGTTAAGTCAGAATGTTCTATTGGCAAAGTCATTAGGTTCTGAATACGAAAATACTATATTTAAAACTTTGAATATCAACCAGGTACAGAGACGTTCTAATGGCGTACTGTCATATTGATCTGGATATATCCCAATTATCATCTACCATTGATATAACGTCATCCGTATATAATTGAGCAGTTCCACGATAAAATCAACATTATTGACTCCGCGTAAAGTATCGACCTGGATCAGCCTAAGCATGCCGCGCAGGCTAACCCGGACAGCCACTTTTCGCCTTCTGTGGATGTTTTGTTTCAGAAATCATTACTTTACACCTCTATCCACCTGAGACGGAATGTGTCGGCCCGGATTAGCCTGTGCAGACTACGCAGGCTGATCTCGGTCGATTCATTATGAAGATCCAATAATGTTGGTTTTCTCGTGGAATGGCTCATTTTAAAATCCCCTGACTTCAGAAGACATACAATTTAATTCAATTCAATATACTTTATTTAACGACGGTAACACAATAAACAATTACAACATCAGTTATCTCCCTTGTGGCCGTCAACAATAAACATTGATCAAAGAATACATTTGCACATAAGCATTCTAAACATATTTAAACAAATGTATATACAGTGTATATATATATATGTCCAATTCTTAAATAATGAACACTGTGATAGCTTTTATAGTCATATTTGTTTTCCAAGAATATAGTTTCTGTAGTGTTTGCGAAACGTGTCTAATTTATCACAGGTACGAATTTGCACCGGGATTTCATTCCATACAACCATGGCAGAATATTGAAAAGCGTGTTTAGTAAAGCGCGATTTGATTAATGGATGAGGAATATCGTTTCTGTGTTTGGAACGAAGATATACATGTACGCACTGATGTATTTACCAATAAAGTGTTTTAATGCAGTGATCTGAGTAACACATTCAAGTCTCCACGGTCAATTGTTTCTCAAACTGTTTTACTTTTGAAAGAATACGATGTAAAATACTATGCCAATTGAAGTTAACGACCAATTTAAAACCCCATTCGACCTTGGTGAAAATATAAAACAAATGAAGAATATTACGCGAATAACTCTTTGTTTTACCTAAACTCTAAAGTTTTGTAAATAAATCCTTCTTGCGTAAAATGTGCAATAATACAGCATGATATTGAGGATAATTGTTTCTTTCGGTGTATTATCGAAATCTCTATCTAGTGATATGCTCACAGTCAAACACAGAATCTGGACACATCCGAGTAGAGAGCCGTTGTCCAATGCGGATGGGTCCATGTGGCTTTATTCATTTATACAAGTCAAATTACAGCAAATGATCCGCGGGCTGATGTACAGTTAAATAGTACATACACACAATGTTTGCGTAGAAATCAGAAGGCATTGCACATATCACGATTATTTTAAGGTTATTGTAAATATGCTTATTGATGCGCTGGAACTGATGTTATTATTTACAATAGTTTGACCTTGTCTAAAAGTGAAAGTAAAGTATGTAAAAAAACAGATTTGGCCAAGCACGATTGTGTTCAAAATGACGGTAAACATTTCTTTCTTGCATACTATATACCACTCCATTTTGTATTTATTACTTTAAAACTTAGGGGTAATTATTTTCATAATGTGGGTGTCCTAACTGTAAACATTGAAGACAATGGGACACTTAAGGGATGAAACTTATTGGTTACCATGGAAACAAAGACGGAATTTAAATGGTGTAATCTAACCTAACCTACATTATCGAAACAACTTTGATGGTGTACATTCGACTTTGTTTAATTAAATAAGACATGAAACTGAATGATATTTGTTTATTTCATTTCTTGAATTAAATTATATACGAACCTGTAGACAAACTGCGAATGGATTTCAAATTATTTTAGGAGGACGAAATTGTTCAAGTGAACGATCGCGTAATGGTTCCCTTGCGGCCTACTATTTCGACATTTTAAAAGAAACGATAATATCCTTTAAATTTGTTTGAGCTTCATTCCCTTAATGCGGTCGGAAGGTAATATATATATAGGCTGGTACCAGGCGTATCTCTGGTAAGTTAGTCGGTAACCCGCTGAATTCCTGTAACGGTACATGTAAGTATTACCCCTCATATTGGAGAACGTCGTATATGTTTATGAAAACGTGTTTACTGTCTAGTGATATTGTTGCTTCAAGTTGTGTTAAGGGACATACCGATTAAGCAGGTATATTTCACAGATATAAAAAACAGGTTTTATCACGTTATAAAAACATTGAATTTAAACTTATTTATTTAACATTATTTGCGAGACCAGCTTTCAGATTAAATTAAGCGCGATCAATGTTGTATGACTGAGGACTTTACCAGAACTCAAGGCTTTTGTGTAGAAAAATCTCTAACCTGAAGCCGAACCTGCTTTTAACGGAACTCGAACTTGAACCTTTGGTACAAAACGCTGATGCTCTATCACTCCAATATTGTGTTCCCGAAGAAACGTGGCGTCCTAATCAAAGCCAGTAAACGAATACCAATTTATACTAAATCGGATGCAAGAGGAAACGGGTTCGATCCCTCGGCGCTTATGGTTGCTGGGATTGCATTATGACTGGTGTGCTGGTGGCCGGATAACCTTACCAGCAATACTGGTAACTAATCCATGAAATACCGGGATATGACTGGTTTGCTGGTGTCCGGATAACCTTACCAGCAATACTGGTAACTAATCCAGGAAATACCGGGATATGACTGGTTTGCTGGTGTCCGGATAACCTTACCAGCAATACTGGTAACTAATCCAGGAAATACCGGGATATGACTGGTTTGCTGGTGTCCGGATAACCTTACCAGCAATACTGGTAACTAATCCAGGAAATACCGGGATATGACTGGTGTGCTGGTGTTCGGATTACCTTACCAGCAATACTGGTAACTAATCCATGAAATACCGGGATATGACTGGTGTGCTGGTGGCCGGATAACCTTACCAGCAATACTGGTAACTAATCCATGAAATACCGGGATATGACTGGTGTGCTGGTGTTCGGATAACCTTACCAGCAATACTGGTAACTAATCCAGGAAATACCGGGATATGACTGGTGTGCTGGTGTTCGGATTACCTTACCAGCAATACTGGTAACTAATCCAGGAAATACCGGGATATGACTGGTTTGCTGGTGTTCGGATAACCTTACCAGCAATACTGGTAACTAATCCATGAAATACCGGGATATGACTGGTGTGCTGGTGTTCGGATTACCTTACCAGCAATACTGGTAACTAATCCATGAAATACCGGGATATGACTGGTGGCCGGATAACCTTACCAGCAATACTGGTAACTAATCCATGAAATACCGGGATATGACTGGTGTGCTGGTGTTCGGATTACCTTACCAGCAATACTGGTAACTAATCCAGGAAATACCGGGATATGACTGGTGTGCTGGTGTTCGGATTACCTTACCAGCAATACTGGTAACTAATCCAGGAAATACCGGGATATGACTGGTTTGCTGGTGTCCGGATAACCTTACCAGCAATACTGGTAACTAATCCATGAAATACCGGGATATGACTGGTGTGCTGGTGTTCGGATTACCTTACCAGCAATACTGGTAACTAATCCAGGAAATACCGGGATATGACTGGTTTGCTGGTGTCCGGATAACCTTACCAGCAATACTGGTAACTAATCCATGAAATACCGGGATATGACTGGTTTGCTGGTGTCCGGATAACCTTACCAGCAATACTGATAACTAATCCAGGAAATACCAGGATATGCCTGGTTTGCTGGTGTTCGGTTAACCTTACCAGCAATACTGGTAAATAATCAAGGAAATACCGGGATATGACTGGTTTGCTGGTGTCCGGATAACCTTACCAACAAAACTGGTAACTAATCCAGGAAAAATACGAGGATATGACTGATATACTTTTGACAGCGGTGCAAAGCACCATTCAAACAAACTCCGTATTGATAAATATATCCACTACAGCGACGTCTATCGAATATGCCTTGACTAAGGGTGCTCCATCATCATACTTATACAGAAAACAACTGTAGATTCGCCGTACAGTGAAGACTCAGACGAGCTTGTATGTCCGCCGCACAGTGAAGACTCCGCCGTGTAGTGAAAATTCAGACTAGCCTGTAGATCCACCGTACAGTGAAGACAAAAACTAGCCTGTAGATCCACCATACAATGAAGATTCAGACTAGCCTGTAGATCCACCATACAATGAAGATTCAGACTAGCCTGTAGATCCACCGTACAGTGAAGACTCAAACTAGCCTGTAGATCTACCGTACAATGAAGACTCAGATTAGCCTGTAGATCCACCGTACAATGAAGATTCAGACTAGCCTGTAGATCCACCGTACAATGAAGATTCAGACTAGCCTGTAGATCCACCGTACAGTGAAGACTCAGACTAGCCTGTAGATCTACCGTACAATGAAGATTCAGACTAGCCTGTAGATCCACCGTACAGTGAAGACTCAGACTAGCCTGTAGATCCACCGTACAATGAAGACTCAGACTAGCCTGTAGATCCACCGTACAATGAAGATTCAGACTAGCCTGTAGATCTACCGTACAATGAAGATTCAGACTAGCTTGTAGATCCACCGTACAGTGAAGATTCAGACTAGTTTGTTGATCCGCCTTACAGTGAAGATTCAGACTAGCTTGTTGATCCACCGTACAGTGAAGATTCAGACTAGCCTGTAGATCCACCGTACAGTGAAGATTCAGACTAGCCTGTAGATCCACCAAACAATGAAGATTCAGACTAGCCTGTATATCTACCATACAATGAAGATTCAGACTAGCTTGTAGATCCACCGTACAGTGAAGATTCAGACTAGCTTGTTGATCCACCGTACAGTGAAGATTCAGACTAGCCTGTAGATCCACCAAACAATGAAGATTCAGACTAGCCTGTAGATCTACCATACAATGAAGATTCAGACTAGCTTGTAGATCCACCGTACAGTGAAGATTCAGACTAGCTTGTTGATCCGCCTTACATCGAAGACTCAGACTAGCTTGTAGATCCACCGTACAGTGAAGATTCAGACTTGTAAATCCGCCGTACAGTGAAGATTCAGACTTGTCAATCCGCCGTACAGTGAAGATTCAGACTAGCTTGTAGATCCACCGTACAATGAAGATTCAGACTTGTAGATCCATCGTACAGTTAAGATTTAGACTAGCCTGTAGATCCACCGTACAGTGAAGACTCAGACTAGCCTGTAGATCCACCGTACAGTTAAGATTCAGACTAGCCTGTAGATCCACCGTACAATAAAGATTCAGACTTGTAAATCCGCCGTACATTGAAGATTCAGACTAGTTTGTAGATCCACCGTACAGTGAAGATTCAGACGAGCTTGTAGATCCGCCGTACAGTGAAGATTCAGACTAGCTTGTAGATCCACCGTACAATGAAGATTCAGACTAGCCTGTAGATCCACCGTACAATGAAGATTCAGACTAGCCTGTAGATCCACCGTACAGTGAAGATTCAGACTAGCCTGTAGATCCACCGTACAATGAAGATTCAGACTAGCTTGTAGATCCACCGTACAGTGAAGACTCAGACTAGCCTGTAGATCCACCGTACACTGAATAATCAGACTAGCCTGTAGATCCACCGTACAGTGAAGATTCAGACTAGCCTGTAGATCCACCGTACAATGAAGATTCAGACTAGCTTGTAGATCCACCGTACAGTGAAGACTCAGACTAGCCTGTAGATCCACCGTACACTGAAGATTCAGACTAGCTTGTTGATCCACCGTACAGTGAAGATTCAGACTAGCCTGTTGATCCACCGTACAGTGAAGATTCAGACTAGCTTGTTGATCCACCGTACAGTGAAGACTCAGACTAGCCTGTAGATCCACCGTACAATGAAGATTCAGACTAGCTTGTTGATCCACCGTACAGTGAAGATTCAGACTAGCTTTTTGATCCACCGTACAGTGAAGACTCAGACTAGCCTGTAGATCCACCGTACAGTGAAGGTTCAGACTAGCTTGTTGATCCGCCTTACAGTGAAGATTCAGACTAGCTTGTTGATCCACCTTACAGTGAAGATTCAGACTAGCTTGTTGATCCACCGTACAGTGAAGACTCAGACTAGCTTGTTGATCCGCCTTACAGTGAAGATTCAGACTAGCCTGTAGATCCGCCGTACAATGAAGATTCAGACTAGCTTGTTGATCCACCGTACAGTGAAGACTCAGACTAGCCTGTAGATCCACCGTACAATGAAGACTCAGACTAGCCTGTAGATCCACCGTACAGTGAAGATTCAGACTAGCCTGTAGATTCACCGTACAATGAAGATTCAGACTAGCTTGTAGATCCACCGTACAGTGAAGACTCAGACTAGCTTATAGATCCACCGTACAGTGAAGATTCAGACTAGCCTGTAGATTCACCGTACAATGAAGATTCAGACTAGCTTGTAGATCCACCGAACAGTGAAGATTCAGACTAGCTTGTTGATCCACCGTACAGTGAAGATTCAGACTAGCTTGTAGATCCACTGTACAGTGAAGATTCAGACTAGCCTGTAGATCCACCGTACAGTGAAGATTCAGACTAGCTTGTAGATCCACCGTACAATGAAGATTCAGACTAGCCTGTAGATCCACCATACAATGAAGATTCAGACTAGCTTGTTGATCCGGCTTTTCAGTGAAGACTCAGACTAGCCTGTAGATCCACCGTACAATGAAGATTCAGACTAGCCTGTAGATCCACCATACAATGAAGATTCAGACTAGCCTGTAGATCCACCATACAATGAAGATTCAGACTAGCCTGTAGATCCACCATACAATGAAGATTCAGACTAGCCTGTAGATCCACCATACAATGAAGATTCAGACTAGCCTTTAGATCCACCATACAATGAAGATTCAGACTAGCCTGTAGATCCACCATACAATGAAGATTCAGACTAGCCTGTAGATCCACCATACAATGAAGATTCAGACTAGCCTGTAGATCCACCATACAATGAAGATTCAGACTAGCCTGTAGATCCACCATACAATGAAGATTCAGACTAGCCTGTAGATCCACCATACAATGAAGATTCAGACTAGCCTGTAGATCCACCGTACAATGAAGATTCAGACTAGCCTGTAGATCCACCGTACAGTGAAGATTCAGACTAGCCTGTAGATCCACCATACAATGAAGATTCAGACTAGCCTGTAGATCCACCATACAATGAAGATTCAGACTAGCCTGTAGATCCACCATACAATGAAGATTCAGACTAGCCTGTAGATCCACCGTACAGTGAAGATTCAGACTAGCCTGTAGATCCACCATACAATGAAGATTCAGACTAGCCTGTAGATCCACCATACAATGAAGATTCAGACTAGCCTGTAGATCCACCATACAATGAAGATTCAAACTAGCCTGTAGATCCACCGTACAGTGAAGACTAAAACTAGCTTGTTGATCCGCCTTACAGTGAAGACTCAGACTAGCTTGTTGATCCGCCTTACAGTGAAGACTCAGACTAGCTTGTTGATCCACCTTACAGTGAAGACTCAGACTAGCTTGTTGATCCGCCTTACAGTGAAGACTCAGACTAGCTTGTTGATCCGCCTTACAGTGAAGACTGAGACGAGTTTGTTGATCCGCCTTACAGTGAAGACTGAGACGAGTTTGTTGATCCGCCTTACAGTGAAGACTGAGACGAGTTTGTTGATCCGCCTTACAGTGAAGACTGAGACGAGTTTGTTGATCCGCCTTACAGTGAAGACTGAGACGAGTTTGTTGATCCACCTTACAGTGAAGACTGAGACTAGCTTGTAGATCCACCGTACAGTGAAGATTCAGACTAGCTTGTAGATCCGCCTTACAGTGAAGATTCAGACTAGCTTGTAGATCCGCCTTACAGTGAAGACTGAGACTAGCTTGTAGATCCACCTTACAGTGAAGACTGAGACTAGCTTGTAGATCCACCGTACAGTAAAGATTCAGACTAGCCTGTATATCCGACGCACAGATCTCCTTCGGTCCGTGTATTTGTAAATGAGTGTTAAATAAGATGGATTTCTATTTTATTCAATACTATTACATCTATTTATAGACAGCTTCAATAGTTTTGTATCAACGTATACAAAGTCGTTAGCTTCACTTGTAAAAGAGCTAAGAGTAACACAAGATAACTTGATACATGGCACGGAACCATAATTGCGTAAAACTACTTCATGTGTATTGATTTTTATCATTATGGAGGAAAATATAGAAATACGGGAATACAATATTTATATTTCTGTGAACAATAAATAATATATTATATTTATTGGAGTTTTCCACCGTTTTCAAAATGATTTCTATAATATTACCGCAACAGTTCACTTATTCATGATCGCTGGGTAAACAAGCCAGTACTAGGCTAGAGAATGTGCCTTGCCAAAGGGCACCCCATAATGACCCCCGCTTAAACAAGCCAGTACTAGGTTAGAGAATGTGCCTTGCCAAAGGGCACCCCATAATGACCCCTGGGTAAACAAGCCAGTATTAGGCTAGGGAATGCGCTTTGCAAAAAGGCACCCCATAATGACCCCTGGGTAAACAAGCCAGTACTAGGCTAGGGAATGTGCCTTGCAAAAAGGCACCCCATAATGACCCCTGGGTAAACAAGCCAGTTCTAGGCTAGGGAATGTGCCTTGCAAAAAGGCACCCCATAATGACCCCTGGGTAAAAAAGCCAGTACTAGGCTAGGGAATGTGCCTTGCAAAAAGGCACCCCATAATGACCCCTGGGTAAAAAAGCCAGTACTAGGCTAGGGAATGTGTCTTGCAAAAAGGCACCCCATAATGACCCCTGGGTAAACAAGCCAGTACTAGGCTAGGTAATGTGCTTTGCAAAAAGGCACCCCATAATGACCCCTGGGTAAACAAGCCAGTACTAGGCTAGGTAATGTGCTTTGCAAAAAGGCACCCCATAATGACCCCTGGGTAAACAAGCCAGTACTAGGCTAGGAAATGTGCCTTGCAAAAGGGCACCCCATAATGACCCCTGGGTAAACAAGCCAGTACTAGGCTAGGGAATGTGCCTTTCCAAAGGGCACCTCATAATGACCCCTGGGTAAACAAGCCAGTACTAGGCTAGGGAATGCGCTTTGCAAAAAGGCACCCCATAATGACCCCTGGGTAAACAAGCCAGTACTAGGCTAGGGAATGTGCCTTGCAAAAAGGCACCCCATAATGACCCCTGGGTAAACAAGCCAGTTCTAGGCTAGGGAATGTGCCTTGCAAAAAGGCACCCCATAATGACCCCTGGGTAAAAAAGTCAGTACTAGGCTAGGGAATGTGTCTTGCAAAAAGGCACCCCATAATGACCCCTGGGTAAACAAGCCAGTACTAGGCTAGGGAATGCGCTTTGCAAAAAGGCACCCCCATAATGACCCCTGGGTAAACAAGCCAGTACTAGGCTAGGGAATGTGCCTTACCAAAGGGCACCCCATAATGACCGCTGCGAATCCCCTACGCTAACCAACGGAACTTAGTTGTTGTTTTAATCTGCTTATGTTTGCGTGCGTTCATGCAGTATGAACGCTCAGCCGCAATTTAGCAAATCCATGTAACGCGCTATTCAATTTTTATACAAATTTTATTGTACAGAAAATCAAGTGCAAATGTAAATATTACATAATTATACATTCAAATAGGATGAGAGTAATCGCTACATATTACTATAAATAATATAAATAGTAGTACAGTGTAAATTAACACTACATATTACATAATTAATTATACATTCAAATAGGATGAGAGTGTAACAACTACATTGAACACTTCCCCACCACATACGACACACCTGAATCAGACGATTATGAACATATCTGCTTCTTTATTGCAAACCTCTAAAGTGAAAGTTTAATCATCGAATGGAGTTGACAACCTTGGGGAAATGGGGAAAAGTCCCTAAATGGAGAAATCGCTCATTGATCCTAAAGTCGTCTGCTTCCTAGGCGTAAGAAGCGTCTATATGCGGGGAAGTGTCAATAAATACATGTGGATGAGTGTTAAGGGTTAATCAAGATTTCTTTTCAAATCCCGAGCACGCCATCCTAATTACATCTGTTATGTTCTCTCGTGTTTCTGTAGTGTCGCAGTGAATGCAATGAATTGAAATGATTGGTTAAAAAAGCTTGTCACTTCTGTCTTCTTATTAAATAAGGCTTTTTGGAGCTCTCCCATGTCAGGTGATTCATTAGGATTGTTGATCCTGATTGAAGGCTATTCAACACGGTCTTATATATACAAGATAAGTTAGTGTGGCCCTGGACAAGGCTGCATATTAAAGGCTATTCAACAAGGTCTTATATAAACGATAAGTTAGTGGGGCCCTGGACAAGGCTGCATATTAAAGGTTATTCAACACGGTATTATATACAAGATAAGTTGGTGTGGCCCTGGACAAGGCTGCATATAGGTAGGTTTTCTATGGTCGGAATATTTATAACTGAAATATTATTGGAAGCCTCGTAATCTCCCATAAATAAACGCATTCATTAACAATAACAATACACGTCTGACGGGTGTGTAACCGATATGTGTAAGATTGTTAACTGTGGAGTATGTATCTGACGGGTGTGTATCCGATATGTGTAACATTCTTGACTGTGTAGTATGTATCTGACGGGTGTGTATCCGATATTTGTAACATTCTTGAGTGTGGAGTATGTATCTGACGGGTGTGTAGCCGATATGTGTAATATTTTTTACTGTGGAGTATGTATCTGACGGGTGTGTAACTGATATGTGTAACATTATTGAGTGTGGAGTATGTATCTGACGGGTGTGTAACCGATATGTGTAACATTCTTGACTGTGTAGTATGTATCTGACGGGTGTGTATCCGATATTTGTAACATTCTTGAGTGTGGAGTATGTATCTGACGGGTGTAACCGATATGTGTAATATTTTTTACTGTGGAGTATGTATCTGACGGGTGTGTAACTGATATGTGTAACAGTATTGAGCGTGGAGTATGTATCTAACAGGTATGTAACCGATATGTGTAACATTCTTGACTGTGGTGTATGTATATGACGGGTGTTTAGCCGATATGTGTATTGGTTTATACTATTAAGTCGTAACAGCAATACACATCCGTCTTGTATAAGTATATGTATAGCTATATGTATAAGTATATGTATAACTACATGTATATGTTTAAGTATATGTATAAGTATATGTATAATTGTATGTATAAGTATATGTCTAAGTATATGTATAATTATATGTATAAGTATATGTATAAGTATATGTATAACTATATGTATAAATTTATGTATAACTATATGCATAACTTTATGTATAAGTATATGTTTAATTGTATGTATAAGTATATGTATAATTATATGTATAAGTATATGTATAATTATATGTATATCTATATGTATAAGTATATGTATAAGTGTATTCATATAACCAGAAGGTCTATCAAACAGTAGTAATCAAGCTTTACCCGAGCCCCGGTACCTGAATCTGTAGCGACGCTTGCACTTTTAATCCAGGATTTGCCAGTTCGAACCCTAGCTATGCTGGCGTTTGGAAAAAGTCAATGCCACGCGGCATTCGCCTTCAACCAATTGGCTTACATTCTATGTGGAAAAGCAGTCCGTTGCTAACTTTCACCAGTAATCCACACAACAGTATACGCAAGCAACTGGCTGCTTTGCACATGAAAGGATATTGTTTACTTCCACACACAAAACCAAAAACTCATTTCTGCGAAAACTTATAATTATGAACCGGTTATTATTGTTGAGAGTGCTAGATTTTACATGTGAAACATATATTAAGTGTTTTTGATCAGTACATTACTCAATTGACACACGATAGCTTAGGTCAAAACACAGTGCGGGTCATCTATTTGTGAATGGTGATAATCTACATGAAGCCATACTAAATCGTAATCGAAAAAAGTCTTATCTTATTCGGTTTCATTTTGGTTTCTGAAATACATTATGTTGGCTTTACACCACGAAGTCTTTGTCAATCATGCTCTACGTGGAAGCGATCGATCGCTATAACGATTTCGACACTCAATTGTTGTTGAGTAAGGTCGTGATGTTGTATGTAGTAGTTTTTGTTCAGTAAGGTCGTGATGTTGTATGTAGTAGTTGTTGTTCAGTAAGGTCGTGATGTTGTATGTAGTAGTTGTTGTTGAGTAAGGTCGTGATGTTGTATGTAGTAGTTGTTGTTCAGTAAGGTCGTGATGTTGTATTGTAGTAGTTTTTGTTACATAACGATTTATAAGTAGCGAATAATGTAGACAGAAATAAGACTGCACGACAGTGCGACCAGTTCAGATTTCAATTAACCTGTATGTTTGCGACAGGACGACCACTTCAGATTTCAATCGACCAGTATGTTTGCGACAGTGCGACAAGTTAATATTTCAATCAACATGTATGTTTGCGCAGTTTGGTCTGGCTCTGCATGGTTCGCCTAAAACTCACATAGTGTTACAATAAACTTATGACTCACAATGTACATTTGAATAAGATGAAAATGCAGACTGATCATTGGCGAGATTGTCCACAAGATCAATGTACAAAGAGCACAGTCGACACGTGCTACAAGCTGAGTGATTCTAAACAGTTCCCTCATCAATACACATGTTGATGCATCTGCAGGAGATAAACGTTGAGACAACAATGTAGTAAATGAAGAAATTCCTCATGATGAGCCAATTATCCTTTGGTCACCATTTTTTCATTTCACACTATTCCTACTGTCATTGTGGATCTAGGTGTTTTATTATTTGGTTTATAAATATTCAAATATGTTACAAGTTGTATTGTAAGCTCTTGTTTACTTTTTACGCTTCTGTGACATTTTCATTGTTGATGTTGTTTAGGGGGGGGATGGTTGATGTTATTTAGGGGGTATTGTTGTTTGTTTTTATTAAGGGCGAGGGCATGTTTGTAAAATAGCCAATGACTAAATGAGTCGCCATCTATAAATAAAGTATTATTATTATTAATATTATTATTATTATTGTTATGATTATCATTATGCAAATTATAACCAATATAACGGTATTTGCCTTTGAGGCCATCTTGAAATGTAAAGTGTTATAAACCCAACTAGCCTATACAACTAGCCTATACAACTAGCCTTTACAATTAGCCTATACAACTAGCCTATACAACTAGCCTATACAACTAGCCTATACAACTAGCCTATACAACTAGCCTATACAACTAGCCTATACAACTAGCCTATACAACTAGCCTATACAACTAGCCTATACAACTAGCCTATACAACTAGCCTATACAACTAGCCTATACAATTAGCCTATACAACTAGCCTATACAACTAGCCTATACAACTAGCCTATACAGCTAGCCTATACAGCTAGCCTATACAGCTAGCCTATACAGCTAGCCTATACAGCTAGCCTATACAACTAGCCTATACAACTAGCCTATACAACTAGCCTATACAACTAGCCTATACAACTAGCCTATACAACTAGCCTATACAACTAGCCTATACAACTAGCCTATACAACTAGCCTATACAACTAGCCTATGCAACTAGCCTATGCAACTAGCCTATGCAACTAGCCTATACAATTAGCCTATACAACTAGCCTATACAACTAGCCTATACAACTAGCCTATACAACTAGCCTATACAACTAGCCTATACAACTAGCCTATACAACTAGCCTATACAACTAGCCTATACAACTAGCCTATACAACTAGCCTATACAACTAGCCTATACAACTAGCCTATACAACTAGCCTATACAACTAGCCTATACAACTAGCCTATACAACTAGCCTATACAACTAGCCTATACAACTAGCCTATACAATTAGCCTATACAACTAGCCTATACAACTAGCCTATACAACTAGCCTATACAACTAGCCTATACAACTAGCCTATACAACTAGCCTATACAACTAGCCTATACAACTAGCCTATAGACGTTCGTTAACCCTTTCGCTGCCAAAGGCAATTAAAAGCTTTTTGCAAACAGTGCAGATTCAGAACAGACAGTTGGTAAGGAGCTGTCTCTTCTGAAATCTGCATTGTTTATCACTAATGCAGTACATTTTGCCAAATTTCGTGTAGGACGAAACAGTGAGTGGTCCAATTTCGAGTAGGACGAAACAGTGAGTCGTCCAATTTTCAGTATGGATGAGTCGACTTTGTAAACATTCGGTAGAGAAAGATTTAACATACAATACCAATCTACTCACGTATAAACGACAAGACAGGCAACCATGTGTTCTGTTTCATTTAAATTTAATGGAATTTCAGACAATGGTAAATGTGTTTCGCAAATAATATTATAATTACATTGTCACGTCTTGCTAATCGAGCTGTCTTGACAGGCGTAGAAACATTTTAGAAAATGTACTTAAAGGGAGTGTATCATCGGATTGATACATTTAACCATTTCTCGCATACATCTACAACAGATGGATTAGCAAAAATCTTGTTAAACAATTTGAGAACTCTCTATAAATGAAAGTATATTTGCAGTTATATTAAAGATTTCTGAATCAACATAACTTGATATGAGCCGTCCCGCGAGAAAACCAACATTAAGGTATCTGCGTAATGTATCGACCCAGGTCAGCTTGCGCTGTCTGCGCAGGCTAATCCGGGCCGACACATTTTCAGGGGGATAGAGGTATATAGTAATGATTCCTGAAACAGAAAATGCACAGGAGGCAAAATGTTTCTGTCTGGGTTAGCATGTGCGGCATGCTTTTGCTGACCCGGGTTGATACTTTACGCAGAGTCCACAATGTTGGTTTTCTCGCAGAACGGCTCATATGTTACAAACTGTTATTAAGGATAACCCGGGGCCTTCTGTAACTAATTGGTTCGGCGGATAAACAGATTGACCTGGGTATACAATGGTCGCCCTATTATTGAACGGAGCCCATACTAAATGTTGTCTTTTATAACTTGCTTTGTACATCGAACAAATAACGTTCAACAAGTCTGTATGACTTACAAAATATTTAAAATAAAACCAACATTGTGACTCTGCGTAAGGTATTGACCCGAATCAGCCTAAGCAGGCTAGTCCAGGGAAATCCTTTTTAACTGCTGTAGAATGTTCTGTTTTAGGAATCATTACTCTATACCTATATCCTCCTGAGATAGATAAACGCGTAGAAAGTGTGATAATTGATCGCTGGAACTGGTTGGTTTACATGGAAACAAAAACGGAATTTATTTGGTGTGTTTAGACATGTAATGAAGGTCATGTTGGACGGATCTAAACCTCTGTCGACCGCTGTAGACCGGCGATTAAGGTTAACACTGCCACAAATGATCGTTATAGCCGGTCCTTGGGAATACACGACATGATGAATGTCGTGTTGATATTTAAATTTGGTGGGAACACGCCAAACCGATTAGACAAAATTAACTTGTTCCGTGTGACCGGGGAATTCTCGTTTAACACTTGAATACTCATTACCCAATCCCACGTGAGACGGTGAGACAGAAGTAACCCTTATTCTCCTTAATAACATCTTCTAATCAAGGCATTCACAACTTTAAACTTCAATTTCGGACAGTGTATGCATAGATGTGCATGCCCATCTGTACAGTCGAATCATAGTCCACATCGCCTCTTCTCATTTAATCAATATTAAGCAAACACTTGTTAGTTTACAAATCAAATTGAACATTGAGTTTAACAGACGCAGTCTTGATATTGTATATGTTAAAGTTTGCACATTAGTCTCAGTGGTATAAGTATAAGTATTATAGACTAATATTAAAATATATATGGTCATTCATATAAATGTAATGGCGTATAATGTTATATATGTTGTTTATAGAACTGGAATGAGCTTTACCACGTGACTTATCAACACACTTCCCAGGTGTGTGGTGAGACGAGTTGAATGATACAGCGGGCGTTACCCTTAGTGGTGTTATGTAAGATCAGTTCACCAATGGCTGCCACAATTATACGGGCGATAGTAATATTACTCCATTTAGGACAAGAGCTGTCGCAGGACAGCAAGTATAACTCCTCGGATGGTATATATGTATGTATCTATATTACCTCCAGTTTCTGAAGAGTTTCATATGATACATAACATAATGATTATCAATAAAATTACAATGATATACAATATTCGTTTGATTCAACCTCCTGATGTAATAGTTTAGTACATGTACATATAGTTGTATACACATATTTCATCTGATCTTTCTCTTTTGAACACCAAACTTTCACATGATGAATACATAGAACGCCATTTCATGATATGTTTCTGTGTAAAATGACCACGTTAAGCGATAACTGATTATACATGGACGATGACGCCAATGATGACGATGACGTCACTAACGACATGGTAACAACAACAACTCTCTACAGTTCCGGTGCGATATAAATGAGTTTGAATAATGCGCCGTGTTCTATAGTGAGATCGTGGCCATCACCCTTCAACCTTACAAGATTGCATGCAAACTGTTTGAATCCAGATCACAACCCACAAAACAAGCAGCTGATTTAAACAGTTTTGAACTCAGATTCTTTTACAGCAACTATTTAGACAATAATGTTCTAAAGTAATTCAGTTATATCACATTTCCTCGTAACTTAACCAGTTCTACCCGTATTTATAATAATATCCCCGCAACCCTGAAGGAGGCCAAAGTAGAAAGTCAATACTGCCATCTTTAAAGTATTTGTTGTGAACCGAAGGGGGTTTCAACCTTACAATCACTATCCCAAGCCAAACGCTTTAACAACTACACGGCGGCAGCAAGAGCAATTTATCTCATCGGGCTAAATTAAGTTAAATTTCTCTCGGTCATATATATTGCTCATTTTGTTCAAACGATTTCATTTAATATCACACCATGCTTAGCACAATCGTCTATTTGCCCTGAAAAAAGTCCGTGAGTAGTGTTCTAGACCAATCATATGATACTTACGATCATAAAAGAAGATTAAGATAAAACCTAAACCACCGCGCTGTGCGTTGGCAAATCTGCGTAGGTACATCAGTACTTACACTTAAATACGGCTGTTTTACTATCTAAACCTATTTTAATATTAACACATGCGCATGCGTCACAGTGTAAACGGATTATATGAGCTGTCTCACGAGAAAAACAAACATTTTTAACTCTACGTAAAGTATCGACCTCGATTAGCCAGCGCATGTCGCGCAGGCTGAATCGGACGTACAAGCTAATCTGGCTGGGTACATTATGAAGAGTCAATAGTGTTGGGATTCTTGTGGAACGGATCATATGCTTAATCATTGTTACAAATAGTATCACATTATACGATTCTGTATACTTTTCACCAATTCTTCAACTTAGTACAAATGGTATTGTTCTATAAGAGAGTATGTAAAACAAAGCTATAAATCAATTACGTAAAGTAATTTGTAAGTTTATGATATACGTATGTGTACATTAATACACGTGGGGAGATATATTTGTCACATTTAAAAGTAAACCCCACTTGTGTCTAATAATTAAAGAGTCATCAAAGTCGGTAATATAGCTAATATTATAGTATTCATAATTCAATTAACACCTGTAATGTCCCTTCCCAGACATAACTCCCAATGTTAACGATTCTGTAAGGAACTGGTTTAGAACAGAAGAGTCAACGCCATTAGTGCATCTATATACAGGTACATACACTTTTGGAAACGTGATATATGGTGCTGCGACATAGGCAACAAACATCACGCATTTGATATGAGTGTAGATTTAACTTTCAAACTCCGAAGATAGTGCGCTGCAGGTTTGCGAAACATACGTATGTACTAGTGTATGCCAGCAGATGACTAATACAGTCGCCATTGTTGGTTCATTCAAGACATACTAATTTAATAGTGTATGCCTGCAGGTTACTTATATAGTCGCCATTGTTGGTTTATACCAAACCTAATCAGTTACTAGTGTATGCCAGCAAGTGACCAATCTAGTCGCCATTGTTCCTTTTTGCCAAACATACTTATTTACTAGTGTATGACAGTAGGTGACCAATCTAGTCGCAATTATGCCAGACGTACTAATTTACTAGTGTATGTCAGAAGGTGACCAATCTAGTTGCAATTGTTAGCTCGTGCGATACATACTAATTTACTAGTGTATGACAGTAGGTGACCAATCTAGTCGCAATTATGCCAGACGTACTAATTTACTAGTGTATGTCAGAAGGTGAGGAATCTAATCGCCATTGTTTCTTTTTGCCAAACATACTTATTTACTAGTGTATGCCAGTAGGTTACCAATCTAGTCGCCATTGTTCGTTTTTGCCAGACATTCTCATTGCAGTATATGGCGTAAATAAGTGTATGTGTGACAGAGAGTAATCATTTTGAGTCTTACTGCCATTAAGTATTTTTGTTTCGTAGCGAAACAAGGTTAAACTTCTAGTATACTTAAATCAGGGCATATACATACATTCTGCAAAAGCGTATTGTCGTAAGTGAAATAGTTTTAAACAGGATAGGTCATTGACAATATAGAACCCGGATTAAAATACTATCAATTCATAGGGATACTAGGATTACCACATTTCATGATTTATTCACAATTGTTTTGTAATGTGATTAACATCCCTTTCAACAATGTTTCAGAGAAATAAAGGCTTACTGCTCCATTCATCCTGACACCATCGCGTCAGACGTAATGATAATGTGCGCAAAGAAGGGAAACCATTTCTACCATTTTGAAGTCGGAAGTTTGACCCGCGGCCGGGAATCGAAACCGCGACCTCCCGATTATGCCATGGAAGCACCAGAACTATACCACAGAGGCGATTACAAGAAAGCTACCTCTGCCAGGTATTTGGTATAACATGGTAAAGATATAATTGCGTACTCGTATAGTCGGATATGTGGCATTACCAGATCTCTAGAGCCTTCAAGGATGAATAAACGGCTAAATGCCTAACAGGGAAATATCAAATGCGTCGTGGTATAGACACGTCTAAGAACTCTTTGGTCACAACCTGTCGATGTTTGTAAAATAGTTGAGCAGATCGTCGTGTGACATGTTTGTAAACTAGTTGAGCAGATCGTCGTGTGACATATTTGTAAAATAGTTGAGCAGATCGTCGTGTGACATGTTTGTGAAATAGTTGAGCAGATCATCGTGTGACATCTTTGTAAAATAGTTGAGCAGATCGTCGTGTGACATGTTTGTAAAATAGTTGAGCAGATCATCGTGTGATATATTTGTAAAATAGTTGAGCAGATCGTCGTGTGACATGTTTGTGAAATAGTTGAGCAGTTCGTCGTGTGACATATTTGTGAAATAGTTGAGCAGATCGTCGTGTGACATGTTTGTGAAATAGTTGAGCAGATCGTCGTGTGAGATATTTGTAAATAGTTGAGCAGATTGTCGTGTGACATATTTGTAAAATAGTTGAACAGATCGTCGTGTGACATGTTTGTAAAATAGTTGAGCAGATCGTCGTGTGACATATTTTAAAATAGTTGAACAGATCGTCGTGTGACATATTTGTAAAATAGTTGAACAGATCGTCGTGTGACATATTTGTAAAATAGTTGAACAGATCGTCGTGTGACATATTTGTAATATCGGAATAATCTCCTGATTATATGATTATATTTCTTTAGAACCATTTTATCAACAATCACAGATGTCAATGCCTATAGAATGAACCATTTTATCAACAATCACTGATGTCAATGCCTATAGAATGAACCATTTTATCAACAATCACTGATGTCAATGCCCATAGAATGAACCATTTTATCAACAATCACTGATGTCAATGCCCATAGAATTAACTATTTTATCAACAATCACAGATGTCAATGCCCATAGAATGAACCATTTCTAAACGAACGGCCCTGCCCAATTAATGTCATGCCTGTTTTAGACGGTCCGTTTAAAACAAGTCCCCTGGAGAACGTATTGTCTAAAAGTTTACGTCATCTGTTCAATTGTGTTACACGTTAAGACCGTTTTAACAGAATTACCGATAAACATCGGCAGTTTAGCTACCTCGTAAAACATCCTTGGTATTTGTGCACATTATATAGCTTAGAAGACTATCTACAGCGTTCAATAGACCCGTATATGTTTATTTTTCACGGTGGCCTAGTTCATAAGGTACAGGTATACTTGTTTACCGTTTTCGATATCCTAGTTCATTAAATACCAGTTTATGTTGACCTTTTCCGGCCTCCCTGTACATCAAATACCAGTGTCTGTTTATAATAATACTAAGAGAAATGTCGCCGGAAATCCATACTGCAGTTACATGTATGCATAACACTTACATTATAGTAGTTGAAAAAACAGTTATCAACTGAGGGGCATATTGGAACATCAGGGGTGGGGTCAAGTGAAAATGTATCATAACTTGCATTTTTTTGTCAACGAAGTGAATGTCCTTCATTGAAATATAATTGAAGCCTTTTACTGTTTATGATCAATCTCCATTCTAAGGTAGGTTGACCATACACCCGGCCAACTAATTATTGTTCATAAAAAGGAAATGAGTGATCTTGCCAATCATTATTCTTAGTATGTATACAGTGCTTTCATTAAGGAATAATTATAAGATTTGTGAATTCCCCATACACTTTTCAAGATAATTGTCAGAATATTTGAATTTTATTATTTATCAATAAAACCACGAAACATACAATGTAAGATTTGCATGCAATAGCATGTCATTTTACCTTTCCCCTATTAAAGTCAACATTGGATACATTTGCAGCAATCTACTTTTAAAACAATGAGAAACGAGTTAAATCGCTGAAGACAGAAGTTTTCTCTTTTTCTCAACATGATATTAGCTTGGCCTACTTTGACAAATGTTAAAATGTAGTCCAATATTTATAAATTATACCACCCTTGAAATATAATATCAGCTCAAAAGTTAAATTTCAATGACATTGTTGTATAATTTCAAACTTAATTTCGAACATAAACTGAACCCTACAACATGTTAATTTATTGTAATTCTTTCCTTCCTTGTTTATAATGAAAATAACAAACTACTCATGTTTTAAAATTATATAATGATGAGCGCCCTTGTGTCAATGATGCATAACAATATGCAGATTGCAAGCAAAATGCCTTTAGGGAATCTTATGACACAATTAAAATTGTCAAGGACGAAATAATTGTGTACGAAAGACCCGATTCGTTTCTTCTTCGCATAGTTGTCGTTCTTTACACTCTCTTTATAGGCAGAGAGTGTGGGTTAACATTATATAATGATGAAAGCCCTTGTGTCAATGGTGCATAACAATATGCAGATTGCAAGCAAAATGGCTGTAGGGAATCTTATGACACATTTAAAATGTTCAAGGACGAAATAATGTAGTACGAAAGACCCAATTCGTTTCTTCTTCGCATAATTGTCGTTTTTTTACACTCTCTTTATATGCAGAGAGTGTTCATTCAAAGTAATTTTTCTACTAAAACCAGTTTTATCTTAGTTTGTCCTTTTCTTCATCTATTTCGAACCAAGTAAACATTTTAAATCACCTATAATTAACTATTTGTAAGTGAGTGTAAAGAACGGCTCTCTGCAAAGGAGATTGATCTACGCAGTCGGTATTCGGTAGTCATTTGATCAACAATTTTAGCTTAGAAACAGTTCATATTTTAGATATACATGAATAAACATAAATAAATGCATTCTTCACAAATCAAGACATCTCTTTGAACATGAAAATAACATTCAGTAAGTTAAAATTGATATTAAAAGGAGAATTCGACTTGATTTTTATCTCGATATTGACACATAACAGTCTGCTGCAAGTCTAATAGGGACTGTTTTGTCTTCGTAAATAAAACAAAAACACATAAATGCGAGTCAAAATAAAGAAACTGCAAATACTAAAAAAACATCGGAATATTTATTTCATTGTAGATGTGTCATAACTTAGTGATTTTAAACAAACGCAATAGTAATATGTTCAAGACATTTAAATAGGATAGGCTATTTGTACAGGTTTCTGTTTACCGTACACGATATCCTATTGGTACTGGTATATGTTTACCGTCCCCTGTAACCTATGGGTACTGGTATATGATTACCGTCCCCGGTAACCTATGGGCACTGGTATATGTTTACCGTCCCCGGTAACATATGGGTACTGGTATATGTTTACCGTCTCCGGTAACCTATGGGTACTGGTATATGTATACCGTCCCCGGTAACATATGGGTACTGGTATATGTTTACCGTACACGATAACCTATGGGTACTGGAATATGTTTACCATCCCCGGTAACCTATGGGTACTGGTATATGTTTACCGTCCACGATAACCTATTGGTACTGGTATATGTTTACCGTCCACGATAGCCTATTGGTACTGGTATATGTTTACCGTCCACGGGAACCTATGGGTACTGGTATATGTTTACCGTCCACGGTAACCTATGGGTACTGGTATATGTTTACCGTCCACGATAACCTATTGGTACTGGTATATGTTTATCGTCCACGATAGCCTATTGGTACTGGTATATGTTTACCGTTCACGGTAACCTATGGGTACTTGTATATGTTTACCGTCCACGATAACCTATTGGTACTGGTATATGTTTACCGTCCACGATAGCCTATTGGTACTGGTATATGTTTACCGTCCACGGTAACCTATGGGTACTGGTATATGTTTACCGTCCACGATATCCTATGGGTACTGGTATATGTTTACCGTCCACGATAGCCTATGGGTACTGGTATATGTTTACCGTCCCCGATAGCTTATGGGTACTCTTATATGTTTACCGTCCACGATAACCTATGGGTACTGGTATATGTTTACCGTACACGATATCCTATTGGTACTGGTATATGTTTACCGTCCCCGATATCCTATGGGTACTGGTATATGTTTACCGTCCCCGATAGCTTATGGGTACTGGTATATGTTTACCGTCCACGATAGCCTATGGGTACTGGTATATGTTTATCGTCCCCGGTAACCTATGGATACTGGTATATGTTTACCGTCCACGGTAACCTATGGGTACTGGTATATGTTTACCGTACACGATATCCTATTGGTACTGGTATATGTTTACCGTCCCCGATATCCTATGGGTACTGGTATATGTTTACCGTCCCCGATAGCTTATGGGTACTGGTATATGTTTACCGTCCACGATAGCCTATGGGTACTGGTATATGTTTATCGTCCCCGGTAACCTATGGATACTGGTATATGTTTACCGTCCACGGTAACCTATGGGTACTGGTATATGTTTACCGTCGACGATAGCCTATGGGTACTGGTTTATGTTTACCGTCCCCGATAGCCAATTGGTGCTGGTATATGTTTACCATCCACGATAGCCTATGGCTACTGGTATATGTTTACCGTCCACGAAAGCCTATGGGTATTGGTATATGTTTACCGTCCACGTTAACCTATGGGTACTGGTTTATGTTTACCGTCCACGATAACCTATTGGTACTGGTATATGTTTACGGTCCACAGACGAGGGACGATGTTTATGTTTCCGTGTGTGTAAAGCCGAATATACGATGTTTATGTTTCCGTGTGCGCAAAGACGGAGGGACGATGTTTATGTTTGAGTGTGTGTAAAAATGGAGGGACGATGTTAATGTTTCCGTGTGTGTAAAGACGAAGGGACGATGTTTATGTTTCCGTGTGTGCAAAGACGGAGGGACGATGTTTATGTTTGAGTGTATGTAAAAACAGAGGGACGATGTTTATGTTTCCGTGTGTGTAAAAACGGAGGGACTATTTTTATGTTTCCGTGTGTGTAAAGACGGAGGGACGATGTTTATGTTTTCGTGTGTGTAAAAACGGAGGGACGATGTTTATGTTTCACTGTTTGTCAATAACTGGCATATGTTTATGTTTCAGTGTTTGTAAAGGCGGAGGGACGATGATTTAGTTAGTTAAAGCGATCTTTAAACAACATGTTTAAATAACTCTCGAGGTCTCGTTATTATATAATGAGCTTCTTTTGGTGTTCTTATAATTCGAATATCTAGAGGTTAGCACCATTTTCAATAAAATAATATATCACGGTGATATTCATCGGTGTTTCTCTCACCAGCACACCATATGCATGAAACTTTCCAATATATTTATAATGTAGCCCAAATGGTGGCAGACGGATATCGCATTACGCAATGACCTTTGAGGTTGTCATTATTTGTTCCATATATGTAAACACTGTGCCAATCATAATCTACAGCTTGTTGGTCATTTACTCTAACTACCAGTAATAATAGAGTTCAATATCATTACCTGAGACCTACAGAGGTGTACAACTCAACGGGGAAAATGGACAAATTACCACGATTAAAATGTCAAATTGGTGTGTTTTGACAACTTATCGGACGCCTATCCATCATTGTTTACGCAAATCACACGTCAATTATACGGAATAACACGTCCTTCTGAACGGATACACGTCCACCCATGGCCTAATGAAATGATAAAAATAAACATCTTCTGACGCTTTCTCCCTTGACTCAATAATCCTCATTGACCCTTTCAACGCTTTCATCAATGCAAACGCAAACGCATTTCGACGTATCAGTAGCAGTTTGTTACCATGTCTGACAAATGTAACGCTGTTTTCAGCATTATTTCAGTTACATCACGGCGATCCTGGGTAATAGATCCGTATTCCCGGTCTTATATTCCTCAACACCGATGAGTCAGTCGTATGCAATCTTCACAACCATAAGCAGTAAGGAGGGAATGCATACATCCATCTAAAAATGTTTTGGTAAAATGCTACCGTAGATCAAACTTTGGTCTTCCGGTCCCAATGCAGAAGTTTATACCACTACACCACGGGCTGGTGATCAACAGCAGACGTTTCTTTTGTAAAAATACATAGCAAGGCTATCATAGTTACAGGTGAAATTTTGAAGGCACGTGATGTAAACGATTGAGGACATCATTTCCACCAAAATACATTTTTTGCCTGAATTACTACGAATGCAAACATAAGCAAAGGTCAAATACAATGTAAGTTTAACGAAATCCACTTAGTCTAGGTAATCAATAGAGGATATTTGTTTGTTTTGAGTGGATATGGAATATATCTCACCGAGAAGTGATACAATTAAATATTTTCAAGAGAGCGTAGCGCGAGTGAAATTGTTAAAATTGTATCACTTCGAGTTGAAATATATTCCATATCCACTCAAAACAAACATTTCGTGTGAATGTATTTGTTTACTACACAATGTCAGACAATGACAATAAGTCCGATTTGTTCAATTTACGGAATACGGAATTATACATGGGTATAGATAAGATAAGGTTTTTATCACATGACAATGCTTGTATCCGATCTAATAATATACCCATTACGTATTTATTTATATATACAAGAGAAAATTGATGCAACGCATCAATGTCGCCGGAAATCCATACTGCAGTTATGCATAACATTTACATTATAGTAGTTGAAAAAAACAGTCATCAACTAAAGGGCATATTGGAACATCTGGGGTGGTCAGGTGATGATGTATCATAACTTGCATTTTGTTATGTCAACGAAGTGAATGTCCTTCATTGAAATATAATTAAAGCCTTTCATTGTTTATGATCAATCTCCTTTTTAAGGTAGGTTGACCATATACACCACCAACTAATTATTGATCATAAACAGGAAGTGAGTAATCTTGCCAATCATAAGTCTACTCATGTTTTATAATGATATAATGATGAGCGCCCTTGATGCATAACAATATGCAGATCGCAAGCAAAATGCGTGTTGGGAATCTAATAACACATTTAAAATTGTCAAGGACGAAATAATTTTATACGAAAGACCCGACTAGTTTCTTCTTCGCATAGTTGTTGTTATTTACACTCTTTATATGCAGAAAGTGTGTTTTAAAATGATATAATGATGAGCGCCCTTGTGTCAATGGTGCATAACAATATGCAGATCGCAAGCAAATTGCCTGTAGGGAATCTAATGACAAATTTAAAATTGTCAAGAACGAAATAATTTTGTACGAAAGATCCAATTCGTTTCTTCTTCGCATAATTGTCGTTTTTTACACTCTCTTTATAGGCAGAGAGTGTTCATTCAAAGTATTTTTTCTATTAAAACCAGCTTTATCTCATTTTGTTTTTTCGTCATTTGTTTCGAACCAAATAAACATTTGAAATCATCTATATATATATAATTAACTATGTGTAAGTGAGTGTAAAGAACTACGGTGTTTCGTTGGGGCCATCGTGCTATCGCGCATACGCGATGCCACGATAGCACGATGACACAATGGTGATGACACGATGACACGATGACACGATGACACGATGGTAATGGTACGATGACACGATGGTGATGGCACGATTGCACGATGACGATGACGCGATGTAATATCGCGTCATCGTCATCTTGCCATCGTAGCATCGCTCCATCACCATCGTGTCATCGTGTCATCGCGTCATCGTCATCGTGCTTTCGTGTCATCACCATCGTGTCATCGTACTATCACCATCGTGTCATCGTGTCATCACCATTGTGTCACCGTGCTATCGTGGCATCGCTTGAACTTGTTGACAGCGCGATAGCACGATGACACGATGGTGATGGTACGATGACACGATGGTGATGGCACGATGGCACGATGACGATGACGCGATATTACGTTCCATCGTAGCATCGCTCCCTCACCAATCGTGTCATCGTGTCATCACCATCGTGTCATCGTACCATCACCATCGTGTCATCGTGTCATCGTGTCATCACCATCGTGTCATCGTGCTATCGTGGCATCGCGTGTGCTTGTTGACAGCGCGATAGCATGATGGCCCTAACGGTACACCGTAAAGAACGGCTCTCTGCAAAGGAGATTTATCTACGCAGTCGGTATTCGGTAGTCACTTGAATCAACATATTTAGCTTAGAAACAGTTCCTATTTTAGATATTCATGGATTAACATTACTGAATGAATTCTACATAAATCAAGACATGTCTTTGAACATGAAAATAACATTCAGTAAGTTAAAATTGCTACTAAAAGGATAATTCGACGTGATATTTATCTCGATATTGACACATAACAGTCTGCAGCAAGTCTAGCAGGGATTCTTTTGTCTTCGTAAATAAGACAAAAAAACATAAATGCGAGTCAAAATAAAAAAACTGCAAATACTTAAAACATTGGATTATTTATTTCATTTTAGATGTGTCATAACTAAGTGTTTTAAACAATCACAATTGTAATATGTTCAAGACATTTAATTTTCATTTCCGAAAAAGCTATTAAAAATATAAGTCGCGGGCTTCTTCCCGGCGACTAATAACGTATGTAGTTTAACATGACCGGAAACTAGGAAAATGACGTCATACCCATATCACTCACAGTGTGGGTGATATGAATTATATCTCACTGATAGAACTCAGTATCTCATCGTTTAGTATTAAATACAATCAAATAGCAAGTCTCTGAATGTTTAAATATAATATTTAAGTGAATTAATTAGGATATCACTACATGTACGCCATATGTATACGTTTGTACTAACACTGCATGAACAAATTACCCTGTGTAAGCTGTAACCATTTGTTCCCTCTAGTAACAGATATAGTTGAGCAACACCTATTTCCTCTGATTAAGTAGATGTGTTTGTGATATTTTATCAGCGTTTTATTCCTCTTGCAGAAGCAAAAGGAGACATTGGTCATAAAGGGAGCATTATTCCTTTTGACACATCAAATTGACACATCAAATTGAGATATCAACCCTTAGCTACATGTAGCTAGCAAACCGTTGTCAAACGAACTCAAGCAGCAATCTAGTTGGTACACATATACGTCCGCTTCTCTATCAACCCCCCCAATCCCGCTAAATTCCTACCAACGGTACCATCAGCCCTATCATCTAACAAATTATTACACATTTATGAACTTATTATGTCTATTCTATAAATATGTAGCGGACAATGGAAACAAGCTCAGATGTCACGAGTGTTTACACGTATCTTCGTTTACTTTGTCCATAATTAAAGATTAAAGTCGTATATAACATGATTCGAAAAAGAAAGAAATGCTGGCTTAAATCGCGTATAGAATAAAAGGGTAATTAGACTTGGTTATACTGGAAGGGCTAAAACTGACGGTGTGTGATTTCGCTTTCTTTACATCAAAGTACATTGAGTGGCATACTTGAATTTCGTTCTCTACAAATACAAGGATAGTATGCCTGATTACAAGGTTGTTTGTCATTAATATCCCTTTACGCATGCGTGTCCAATTGTTTTGTAGTATGCTTTAATTTGTCTTTCTCTTTCCCGCATACACAAAAATAGCAGCAAATAACTTTGAAAACTAAAGTAAGGAAAATCTTAAGAAGGGAAAGCTTATTTATTGAAAATATGTTAAAACACTGGAGTAAAAGGAGAAATTGTTCATTAAGAGAAATAACCTTTATTGCCACAATTGTTTTATAACATTCTACAGAATACGTCTATATATCGAATCTACTATAGTAGTGTACAGCTGGTAGACTAACACAGCTAGTGTACTTTTCACATGGTTAGCTCTACAACATACACTTACTGTACAAACACCGTACAAAAACAATAAACTACCTGCACAAATACAATATACTAACCGTACAAAAACAATATACAAATACCGCACAAATTCAATTATACTAACCGTACAAATACAATATTAACCGTATAAAAACAATATACTATCTGTACAAAGACAATATACTAACCGCACAAATACAATATACTAACATATAGAAAAGGCGAAGTAACGAGTCTGACTTCAAATAGGCAAGGCGAAGCAACGTATCTGACTTTATATAGGCAAGGCGCATTAACAGGTCTGATTTCATATAGGCAAGGCGCAGTAACAGGTCTGACTTTATATAGGCAGGGCGAGGTTAGGGGTCTGACTTCATATAGGCAAGGCGTAGTAACAGGTCTGACTTCATATAGGCAAGGCGCAGTAACAGGTCTGACTTTATATAGGCAAGGCGCAGTAACAGGTCTGATTTCATATAGGCAAGGCGCAGTAACAGGTCTGACTTTATATAGGCAGGGCGAGGTTAGGGGTCTGACTTCATATAGGCAAGGCGTAGTAACAGGTCTGACTTCATATAGGCAAGGCGCAGTAACAGGTCTGACTTCATATAGGCAAGGCGCAGTAACATGTCTGACTTCATATAGGCAAGGCGCAGTAACAGGTCTGACTACATATAGGAAAGGCGTAGTAACAGGTCTAACTTCATATAGGCAAGGCGCAGTAACAGGTCTGACTTCATATAGGCAGAGCGCAGTAACATGTCTGACTTCATATAGGCAAGGCGCAGTAACATGTCTGACTTCATATAGGCAAGGCGTAGTAACAGGTCTGACTTCATATAGGCAAGGCGCAGTAACATGTCTGACTTCATATAGGCAAGGCGCAGTAACGGATCGGACTTCATATAGAAAAGGCGAAGTTAGGCGTCTGACTTCATATAGGCAAGGCGAGGTTAGGGGTCTGACTTCATTTAGGCAAGTAGCAGTAACAGGTCTGACTTCATATATAGGCAAGGCGCAGTAACGGATCGGACTTCATATAAAAAAAGGCAAAGTTAGGGGTCTGACTTTATATAGGCAAGGCGCAGTAACAGGTCTGACTTCATATAGAAAAGGCGAGGTAACGGGTCTGACTTCATATAGAAAAGGCGAAGTTAGGGGTCTGACTTCATATAGGCATAGCGCAGTAACAGGTCTGACTTCATATAGGCAAGGCGCAGTAACAGGTCTGACTTCGTATAGGCAAGGCGCAGTAACAGGTCTGACTTCATATAGGAAAGGCGTAGTAACAGGTCTGACTTCATATAGGCAAGGCGCAGTAACAGGTCTGACTTCATATAGGCAAAGCGCAGTAACAAGTCTAACTTCATATAGGCAAGGCGCAGTAACAGGTCTGACTTCATATAGGCAAGGCGCAGTATCAGGTCTGACTTCATATAGGCAAGGCGCAGTAACATGTCTGAATTCATATAGGCAAGGCGTAGTAACAGGTCTGACTTCATATAGGCAAGGCGCAGTAACATGTCTGACTTCATATAGGCAAGGCGCAGTAACGGATCGGACTTCATATAGAAAAGGCGAAGTTAGGCGTCTGACTTCATATAGGCAAGGCGAGGGTAGGGGTCTGACTTCATTTAGGCAAGTATCAGTAACAGGTCTGACTTCATATATAGGCAAGGCGCAGTAACGGATCGGATTTCATATAGAAAAGGCAAAGTTAGGGGTCTGACTTCATATAGGCAAGGCGCAGTAACAGGTCTGACTTCATATAGAAAAGGCGAGGTAACGGGTCTGACTTCATATAGAAAAGGCGAAGTTAGGGGTCTGACTTCATATAGGCAAGGCGCAGTAACAGGTCTGACTTCATATAGGCAAGGCGCAGTAACAGGTCTGACTTCATATAGGCAAGGCGCAGTAACAGGTCTGACTTCATATAGGCAAGGCGTAGTAACAGGTCTGACTTCATATAGGCAAGGCGCAGTAACAGGTCTGACTTCATATAGGCAAGGCGCAGTAACAGGTCTGACTTCATATAGGCAAGGCGCAGTAACAGGTCTGACTTCATATAGGCAAGGCGCAGTAACAGGTCTGACTTCATATAGGCAAGGCGCAGTAACAGGTCTGACTTCATATAGGCAAGGCGTAGTAACAGGTCTGACTTCATATAGGCAAGGCGCAGTAACAGGTCTGACTTCATATAGGCAAGGCGCAGTAACAGGTCTGACTTCATATAGGCAAGGCGCAGTAACAGGTCTGACTGCATATAGGCAAGGCGCAGTAACAGGTCTGACTTCATATAGGCAAGGCGTAGTAACAGGTCTGACTTCATATAGGCAGGGCGTAGTAACAGGTCTGACTTCATATAGGCAGGGCGTAGTAACAGGTCTGACTTCATATAGGCAGGGCGTAGTAACAGGTCTGACTTCATATAGGCAGGGCGTAGTAACAGGTCTGACTTCAACGAGACCGGTGGTACTTGAACACTATTCCCCGCTATAAAGGTCAATAGATGCGAACGTAATACGATATGTCAACTTACGTGGCTTTAAAACGATTCATTCCAACACGGGATAATATATGTAAATTCACGTTTTCTTTTCATTGAACACCGATAGAACTTCCATTAAGCAAATATCCCCTCCCTTCTCGGTGAATATTTAATTGAATTATATTACTTTACGATTATACAAAATAGCCGAGCACCATCAGCACGTGTATTTGAATTCTAACACTTTTGACGGATCTGCAGCAGACGAATTTGGAAAACAGTGTGACTAAAACGTAAATGGATCATAACTCATCTTATTTTTAATCTTTACCAATGTTGAGACAACTTTTCTATTACATAGACTTCAATGGTTACCAAAGCTTTTTAAGCACCGTTTTCATACGTGCTCTCTTAGTATGTATAGCTAGGAGAGCGCTTGCTTCTACGAGTATCAGCATAGTTTTTCCGCCTAAGTGCAGTTGTCCACAAGAAAGAATAAACTATTAACGGATATGAATTATTAAGAACAATTAGACAATTAGCTGATAGCTTTACATTACGAGTTAAATAAATTATTCATGAGCATTTTAACTCGTATGCTATTTTGTTGAGATTCGTATATTTGGTATTTGAATCTTTTAGATTCCTTTAAGAAACTATTTTCTGAAGATAAACTAAGGAAGTATCATAGGGAAGACAGGGAACCGCGTGTGTGCATGCAGTGGTTAGAGCGTCCACCTCGAGAGCGGGGCACCTGTGTTCGAGCAATAAGATCTCAGCCCCTGTCCTCTAGGATAAAGTCTATTAAAACTATAGTTGTATAGGTTTGGTATATCCATCGAAAGGTAGCGGCTTACATCCTCGGATAAAGACTATTAAAACTATAGTTGTATAGGATATGGTTTATCCATCGAAAGGTAGTGGCTTACATCTTCGGGTAAAGAACCCCAAAAGGTGACTTGATGTACATTACAAAACGGAAAATATTTGAGAGAATCGATAATAATGTGTCTAATAACAACCTTCTACTTCATGCATGGGTTTTGTACATTACATCCGAAGTCGTAAGATATGTGTATTGCTCATCGACCTCGATGTTAAGAATGTCGCCCTAGAGAGCGTGTTAGTACTAGTAAAATACTGGTATTACGTTTCATTTGTCGGATTGAAAGTACTCCCTTGATATCTAAATCGACTTAAACTTGTTTTTACAGAGCCCTTGTGCCATATAACATACTGGAATTGTGATTTCCAATATGATTTCTCAATGAGAACTTTAGCCTCTTTTTCAATTCGAAAAGAAAACATTAAAAGATACATGTAGTCTCAGCTGTTGCAGGTTGGAGTCAGGCTAACTTATTAGACATTTAACTTCTACAATTAACTGTTATGTTACCCGCGTCAATCAAGCGAAAAAATGTATGCGGCACTAATACATGTTCACGTATGAGTGAGTGCATGAATAACCTTTGAGACAAGATTAATAAAGTAAGACAATTTCTCTAAATTCAGTTTCCTTTTTACTGCAATAGTAAAACTACGGAAGTGTTATCGGATTGCATAAGGGAATGTTTATTTCTTACATGACTGCAGTTATGAGGGCATATAGTAAGGCAATTCCGTTAACGTCCGTCCTTTTAACGACATCCTTACACTTATTCCGCCTATAGTAATGCAATTCCGTAATTTTTCCGTCCCTTTTACTACATCCCAACACTCAACCCGCCTATAGTGAGGCAATTACGATATGTTCCGTCCCTTTTTACGACACCCTAACATTCGACTTGCCTATGGTAAGTCAATTACGTTATATTCTGTCCTTTTTACGACACTCTAACACTTAACCCGCCAATAATGAGGCAATTCGGATATATTCTGTCCTTTTTAGGAAACTCTTACACTCAACCCGCCTATAGTGAGGAAATTACGTTATTTTCCCCTACATTACGACACTCTAACACTTAACCCACCTATAGTAAGGCAATTACGATATATTCTGTCCTTTTTACGACACCCTTACACTCAACCCGCCTATAGTAAGGCAATTACGTTATTTTCCCCTATTTTACGACACTCTAACACTCAACCCACATATAGTGAGGCAATTACGTTATTTTCCCCTATTGTACGACACTCTAACACTCAACCCACCTATAGTAAGGCAATTACGTTATATTCCGTCACTTTTACGACACTCTAACACTTATCCTACTGAATTCATCCAACTGGTATTAAAGAGTCTCACCTACCGGAAAATGTTAACAAATCCTTGCATAATTCAAGAAGAAGAATTTTTGCTAAGATATTTGAAAAAGCCAACCTACTTATCCTGACCTGTACTGTTAGTAAATGATATCCAAGACACACATTTATTACTAAGTAAGTGTTCTCCAAAGTCTCACATATATGGCTATGTAAGTGGTATGCATGGCCAGAGACATGTGGCTAAGTAAGTGATGTTTAACGCAATATATATGTAGCTAATTACGTATTAAAAGCCGCGTATATGTGTCTAAATAAGTGTTGTTTAAAGACGAACGTATGTGTCTAAATAAGTGTTGTTTAAAGACGAACGTATATGTCTAAATAAGTGTTGTTTAAAGACGAACGTATGTGTCTAAATAAGTGTTGTTTAAAGACGAACGTATGTGTCTAAATAAGTGTTGTTTAAAGACGAACGTATATGTCTAAATAAGTGTTGTTTAAAGACGAACGTATGTGTCTAAATAAGTGTTGTTTAAAGACGAACGTATGTGTCGTCTTAATAAGTGTTGTTTAAAGACGAACGTATGTGTCTAAATACGTGTTGTTTAAAGACGAACGTATGTGTCTAAATAAGTGTTGTTTAAAGACGAACGTATGTGTCTAAATAAGTGTTGTTTAAAGACGAACGTATGTGTCTAAATAAGCGTTGTTTAAAGACGAACGTATGTGTCTAAATAAGTGTTGTTTAAAGACGAACGTATATGTCTAAATAAGTGTTGTTTAACGACGAACGTATGTGTCTAAATAAGTGTTGTTTAAAGACGAACGTATATGTCTAAATAAGTGTTGTTTAAAGACGAACGTATGTGTCTAAATAAGTGTTGTTTAAAGACGAACGTATGTGTCTAAATAAGTGTTGTTTAAAGACGAACGTATATGTCTAAATAAGTGTTGTTTAAAGACGTACGTTTGTGGCTAAGTAAGTTTTGTTTAAAGTCACATATATACGGTTAAGTATGTGTTGTCTAAAGACACACATATGTTGCTATGTAAGTGTTGTCTAAAGCCACATATATGTTGCTATGTAAGTGTTAGTTAAAGACGAACATATGTTGTTATGTAAGTTTTATTTAAAGCCGTACATATGCGGCTTAGTAAGTATTGTTTAAAGCCGCTTTCATTAGGCTAAGTAAGTGTTGCTTAAAGCCGCACATATGTAACTATGTAAGTGTTGTTTAAAGCCACACATATGTAACTATGTAAGTGTTGTTAAAGCCGCACATATGTAACTATGTAAGTGTTGTTTAACGCCACACATATGTGGCTCAGTTCATGTTATAGTTGTTTAAAGAAGCGTTAATCGAAAACAAGGCTCAACAGTATAAACGTGTGTTCGGATCGATTGTGGGATTTTATTTACTTTTAATATCGAGCTTATTGTTTATAAGGTAGGCGTTTTGAGATGACAAAGTGATCAGCCAGGTTTCTGACCGGAATGCGTTTTCTGGAGGATTTTCTTTTAATTTAAGGTAAAACATCCCTAATGGGATCGTCGATGTTTGTTTTGAGGTTTTTAGGATCGTTATTGTTCGTGAACTGTCTGACATTTCTGGATGTAATGAGATGTCCTCGAACAATAACTCGGATGGAAATGGTCTAGCCTAATAACTGTAACCATCTCGAACAATACCGATACCTTACGACCTCGGATGAAAATGGTCTAGCCTAATAACTATAACCATCTCGAACAATACCGATACCTTACGACCTCGGATGGAAATGGTCTAGCCTAATAACTGTAACCATCTCGAACAATACCGATACCTTACGACCTCGGATGAAAATGATCTAGCCTAATAACTGTAACCATCTCGAACAATACCGATACCTTACGACCTCGGATGGAAATGGTCTAGCCTAATAACTGTAACCATCTCGAACAATACCGATACCTTACGACCTCGGATGGAAATGGTCTAGCCTAATAACTGTAACCATCTCGAACAATACCGATACCTTACGACCTCGGATGGAAATGGTCTAGCCTAATAACTGTAACCATCTCGAACAATACCGATACCTTACGACCTCAGATGAAAATGATCTAGCCTAATAACTGTAACCATCTCGAACAATACCGATACCTTACGACCTCAGATGAAAATGATCTAGCCTAATAACTGTAACCATCTCGAACAATACCGATACCTTACGACCTCGGATGAAAATGATCTAGCCTAATAACTGTAACCATCTCGAACAATACCGATACCTTACGACCTCGGATGGAAATGGTCTAGCCTAATAACTGTAACCATCTCGAACAATACCGATACCTTACGACCTCAGATGGAAATGATCTAGCCTAATAACTGCAACCATCTCGAACGGAAATCACCGAAAACATTCGGGGACTACTATTTTCAAAAAGCTCTTTTTTCGCATGACCTTGTTCCGTCGTCTTTGTTTATCACAACTAAAGACAATTCTAACTCATTATTTTCAGATAACAAAAACAACTGATTTTAGAAAAGAAAAATATAAAACCTTTTTTTATTAGCTTCAGAAAAGCTTTTAATGATTCAATTCTTTCTCACATTTGACAAATCGGCACGAGACGATTCTGAAAGCATATGAATACGGCAAAACTGCGGCGAATTTCAAATTGAAGTAAAAAATAGTTGATAGTCAAGTCAGTTGTGTATGTCGCTTTTAATAAAAAGAATAGATAGCACAATGAAATAAATAAGTTTTTTGGCAGAATGGGCATGTCAGATTGCTGTGACATATGTTGTAAGTGAACAGCAATACATTGTAACATTTTAAATATGTCAACATACATATGCATTTGTCTGCAGAATACGATTTTTGAAAACACTATTGAAAATGGAGAAATTGTTTTAACTTTTGTCTACTTTGATTATTGCCCATAAATGTTTTATCCAAATTTAGTTTATTGACAATTTACTTTTTGCAATGTAAATTATTATTTTCTTAACAGTTACATGTCATATGTGCACTGACAAAACTTGAACAATCCGACCAATTTGTGATCAGCAGCCACCTGTCTTTAGCAGACAGTTTTTTCATTTCCTTTGGGTGGTTGCTGATCGCATCTTTGACTGTATATTTTAAAGTGTATTCAATCAATACAGTTGAAAACAGTAGTGAAAACTGAGCACAGTTTGAGCAAATTTTCCTTGAGTGACAATGTTTTCAAAAAGTGTATGCTTCATATTTCTGACAACCTAGATTTAACTTACCGTAGGCTTTTAAAACAACAAAGCAATTATGGTTAAATCTACTGATATTGAATTGTCATTAAATATCGTCGCGATATTTAAAAGCTCTTCATACACGTTTTTACTCAAATCCAATAGTATTTCATTTTATAGCACTCAGACGGAACAATCTTTTACACTCTATCTTAATGTCAAGTATTGCCTTGACTACTTAAAACGATTCGTGCACTAAAGGTAAATATGCCTTCAATTGCTGTGAGTCGACCCCAGGAGACGTTGTGCCTTTAGATATATACGGCAGATAGTTAAACTAGTCAGTAACATAGTATTTGATGGGAAATGCTTGGGCTTCTATCTTGTGGACTGTGGTTGAATGGCTTACCGGTGAACAGTGCAGAGTGAGATCGAACTGTAGGTAACACATAGAATAGCAATAACTACGATAACGTAGTTATTGCTATTGTAAAATGCTAGCGGTGCTCAAGGAAAACAAAACTTAACGTAGTTATTGCTCTTGTAAAATGCTAGCAGTGCTCCAGGAAAACAAAACTTAACGTAGTTATTGCTCTTGTAAAATGTTAGCAGTGCTCCAGGAAAACAAAACGAAAACTAACCTAAATTTAAGTATTACAATTGGATATATGAGCGGTGCTCCATTAAAACCAACCTCAACGCAATAATTTCTTTTGTTTATATAAGAGGTGCTCTATATAATATACATTAACGTTTTGATAACAATTGTATTTATATGAGAAGTGCTCCAAACAATTCTAAATGTAATTTTTCCTTTTGTATATATGAGCGGTGCTTCAGGAAAACAAACCTTAACGTTATTATAACTAGTGTATGTATGATCTGCGCTCAAAGAAAACAAACATTAATGTAATCCTTAATCTTCTATATATGAGCGGTGCTCCAGGAAAATCTTAGACATATCGTGTTTTTGTGCTGATTTACGGCTGACAAAGTATTCCGCTGTACGGAACTAAAAACACCATCAACGTTATGATTTACGGCTGACAAAGCATCCCGCTGTACGGAACTAAAAACACCAACATCGTTATGATTTACGGCTGACAAAGCATCCGGCTGTAAGGAACTAAAAACACCATCAACGTTATGATTTACGGCTGACAAAGCATCCCGCTGTACGGAACTAAAAACACCAACATCGTTATGATTTACGGCTGACAAAGCATCCCGCTGTACGGAACTAAAAACACCAACATCGTTATGATTTACGGCTGACAAAGCATCCCGCTGTAAGGAACTAAAAACACCAACAACTTTATGATTTACGGCTGACAAAGCATCCCGCTGTAAGGAACTAAAAACACCAACATCGTTATGATTTACGGCTGACAAAGCATCCCTCTGTACGGAACTAAAAACACCATCATCGTAATGATTTACGGCTGACAAAGCATCCCTCTGTAAGGAACTAAAAACACCAACAACTTTATGATTTACGGCTGACAAAACATCCGGCTGTAAGGAACTAAAAACACCAACATCGTTATGATTTACGGCTGACAAAGCATCCCTCTGTAAGGAACTAAAAACACCAACAACTTTATGATATACGGCTGACAAAACATCCCGCTGTAAGGAACTTAAAACACCAACAACTTTATGATTTACGGCTGACAAAGCATCCGGCTGTAAGGAACTAAAAACACCAACAACTTTATGATTTACGGCTGACAAAGCATCCGACTGTAAGGAACTAAAAACACCAACAACTTTATGATTTACGGCTGACAAAGCATCCCGCTGTAAGGAACTAAAAACACCAACAACTTTATGATTTACGGCTGACAAAGCATCCGGCTTTACGGATCTAAAAATATCAACAACATTATGATAGCGAACATTGTAGACCAATTAAGGGTTTTGATGATTTTCGGTTTCAGAAATTTGATGCCATAAAGATTAAATATATTTGATAATTATTTCCCTGCGGGTTATTCTGTCGACACAAAAAGCCGGATAATCCGTGTGTACTTTGTTTGGTTAACGAAGGGGAAAAGTTCAATTATGGTTTTATTACAAGTCACTTACTTTGAGGCGTAGGGTGAACCGCCTTGGTGCTGACCTGCGTACAACTATATTTTATTGCCATGTTAAAGTCTTTGGTATGACCAGATCATGGACCAAATACTGGTCTTCTGCTCGCAATTCGGATGCTTCAATTCCTTCGCTGCCAAAGGCAATTAAAGGCTTTTGCAAACAATTCAGATTCAGGAGAGACAGAGTTTCCTTTTGGATAAGAAGTGGAGTGGTACAAATTTCAATACGATAGAATCGACCCTTTGAAATTCGGTAGTGAAAGGGCTAAACACTTCACCGGTCGGTAACAACAAGCACTATCAATCCAGGGGTCGTCCGTGCGAATCCAGACAATGAATAGTTACAATGAGTGATGAATATCATTATAACAACTAGCGACATTTTGGTATAGGAAAGACAGAAAAAGCATGGTTAATTGAACCGTTCGTCGTGATATAACTGAAAACTGTTTGAGGAAGGGGGGGGGGGGGGGGGGGGGGGGGGGGGGTGGGTGTTGTCGTGTCAATCGTGGATGTGTTCCATTTATATCAGGGTGAGATCAATTTGTCTACTGTGTTACTTTATGATAATGATATCTACTTGTAAACTACAGGCCCCGTTTTATCAGGGAGAGGTCAAGTTGTTTACTGAATGTTGGCTAATTGTTGATACGAGGGTTTAATGGAAGACCGACCAACACTTGTAAAGAGACAACTGAAGTTGGGCCAACGCTTGTAAATTCGTAGAGAGACGAGTATTTGATTGAAGACCAGCCAACACTTATAAAGAGACTAGGGATAAATGGAAGACCGGCCAACACTTGTAAAGACACGAGGGTTAAATGGAAGACCGGCCAACACTTGCAAACAGACGAGGGTTTAATGGAAGACCGGTCAACACTTGTAAAAATAGTTTTTTTTGTAAAGACCGGCCGACACTTATAAAGAGACGGGGATTTAATGGTTCACTACTGATTGGAAGCATTTTCAGCAAAAGACTGGAACTTGTTTTGAATTTGTCAATCTTCAAGGAGTGTGGAATCGCCTGTAGAAGCTCAGTGGTGCAAGAGTTACATTATTGATACAGCCCGTGGGTCTAGGGACAATAATGGACGACTAGTGTGGACAATTAAGCAATAAATGTCCGGAATAGGACCGCGTATTACGTCAACATAAATGAATAGAACCCGGAGGCCAACAAACCAATATCGTTCAAACAGGTCTTAAAACTGTTTACCTCGACGATTGATTGATTAGGATTTAACATTGTTTTCAACAATTGTTCTGTCATATCACGGCAACCAGTTCATCTACCCATGTGTTTCCTTACTTTCACGGCAACCAGTTCATCTACCCATGTGGTTCCTTACTTTCACGGCAACCAGTTCATCTACAAATGTGTTTCCTTACTTTCACGCATAAGTACTCCACACAGCAGTATTGCCAAGTAACTGTTAACCAATAAGTTGAAGACGAATGACGCTTGTCTTATTCATATGTTTTCAAAAGTCGAGAAATATGTTGGCCGAACTATTATTCCAAATCAACCACTGTCGCTACCAACTTCGCGACCGGGGCTCGACCTTATTTCCGTAACTGGGGCTTTTAATCCATGGGACATGGTACACACTTTCATTTATATGACATCGTTAAAAATAAAATATGAGGGCCTAACATTCAAGGACACGTATTAAGATGGACAAAACACGTACTCTGCTGGACATAACACGTACTCAGCTGGACCCAAACACGTTCTCAGCCGGACACAAAACGTGCTCAGCGGGACCCGAAACGTACTCAGCTGGATCCAACACATACTCAGCTGGACCCAACACGTGGTCAACTGGACCCAACACGTGGTCAGCTGGACCCAACACGTTCTCAGCCGGACCTAAAACATACTCAGCTGGACCCAACACGTTCTCAGCCGGACCTAAAACATACTCAGCTGGACTCAACACGTACTCAGCTAGATCAAACACGTACTCAGCTGGACACAAACACGTACTAGGCTGGACCAAACACATACTCAGTTGGACCCAACACGTACTCAGCTGGACCCAACACGTACTCAGCTGGACCAAAAACGTTCTCAGTTGGACCTAACACTTACTCAGCTGGACGTACTCAGTTGGTTACGCAACTCGTACTCAGTTGGTTACGCAACACATACCGAATACAGCTGTGTTGTAAAAAGCTGGATCCACAACTCACATTGAATATAGCTGGGCTGGCTGTTCTATGGTGATAAACGAGTCAAACAGTCCGTGTTGGTTGTGGTAAATCAGAGATATATGTATAAACACACGTAATACCATTTCGTAGTAAGATGTTTTTAAGACATGTTTTGATAACTCTGATGTTCATACTACCTGACACTATTTTAGAATAGAACATATCTCGTCAGAATAATAAAAAGGTTTACAGTGAATTCTGGGAAATCCGATTATACCTGTCACGTCCGCTTAAGTGCCGTTTGGTGTTCAGCACCACCTAGTGGTAATTCTATTGTTATAACATACACTGATGGAGGCGGGTTGGTTTCATGGAGCAACTAAGACTGGACTCAGATCATACTAACCTACAGTTACGGTCGACTCCCAATTACTAGAGCATGGGATCAGTCGATTGCATCGTTCAGTTTGAACCAATTACTGGAACATATCTGAATTTTGAAAACAGAGTAGTAGCAGTTCTGTTTACCCAGAACAGAACTCAGAACTAAGAGTTTTCTTGATATGATTTCATTACTGACTTTCATTTAATAAGAAATGTATAGATGAATTTTATATCAGAAAACACATAAATATCATAATATTATATCGAAGGATTACTCGAATGCGTCGATAACTCGAAGTGATTTATCAAAAGTGAATAGCACACTCTCTGACACATGTCTATTGATCACGGTATCTATCTAACGAAAGAAGAAATGTTCATTTCTTCTTGATACAATATGTTTTGATAGAAAATTGTTTTACCATTTCCATTAAAATAGATGGAAATTTCCCAGTCTAGGTGCTATTAAAGATGTTCCATTGTGCATCATTGTTGTACCGGCATTTTAGGAACATTTCCGAGTCGTCTGTTTTGAAAACATATGAGGGGAAATGATATGCATGGATCGTACATGTAAATCCAACCTACGGTCGCTGGTAGAATACCTAATAACAAGGTCAGTTTATGTCAGTGTGTCTGTGTCTGTGTGCGTCCGAGCTTACGTACGTGCGCGTATGTAGACTTTGTTGTGTAGTTGTGCGACTATTGAATTTACAAGAAAACTGCGTTGTTCTTTATTTGAGGCAATTTTTGTTTCAGGGAGCAACTTTCTAGTGCAACAATTTGCTTGCTGTAGAGGCGTTGAACCACTACACCACTGAGACAGACGCTCTACCACTACACAACTGAGACAGACGCTCTACCACTACACCACTGAGACAGACGCTCTACCACTACACCACTGAGACAGACGCTCTACCACTACACCACTGAGACAGACGCTCTACCACTACACCAATGAGACAGACGCTCTACCACTACACCACTGAGACAGACACCCTACCACTACACAACTGAGACGGACGCTCTACCGCTACACAACTGAGACAGACACCCTACCACTACACAACTGAGACGGACGCTCTACCGCTACACAACTGAGACAGACGCTCTACCACTACACAACTGAGACAGACGCTCTACCATTAAACAACTGAGACAGACGCTCTACCACTATACAACTGAGACAGACGCTTTACCACTACACAACTGAGACAGACGCTCTACCACTACACAACTGAGACAGACGCTCTACCACTACACAACTGAGACAGACGCTCTACCACTACACAACTGAGACAGACGCTCTACCACTACACAACTGAGACAGACGCTCTACCACTACACAACTGAGACAGACGCTCTACCACTACACAACTGAGACGGAGTCTCTCCCACTACACAACTGAGACAGACGCTCTACCACTACACAACTGAGACAGACGCTCTACCACTACACAACTGAGACAGACGCTCTACCACTACACAACTGAGACAGACGCTCTACCACTACACAACTGAGACAGACGCTCTACCACTACACAACTGAGACAGACGCTCTACCATTACACAACTGAGACGGAGTCTCTCCCACTACACAACTGAGACAGACGCTCTACCACTACACAACTGAGACAGACGCTCTACCACTACACAACTGAGACAAACGCTCTACCACTACACAACTGAGACAGACGCTCTACCACTACACAACTGAGACAGACGCTCTACCACTACACAACTGAGACAGACGCTCTACCACTACACAACTGAGACAGACGCTCTACCACTGCACAACTGAGACGGTTTTACCATACTCTGAGAATATTTCAGCCATTCTATGAGAAAAACATCATTGTGGACTATGTGTGAAATATCGACCCAGCTTAGCCTGCGCATGCAGCGGAGGCTAATCCGGGCAGACACTTTTCGCCTCCAGTGTTTTTTTTCATTTGCAGGAATCATTACTTTATACTTCTATCCCCATTAGACGGAAAGTGTCTGCCCGGATTAGCCGCTGCGGACTGCTCGGGCTGATCTTGGTCTATGAATACAGTAACGTTTAGGAAATGCAGAAATTATTTTACAAAATTAAGCACATCTTCTCATAATCTACGTATAGAAACCGGTAGACACGAGCGAGTAAGAATTCCGAGAAATGAAAGGGTGTGTATTCGCTGTAATTTTCAAACTATCGACAACGAATACCACTTTATTATCGAATGCCTTTGTCACCAGAATCTTCGACCCATATACATTAAACGTTACTATTACGTCAAGCCAAGCATGCAAAAGTTTCTACATCTAATGAACATTGTAAATCCAGCCATATTATTAAAGCTATGTTAATTCATAAAATATGCTTTTGAAGAAAGAAATAGTCACATTCCTCCGTGAGGTTTTACACGATAATATAAATAGAAAAATATTTTCTCTAAATTCAATTCTTTTCAGTATTTTCTGGAATAACATTCTATAGAATCCTATTGTGCTTAACTAGTATATATGTCACGATATGAAATTGAAATTGAATTTGTATTTGTATTTGTATTTGTATTTGTATATGAATTTGAATTTGTATTTGTATTTGTATATGAAATTTAATTTGTATTTGTATTTATACAAGTTGAAAATAAATTATCTATCTATCTATAGATTATGCATAGTCCATAGTGTTGGTATTCTCGTAGAATGGCCCATTTGTACGTCTATTAGTGTGTCTATTGTTGGTATTCTAGTAGAACGGCCCATTTGTACGTAGATTAGTGTGTCTAGTGTTGGTATTCTAGTAGAACGGCCCATTTGTACGTAGATTAGTGTGTCTATTGTTGGTATTCTAGTAGAACGGCCCATTTGTACGTAGATTAGTGTGTCTATTGTTGGTATTCTAGTAGAACGGTCCATTTGTACGTGGATTAGTGTGTCTATTGTTGGTATTCTAATAGAACGGCCCATTTGTACGTAGATTAGTGTGTCTATTGTTGGTATTCTAGTAGAACGGCCCATTTGTACGTGGATTAGTGTGTCTATTGTTGGTATTCTAGTAGAACGGTCCATTTGTACGTGGATTAGTGTGTCTATTGTTGGTATTCTAGTAGAACGGCCCATTTGTACGTGGATTAGTGTGTCTAGTGTTGGTATTCTAGTAGAACGGTCCATTTGTACGTGGATTAGTGTGTCTATTGTTGGTATTCTAGTAGAACGGCCCATTGGTACGTGGATTAGTGTGTCTAGTGTTGGTATTCTAGTAGAACGGTCCATTTGTACGTGGATTAGTGTGTCTATTGTTGGTATTCTAGTAGAACGGCCCATTTGTACGTGGATTAGTGTGTCTAGTGTTGGTATTCTAGTAGAACGGCCCATTTGTACGTGGATTAGTGTGTCTATTGTTGGTATTCTAGTAGAACGGCCCATTTGTACGTGGATTAGTGTGTCTATTGTTGGTATTCTAGTAGAACGGCCCATTTGTACGTGGATTAGTGTGTCTAGTGTTGGTATTTTAGAAGAACGCCCATTTGTACGTGGATTAGTGTGTCTATTGTTGGTATTCTAGTAGAACGGCCCATTTGTACGTGGATTAGTGTGTCTATTGTTGGTATTCTAGAAGAACGGCCCATTTGTACGTGAATTAGTGTGTCTATTGTTGGTATTCTAGTAGAACGGTCCATTTGTACGTAGATTAGTGTGTCTAGTGTTGGTATTCTAGTAGAACGGCCCATTTGTACGTAGATTAGTGTGTCTATTGTTGGTATTCTAGTAGAACGGCCCATTTGTACGTAGATTAGTGTGTCTAGTGTTGGTATTCTAGTAGAACGGCCCATTTGTACGTAGATTAGTGTGTCTATTGTTGGTATTCTAGTAGAACGGCCCATTTGTACGTAGATTAGTGTGTCTATTGTTGGTATTCTAGAAGAACGGCCCATTTGTACGTAGATTAGTGTGTCTATTGTTGGTATTCTAGTAGAACGGCCCATTTGTACGTGGATTAGTGTGTCTATTGTTGGTATTCTCGTAGAACGGCCCATTTGTACGTGGATTAGTGTGTCTATTGTTGGTATTCTAGTAGAACGGTCCATTTGTACGTATATTAGTGTGTCTATTGTTGGTATTCTAGTAGAACGGTCCATTTGTACGTAGATTAGTGTGTCTATTGTTGGTATTCTAGTAGAACGGCCCATTTGTACGTAGATTAGTGTGTCTATTGTTGGTATTCTAGAAGAACGGCCCATTTGTACGTGGATTAGTGTGCCTATTGTTGGTATTCTAGTAGAACGGCCCATTGGTACGTGGATTAGTGTGTCTATTGTTGGTATTCTAGTAGAACGGCCCATTGGTACGTGGATTAGTGTGTCTAGTGTTGGTATTCTCGTAGAACGGGCCATTTGTACGTAGATTAGTGTGTCTAGTGTTGGTATTCTAGTAGAACGGCCCATTTGTACGTAGATTAGTGTGTCTAGTGTTGGTATTCTAGTAGAACGGCCCATTTGTACGTAGATTAGTGTGTCTATTGTTGGTATTCTAGTAGAACGGCCCATTTGTACGTAGATTAGTGTGTCTATTGTTGGTATTCTAGTAGAACGGCCCATTGGTACGTGGATTAGTGTGTCTATTGTTGGTATTCTCGTAGAACGGCCCATTTGTACGTACTGTAGATTAGTGTGTCTATTGTTGGTATTCTAGTAGAACGGCCCATTTGTACGTGGATTAGTGTGTCTATTGTTGGTATTCTAGTAGAACGGCACATTGGTACGTGGATTAGTGTGTCTATTGTTGGTATTGTCGTAGAACGGCCCATTTGTACGTAGATTAGTGTGTCTATTGTTGGTATTCTAGTAGAACGGCCCATTTGTACGTGGATTAGTGTGTCTAGTGTTGGTATTCTAGTAGAACGGCCCATTTGTACGTGGATTAGTGTGTCTATTGTTGGTATTCTAGTAGGACGGCCCATTTGTACGTGGATTAGTGTGTCTATTGTTGGTATTCTAGTAGAACGGCCCATTTGTACGTAGATTAGTGTGTCTATTGTTGGTATTCTAGTAGAACGGCCCATTTGTACGTGGATTAGTGTGTCTATTGTTGGTATTCTCGTAGAACGGCCCATTTGTACGTGGATTAGTGTGTCTATTGTTGGTATTCTAGTAGAACGGCCCATTTGTACGTAGATTAGTGTGTCTATTGTTGGTATTCTAGTAGAACGGCCCATTTGTACGTAGATTAGTGTGTCTATTGTTGGTATTCTAGTAGAACGGCCCATTGGTACGTGGATTAGTGTGTCTATTGTTGGTATTCTCGTAGAACGGCCCATTTGTACGTAGATTAGTGTGTCTAGTGTTGGTATTCTAGTAGAACGTCCCATTTGTACGTGGATTAGTGTGTCTATTGTTGGTATTCTAGTAGAACGGCCCATTTGTACGTAGATTAGTGTGTCTATTGTTGGTATTCTAGTAGAACGGCCCATTTGTACGTGGATTAGTGTGTCTATTGTTGGTATTCTAGTAGAACGGCCCATTTGTACGTATATTAGTGTGTCTATTGTTGGTATTCTAGTAGAACGGCCCATTTGTACGTGGATTAGTGTGTCTATTGTTGGTATTCTAGTAGAACGGCCCTTTGGTACGTGGATTAGTGTGTCTATTGTTGGTATTCTCGTAGAACGGCCCATTTGTACGTAGATTAGTGTGTCTATTGTTGGTATTCTAGTAGAACGGCCCATTTGTACGTGGATTAGTGTGTCTATTGTTGGTATTCTCGTAGAACGGCCCATTTGTACGTAGATTAGTGTGTCTATTGTTGGTATTCTAGTAGAACGGCCCATTTGTACGTGGATTAGTGTGTCTATTGTTGGTATTCTCGTAGAACGGTCCATTTGTACGTAGATTAGTGTGTCTATTGTTGGTATTCTAGTAGAACGGCCCATTTGTACGTGGATTAGTGTGTCTATTGTTGGTATTCTCGTAGAACGGCCCATTTGTACGTAGATTAGTGTGTCTATTGTTGGTATTCTAGTAGAACGGCCCATTTGTACGTAGATTAGTGTGTCTATTGTTGGTATTCTAGTAGAACGGCCCATTTGTACGTGGATTAGTGTGTCTATTGTTGGTATTCTCGTAGAACGGCCCATTTGTACGTGGATTAGTGTGTCTATTGTTGGTATTCTCGTAGAACGGCCCATTTGTACGTGGATTAGTGTGTCTATTGTTGGTATTCTAGAAGAACGGCCCATTGGTACGTGGATTAGTGTGTCTATTGTTGGTATTCTAGTAGAACGGTCCATTTGTACGTGGATTAGTGTGTCTATTGTTGGTATTCTAGTAGAACGGCCCATTTGTACGTGGATTAGTGTGTCTAGTGTTGGTATTCTAGTAGAACGGCCCATTTGTACGTGGATTAGTGTGTCTAGTGTTGGTATTCTAGTAGAACGGCCCATTTGTACGTGGATTAGTGTGTCTAGTGTTGGTATTCTAGAAGAACGGCCCATTTGTACGTGGATTAGTGTGTCTATTGTTTTGGCAAAGGAATTCAATAAATGTATACATCTATTAGATTGACGATTGTACTTTTCGCCTGAATTCATTATTGTTCAGGACAGACAATGTATTGATAATAATGTTAGCTGCGTATGTTATAATACTGCAGGTAGAGGGGCTTTGTACACGAATTACCGCTAAACGTACGAGTTATGATTACATTTTCTTAACGAGGAGTTCATCATAATTAACTTAACTGAGTGTAGAATATTTGTAGGGTGAGAATGTGTTACGCTTAAAACATTCGCCTGGAACAATAACCGTGTATGTCATGTACAACGATTGGTTAATCATATTGCGTGGGCAAGTTCACCTACCCACGTATTTCGTGACTTTCTCACACCATCACTCCACGTACAACCATCACACCATCACTCCACGTACAACCATCACACCATCACTTCACGTACAACCATCACACCATCACTCCACGTACAACCATCACACCATCACTCCACGTACAACCATCACACCATCACTCCACGTACAACCATCACACCATCACTCCACGTACAATCATCACACCATCACTCCACGTACAACCATCACACCATCACTCCACGTACAACCATCACACCATCACTCCACGTACAACCATCACACCATCACTCCACGTACAACCATCACACCATCACTCCACGTACAACCATCACACCATCACTCCACGTACAACCATCACACCATCACTCCACGTACAACCATCACACCATCACTCCACGTACAATCATCACACCATCACTTCACGTACAACCATCACACCATCACTCCACGTACAACCATCACACCATCACTCCACGTACAACCATCACACCATCACTCCACGTACAACCATCACACCATCACTCCACGTACAACCATCACACCATCACTCCACGTACAACCATCACACCATCACTCCACGTACAACCATCACACCATCACTCCACGTACAACCATCACACCATCACTTCACGTACAACCATCACACCATCACTCCACGTACAACCATCACACCATCACTCCACGTACAACCATCACACCATCACTCCACGTACAACCATCACACCATCACTCCACGTACAACCATCACACCATCACTCCACGTACAACCATCACACCATCACTCCACGTACAATCATCACACCATCACTCCACGTACAACCATCACACCATCACTCCACGTACAACCATCACACCATCACTCCACGTACAACCATCACACCATCACTTCACGTACAACCATCACACCATCACTTCACGTACAACCATCACACCATCACTCCACGTACAACCATCACACCATCACTCCACGTACAACCATCACACCATCACTTCACGTACAACCATCACACCATCACTCCACGTACAACCATCACACCATCACTCCACGTACAACATATAGAAGTATTGTGATCCCACACTGACTGATATCCCCCTGGTGGAGGACGAATATCGATGATCGCCTTCAACAGTATTGTGTCAAAGGTCGGAAGGAGTCATACATGCAGCCGTAACAATGGCGAAGATATTGCAGATTATTGGTCAACATGTGACGACAGTTTGCTTGAGCTAAAAATAAACTTGCCCCGTCTTTTTGTATTATCACCTTCAATAGGATCGAACATACATTCCTTGAATATACGGTATCGATGTTACCAACAGAGCTATCACAGTTTGACTCATATAGTATTGAATGTTCACATAAACATGTCTCGTCTTTCTTTTTGTTATCCTCTAAAATAGACAGCATTCTATCGCAGACAATTTCATTGTGTTGACGTCAATAAATAAATCAATATGATTTATTTTATTCACAAAAAACACAGCAACGCAATATAACATGAATCTCAGCCCGGCGGTTAATCCCTCCCTTATTTAAACGGCGTCATGCCAAAATATGTGGTCTGACATTTGAAGGAATTTAACCGAAGCATTGACGGCTAAACGGTTGGTAGTGAGCTTATCTAAAACGTTATTGTTAAAACAGGTCACTTTAACAATGATCTAAGACATAGATTAGTCACGTTACCTATGATCTAAGACACAGATTCGTCACGTTACCAATGATCTAAGACATAGATTCGTCACGTTGACAATGATCTAAGACATAGATTAGTCACGTTAAAAATGATCTAAGACATAGATTAGTCACGTTAACAATGATCTTAGACATAGATTACCACGTTAACAATGATCTAAGACATATATTCGTCACGTTAACAATGATCTAAGAAATAGATTCGTCACGTTACCAATGATCTAATACATAGATTCGTCACGTTGACAATGATCTAATACATAGATTCGTCACGTTGACAATGATCTAAGACATAGATTCGGCACGTTGGTAATGATCTAAGACATAGATTCGGCACGTTGAAAATGATCTAAGACATATATTAGTCACGTTACCAATGACCTAATACATAGATTAGTCACGTTGACAATGATCTAAGACATAAATTCGTCACGTTACCTATGATCTAAGACATATATTAGTCACGTTACCAATGATCTAAGACAAAGATTCGTCACGTTACCTATGATCTAAGACATATATTAGTCACGTTACCAATGATCTAAGACAAAGATTCGTCACGTTCACAATGATCTAAGACATAGATTCGTCACGTTAACAATGATCTAAGACATAGATTAGTCACGTTAACAATGATCTAAGACATAGATAAGTCACGTTACCAATGATCTAAGACATAGATTCGTCACGTTGACAATGATCTAAGACATAGATTTGTCACGTTAACAATGATCTAAGACATAGATTAGTCACGTTAACAATGATCTAGGTTATGCATTTGTTACGCTACCATTACTCTAAGACATGAATTCGTCACGTTATAAATGATGTAAGACACAGATTCGTCACGTTGCCAATGATCTAAGACATAGATTCGTCACGTTACCAATGATCGCCAGTATTACAACGATCACGTAACTACCGACACGTGACATATCTAGTATAATGGCGTCACATTGTTTTGATATAAATTAGTCAATCCGCGTTTATCTTGTTCGTAAGGTGTCCTACGCCGTTTTCAACAAAAGTTTACCATTGGTAATTTTACCAGTACAACGGAGTGTAACTCTCGGCACTATTGCATCAGTATTAATGTGATCCCCGCAACCCTGTGCATGGAGACATGACGTCACTTATACAATAGTTAAAGTATTTGGTCGAACCCTGATCTCAAACTCCCGCTACGGACGATCTAACCATTACACATACTCTATAACGTTTGTAATTTGGAGCAACTTGTTCAACAGGTTAATTCTATGGTCTACCGATCGTCCCCATTTTGTTTGTACCGAGATAATATATAGATATAAAATGAGAACAGTATTTCATACTCAGACAGATACGGCATTTCCAACAGGGTCTAGTCACTATGACCTTTATCACTTATCGGAAAGAATGATTGGCCGGGCTCAAACTCACGGCCCTGGATCGTTATCCCTCTTCCTTCCCGACAGAGTGATCGTGGCGCGATAATGGTGTGTGTGTGTGTTGGTGTGGGGGGGGGGGATATATAACGTGCCGAGCACGGCGTGTGTGTGTGGGGGGGATATATAACGTGCCGAGCACGGCGTGTGTGTGTGGGGGGGGGGGGGTAGATAACGTGCCGAGCACGGCGTGTGGGGAGGATATATAACGTGTCGAGCACGGCGTGTGTGTGGGGGGGGGATATATAACGTGCCGAGCACGGCGTGTGTGGGGGGGGGGATAGATAACGTGCCGAGCACGGCGTGTGTGGGGGGATATATAACGTGCCAAGCACGGCGTATGTGTGGGGGGGATAGATAACGTGCCGAGCACGGCGTGTGTGGGGGGATATATAACGTGCCGAGCACGGTGTGTGTGTGGGGGGATAGATAACGTGCCGAGCACGGCGTGTGTGGGGGGGATATATAACGTGCCAAGCACGGCGTGTGGGGGAAGGGGGATTGATAACGTGCCGAGCACGGCGTGTGGGGGGGTAGATAACGTGCCGAGCACGACGTGTGTGGGGGGTAGATAACGTGCCGAGCACGGCGTGTGGGGGGATAGATAACGTGCCGAGCACGGCGTGTGAGGGTGGGGGGTGGGTAGATAACGTGCCGAGCACGGCGTGTGGGGGGATAGATAACGTGCCGAGCACGGCGTGTGGGGGGATAGATAACGTGCCGAGCACGGCGTGTGGGGGGGGGAGTAGATAACGTGCCGAGCACGGCGTGTGGGGGGGATAGATAACGTGCCGAGCACGGCGTGTGGGGGGATAGATAACGTGCCGAGCACGGCGTGTGGGGGGGGATAGATAACGTGCCGAGCACGGCCCTATAGGCTTTGCTAATGCTCGTGCTACTATAGTGCGAAATCGTTTTCGAAAGAAGGGATAACTGAAAGTGTTGAATGTAGATTTAATCTTTACACTGTTCGGTTCGATGTTGGTATGTTATCAATGGATGAGTTGAGTCGCTATAGCCGAGTTCTTAACGACGGGCACTTTCAATCCAAGGATATCCTTGGTTCAAACCAAAGTGGAAAGGAAGCCAGTTGCTTTGTATTAATGTTTTTGTAGAGTAGTAATGCGGGAAAGCCGTTGAAAATTCCGTTATGTGAACTGGTCGCATTGAAGTAACTGTAATACAGTTGTAAACGGTGTTAACCTACACTTAATCAATTCAAAATAAAGGTAAGAGGATCTAATACAGGCATTTGGTATCTGCACGCCCGTTGTAGACGATGAGGAATTAATCAGTGCATTTAATAGCAAGCCTTATTAGCTCACACATCGACAATTTGTAGTTATTTTATTTGTAGTATTGTAATAAACCTGGTGCAAAGATAATAAAACCTTGTCTGACGCTCAAAATCCATACCCAATTGTTGTATATGTCTCAGAAAAATTATACATTCTCAAACCTTCTTTGTATGATATCGCAGTATAAGGTTGTATTGAAGGGAGACAATAATCCAACAATAAATCAATTATTTGTATTGTATCACAGTGTAAAGTTGTATTGAGGGAGACAATAATCCAACAATAAATCAATTATTTGTATTGTATCACAGTGTAAGGTTGTATTAAAGGGAGACAATAATCCACCGATAAATCAATTATTTGTATTGTATAACAGTGTAAGGTTGTATTGAAGGGCTAAAATAATCCACCGATAAATCAATTATTTGTATTGAATTGCTGTGTTAATCTGGTATTAAAGGTGACAATAATCCAACGATAAATCAATTATTTGAATGGTACCGTGGAGTAAAGTTGGTATTAAGGATGACAATAATCAAACAATATATCAATTATTTGTATAGTACCGTGGAGTAAAGTTGGTATTGAGGATGACAATAATCAAACAATAAATCAATTATTTGTATAGAATCGTGGAGTTAAGTTGGTACTAAGGGTAATACAAATCCAATGATAAATTAATTATTTGAATAGTATCACGGTGTAAAGTTACATTATCTTGACATACCATACTATATAATAGCATCCAATGAGCTCATAACATGAACTGCGTACACATTTACAAAGCTAATTCAGTGTAAACGAGATTTGATTTCTATATCTGTCCTCCGGGACTGTTGGTGAATGAGTTCTCGGCAATATCATTTCAGTGTCGAAGAGCAAACAAAGTGTTCCGGTGTTAAAATAGTAACAAGGACGGCTATAAAGTCTCTCGATAGAAACAAGTTTGGACAAGCAACAAGTTTTGCAAATGTTTTCAAAAGTCGTCTGCTGCAGATGCGTGTCATCATGTAGTGATTGTCATCATGTAGTGATTGCCATCATGTAGTGATTGTCATCATGTAGTAATTGTCATCATGTAGTTATTGTCATCATGTAGTGATTGTCATTATGTAGTGATTGTTATCATGTAGTGATTGTTATCATGTAGTGATTGTTATCATGTAGTGATTGTCACCATGTAGTGATTGTCATCATGTAGTGATTGTCATCATGTAGTGATTGTTATCATGTAGTGATTGTTACCATGTAGTGATTGTTACCATGTAGTGATCGTTGCCATGTAGTGATTGTCACCATGTATTGATTGTCACCATGTAGTGATTGTCATCATGTAGTGATTGTCATCATGTATTGATTGTTATCATGTAGTGATTGTCACCATGTAGTGATTGTCACCATGTATTGATTGTTATCATGTAGTTATTGTCATCATGTAGTGATTGTCATCATGTAGTGATTGTTATCATGTAGTGATTGTTACCATGTAGTGATTGTTACCATGTAGTGATTGTTATCATGTAGTGATTGTCATCATGTATTGATTGTCATCATGTATTGATTGTTACCATGTAGTGATTGTCATCATGTAGTGATTGTTATCATGTAGTGATTGTTATCATGTAGTGATTGTTATCATGTAGTGATTGTGATTGTTATCATGTAGTGATTGTGATTGTTATTATGTAGTGATTGTGATTGTTATCATGTAGTGATTGTTATCATGTAGTGATTGTTATCATGTAGTGAGTGTCATCATGTAGTGAGTGTTATCATGTATTGATTGCTATCATGTAGTGAGTGTTATCATGTAGTGATTGTTATCATGTTCCACATGCAGACGAATATATACTCATCCGCTGCTGTCGTGGCAAAGTAGGAAATGAAGAAATAACAAATATCTTAAAAATACTTTCTCCTATACAGAGTTTCCATGTTTAATACACTAATCTTAAAGAGTATCTACTGTAGAATTGTGTCGGTAAATGTTAATATAATCGATTTAATTTTTCTATGATTGTCTCCACTTCAAAACAAATACATAAATACAATTAACGTTCTCCCTCTCTATAAGCCTTTCAAATTTCATCTTCAGCAGCTTCAAAAAGAAGTTGTGTGGTATGCTTGTTTCAAAAAGAAGTATGTTGTTTGTGTGATATGCTTGTTTCAAAGAGAAGTATGTTGTTTGTGTGATATGCTAGTTTCAAAAAAAAGTATGTTGTTTGTGTGATATGCTTGTTTCAAAAAGAAGTATGTTGGTTGTTTGGTATACTTTTTTTAAATATGAAGTATATTGTTGTGTGGTATCCTAGTTTAAATATGAAGTATGTTGTTGTGTGGTATGCTAGTTTAAATATGAAGCATGTTGTTGTGTGGTATCCTAGTTTAAATATGAAGTATGTTGTTGTGTGGTATGCTAGTTTAAATATGAAGTATGATGTTGTGTGATATGCTAGTTTAAATACGAAGTATATTGTTTGTGTGGTATGCTAGTTTAAATATGAAGTATGATGTTGTGTGATATGCTAGTTTAAATACGAAGTATATTGTTTGTGTGGTATGCTAGTTTAAATATGAAATATGTTGTTGTGTGGTATCCTAGTTTAAATATGAAGTATGTTGTTGTGTGATATGCTAGTTTAAATATGAAGTATGTTCTTGTGTGGTATCCTAGTTTAAATATGAAGTATGTTGTTGTGTGGTATGCTAGTTTAAATATGAAGTATGTTGTTGTGTGGTATCCTAGTTTAAATATGAAGTATGTTGTTGTGTGGTATGCTAGTTTAAATATGAAGTATGTTGTTGTGTGATATGCTAGTTTAAATATGAAGTATGTTGTTGTGTGGTATCCTAGTTTAAATATGAAGTATGTTGTTGTGTGGTATGCTAGTTTAAATATGAAGTATGTTGTTGTGTGGTATGCTAGTTTAAATATGAAGTATGTTGTTGTGTGGTATGCTAGTTTAAATATGAAGTATGTTGTTGAGCAAAATTGTGCTTTTCAGCGTAAGATGCTAGACTATCTGTATTATTTATACACATTTGTTTTAATTTTAATATTTAGTAAAAGATGTTCATGTGATATTACTCTTCAAATAACGTTTTAGAAAGAAAACCGTCTAGTAGTCAGGGTTCAACATAATGCCCGTTCTTCTAGCCGTTTCATACAAAACTATGCAGCTGATGGCTTTGAATAGACCTATATTTGAAAACATTGTGGTAGAAGGAGACATTGCTCATATCCAACAGTTCTCCTTTGGCTACAGACTCGTCAAACTACGTCTATGGGGGAAGGGTTCACCAATAGTTAACATGTGTGGTTTTTTAACACTGTGGATTTACAACTTGATCTGCATTTACACTTTCTATAACAGCCACGATTTTGGTTTTCGTAGAGTAGGCCTGAGATAGGAAGTACAGAAGTATTTCGTTAAATGATGATTTGCAAGAATGATGAAGATTTAAGATTAAAACTAATCAAGTTTATCAAGATTCATTAAGCCATTCAGAAGAAATGTAAAGCAATTAAGAGGAAACAATATTGATTCAGTTAAAACGCCGTTGAACAATTAACGAAATCTGTAATAATATGCATCATACAAGAAACGCGATTGGTTTCCGAAAATATCGTTTTAGGTCAAACTACGCTAAGTACATCCGCTGTCCTGCTGATCTATAGTAAAATTGTTTGCGTAGAAATGAGTGTATGCCATCACCAGAATGTATTGAATATATGACATTGAGTTGTATTTTAACCTTGTTTGAAAGTGAAAGTAGAGAATGCTAAACACCAGTTTTGTTCGGGCCAGATTAGGTCCAAAATGACGGGAACCATTTTCGCCTGGTGATATATGGTGTTCTACATCAGCGACGCTTAGAAAGTGTGACAATTGGGGACTGAAACTCGTCGATCTACATGGAAACAAATAAGGAATTTATCTGGTGTATTGTAACCTTTAAAGATATTGAGAAGTAAGTCAAAGAGAATGCTATATCTATCTGGTTCCCCGGTATTTGACTACCTTCTCACTAAGACCATTTAAAGCTCATTGGTTGAAGACACCGTCGCTATTAGCAATGCAATGAAACATATTGGAAGTTGAACATGCGGTGATATAACTGAAACAGTGGCGTGAAACCGCAATCAATCAAATAAAAGAGCTTGTCAGAAAGCAGCAGGGTTGATTAACAGGACTTCAGTGGAGTACTGGATCAATTCGATGATATTTTTGAATAATTAGCGAACGCAGGACGTACCAAAATTACAAATCTCTGAAACTACCGTTTCAATACCATTGACGCCCAGGATAGATCAATTTAATGTTCTCCCGTTACAAAACGATTGACGCCCAGCATAGATAGATTTAATGTGGTACCGTTACAATACCATTGACACCCAGCGATAGAGTTAATGTTCTCCCGTTACAAAACGATCGACGCCCAGCATAGAGAGAGTTAATGTTCTACCGTTACAAAACCATTGACGCCCAGCATAGATATATTTAATGTTGTACCGTAACAATACCATTGACGCCCAGCATAGTTATATTTAATGTTCTACCGTTACAATACCATTGACGCCCAGCATAGTTATATGTAATGTTTTACTGTTACAATACCATTGACGCCCAGCATAGATAGGGTTAATGTTCTACCGTTACAATACCATTGACGCCCAGCATAGATAGAGTTAATGTTGTACCGTACCAATACCATTGACGCCCAGCAAAGATAGATTTAATGTTGTACCGTTACAATACCATTGACGCTCAGCAAAGATAGAGTTAATGTTGTACCGTTATAATACCATTGACGTCCAGCATATATAGAGTTAATGTTCTACCGTTACAATACCATTAACGCCCAGCATAGTTATATTTAATGTTCTACCGTTACAATACCATTGACGCCCAGCATAGTTATATTTAATGTTCTACCGTTACAATATCATTGACGCCCAGCAAATACAGAGTTAATGTTGTACCGTTACAATACCATTGACGCCCAGCATATATAGAGTTCATGTTGTACCGTTACAATACCATTGACGTCCAGCATAGATATATTTAATGTGGTACCGTTACAATACCATTGACGCCCAGCATAGATATAGTTAATGTTCTACCGTAGCAATACCATTGACGCCCAGCATAGATAAATGTAATGTTCTTTCGTTACAAAACGATTGACGCCCAGCATAGATAGAGTTAATGTTCTACCGTTACAAAACCATTGACGCCCAGCAAAGATAGAGTAAATGTTCTACCGTTACAATACGATTGACGCCCAGCAAAGATAGAGTTAATGTTCTACCGTTACAAAACCATTGACGCCCAGCAAAGATAGAGTTAATGTTCTACCGTTACAATACCATTGACGCCCAGCATAGATATATTTAATGTTGTACCGTACCAACACCATTGACGCCCAGCATAGATATATCTAATGTTGTACCGTTACAATACCATTGACGCCCAGCAAAGATAGAGTTAATTTTGTTCCGTACCAATACCATTGACGCCCAGCATGGATAGAGTTAATTGGTACCGTTAAATTACCATTGACGCCCAGCATAGATAGAGTTAATTGGTACCGTTAAATTACCATTGAGGCCCAGCATAGATAGAGTTAATTGGTACCGTTAAATTACCATTAACGCCCAGCATAGATAGAGTTAATTGGTACCGTTAAATTACCATTGACGCCCAGCATAGATAGAGTTAATTGGTACCGTTAAATTACCATTGACGCCCAGCATAGATAGAGTTAATTGGTACCGTTAAATTACCATTGACGCCCAGCATAGATAGAGTTAATTGGTACCGTTAAATTACCATTGACGCCCAGCATGGATAGAGTTAATTGGTACCGTTAAATTACCATTGACGCCCAGCAAAGATAGAGTTAATTGGTACCGTTAAATTACCATTGACGCCCAGCATAGATAGAGTTAATTGGTACCGTTACAATACCATTGACGCCCAGCATAGATAGAGTTAATTGGTACCGTTAAATTACCATTGACGCCCAGCATAGATAGAGTTAATTGGTACCGTTAAATTACCATTGACGCCCAGCAAAGATAGAGTTAATTGGTACCGTTAAATTACCATTGACGCCCAGCATAGATAGAGTTAATTGGTACCTTTACAATACCATTGACGCCCAGCATAGATAGAGTTAATTGGTACCGTTAAATTACCATTGACGCCCAGCAAAGATAGAGTTAATTGGTACCGTTAAATTACCATTGACGCCCAGCCAAGATAGAGTTAATTGGTACCGTTACAATACTATTGACGCCCAGCATAGATAGAGTTAATTGGTACCGTTAAATTACCATTGACGCCCAGCAAAGATAGAGTTAATTGGTACCGTTAAATTACCATTGACGCCCAGCAAAGATAGAGTTAATTGGTACCGTTACAATACCATTGACGCCCAGCATATATAGAGTTAATTGGTACCGTTAAATTACCATTGACGCCCAGCATAGATATAGTTAATTGGTACCGTTAAATTACCATTGACGCCCAGCATAGATAGAGTTAATTGGTACCGTTACAATACCATTGACGCCCAGCATAGATAGAGTTAATGTTCTACCGTTACAATACCATTGACGCCCAGCATAGATAGAGTTAATGTTCTACCGTTACAATACCATTGACGCCCAGCATAGATAGAGTTAATGTTCTACCGTTACAATACCATTAACGCTCAGCATAGATATATTTAATGGTATACCGTTACAATACCATTAACGCCCAGCATAGATATATTTAATGTTGTACCGTACCAATACCATTGACGCCCAGCATAGATAGAGTTAATGTTGTTTAGTAAACATCATATCTTTACATCTGATGTGTTTCTTTTTTTAACAAAGTTGATAACTCTTCGAGACAGTGCACATGATGAGCAATGTCTTTCTTTTCCAGGAGTCATTTAAAAGTCGTCTTTTGCGGTGTATCAATAACTCATCAGACATGAAAGGATGGAATCCGCAGGTACAAATTACAGTACAGCTGTATTTGAACGACTAAATCACATCCAGGGTGGTTAAACTGTACTCACCGGAAATATAAGTGTCAAAATCAAGGTCATGTGGTTCGATGTAATTGCGACACAATAGACAATGTTTTTTTTTGTAAAATAATAAATACATTTGACTGTACAATCCCGAATGCATGACTATCTATGTCACTGTCCATAGGTTTCCGATAAAACATTCTTTCTCAATAAAATATATTACGTAGTATTAACACGCGTCTGGTCTTCCAGGATAGTACATTGTATACACTCAATGTACGTTCTGTTGTAGAGAATAGGTTAATGTAAAGGATAACTATTTTGACTGGAATAAAGAGACGACAACAATGAAATTGCATTATTTCACCATAGTTAGACCAGTTATTACTTCCTTCGTGTCTTCCTGTCGTTTTATGCCAGTCTTAAAGTATTCTCTTAACGCGTAACTAAGCATGCCGTTCCGTGCAATTTAATGCAGGGACAGCCAGTTAATCATGTCAATTAAGAACACCGTGTTTCCATCCGCTAATAACATAGAACACAGAGGACGAAATTGACGTTTGATATGATTGTTGTTTGTATTGTGGATGGACAGAGGATGGCATTGACGTTTGCTATGATTGCTGTTTAATGTCAGGGTTTTAAATTATACATAATGGATTTCTCAAAGGTGGTTAAGAGACTAAATCTCTCAAATTTAATGTTATAGTTATAAGTAAGTTTGCATTCACAGCAACAGATAAACAGTCTGAACCCTCTCAGCTTTAGTGCGACATTCAGATTAAGTGTAGATTCTGCTTTAGGGCGACATTCAGATTAAGTGTAGATTCTGCTTCAGGGCGACATTCAGATTAAGTGTAGATTCTGTTTCTATACGACAATCTATTTTCCATTTAATCCCTCCCCTCTTTTCTTTGATATTTCTTCTGTCAGCATAGGATAATGTTAAATTTGTTTATATGTATAATTGATAACTGCGTTCGTGCATGTGCCCCTTATGCAATGATGTATATGTGTATTTATGTATATTGATTAAAGAGTTCGTGCATGTGCCCTTTATGCAATTATGTTTATGTGAAGTTCTGTTTATTGATACTTGCGTTCGAGCATGTGCCTTTTATGCAATGATGTATATGTGTATTTATGTATATTGATAAATGCGTTCCTGCATGTGCCCTTTGTGCAATGATGTATATGCATATGTATGTATATTGATAAATGCTTTTGTGCATGTGCCCTTTATGAAATTATGTATATGTGTATTGATAAATGCGTTCGTGCAGGTGCCCTTTATGCAATGATGTATATGCGTATGTATGTATATTGATAAATGTGTTCGTGCATGAGCCCTTTATGCAATGATGTATATATGTATTTATGTATATTGATAAATGCGTTCGTGCATGTGCCCTTTATGCAATGATGTATATGGGTATTTATGTATAGTGATAAATGCGTTCGTGCAGGTGCCCTTTATGCAATGATGTATATGCATATGTATGTATAGTGATATATGCGTTCGTGCATATACTTATGCAATGATGTATATGCGTTGTATGTTTATTGATAAATGCGTTCGTGCATGAGCACTTTATACAATGATGTATATGGGTATTTATGTATATTGATAAATGTGTTCGTGCATGTGCCCTTTAAGCAATGATATATATGCGTGTGTATGTATATTCGTGTGTATGTATATAGGTACACGGATATATGCTACATGCACGGACAGTGCGGATATGTGTGGGGTGTTGTATGTTTTGTTATTAAATCAGAGGTCTGAAAGGGTGCGCGCAATCTTAGATGAGTAAACGCTTCCAATTAACATTAAATTTATAAATCACAATAACAAATTTACTATCTCTATCCTATCTTCAATGCGACCTTTCTTAATTAAGGACAAAGTATCCGTCTGTGTTAAAATCCATTTAGAAACAAATACACATAGAGTATTTAAATGTGATTTATGTGCCAATCCTTAGATAAGTAATTGCTCTCAATGAGTTGTTTCACAATGACGATAACACTTGATGGTAGTTAATCTCAATACCGCCTTTACACGACTTTAAATTATAGTTCTGCACTCACTGTGTTTGTTATGCATGAGTTTAAACGTGAAGTTTTAACAATGTACACCAAGCACAAGCTACACATTCGCTGTGTCTAATCTTGTTCTACATTGTTCTCTACGCATGAGTCAATGTTTAGTAATAATGATCCATTTGACTGTATTTTCTAAAAAAAAGGTAGTGATGAGTTCCAATGAATGAAGGCTGGATGTCTCCTCGATTTAAAATCGAAATGAATCTTATTAACGTGAAAGTTTAAATCAATGTGTCAGGTTTTTTCTCCCCAAATGTGTCTGGTGATTGAATACACATTAAAACAAGATCATTTCTGTACGAAAATCGTCTTTTTTTAATTTTTTACAAATGTTATGTTTGTTTGTATGCTGTTTTACTCCACTTTCGACATTGTTTCAGTTATATCACGGTGGGTACTACCATTGTTTAATTAGGTATCTGATATGACCTAGCCGGGGATCGAACCCGCGACTTTGCATACATGAAATGATGTTTCTACCTCTACACCGCCGAGGCGGTTAATTACAATGTTTGGTTTGACTAGAACGTAGGTATACTTATTGGCGTCACTAATCTAGAACGTAGGTATACATATTGGCGTCACTAATCTAGAACGTAGGTATGCTTATTGGCGTCACTAATCTAGAACGTAGGTATACTTATTGGCGTCACTAATCTAGAATGTAGGTATAATTATTGGCGTCACTAATCTAGAACGTAGGTATACTTATTGGCGTCACTAAACTAGAACGTAGATATACTTATTGGCGTCACTAATCTAGAACGTAGGTATACTTATTGGCGTCACTAATCTAGAACGTAGATATACTTATTGGCGTCACTAATCTAGAACGTAGATATACTTATTGGCGTCACTAATCTAGAACGTAGGTATACTTATTGGCGTCACTAATCCAGAACGTAGGTATACTTATTGGCGTCACTAATCTAGAACGTAGATATACTTATTGGCGTCACTAATCTAGAACGTAGGTATACTTATTGGCGTCACTAATCTAGAACGTAGGTATACTTATTGGCGTCACTAATCTAGAACGTAGATATACTTATTGGCGTCACTTATCTAGAACGTAGGTATACTTATTGGCGTCACTTATCTAGAACGTAGGTATACTTATTGGCGTCACTAATCTAGAACGTAGGTATACTTATTGGCGTTACTAATCTAGAACGTAGGTATACTTATTGGCGTCACTAATCTAGAACGTAGGTATACTTATTGGCGTTACTAATCTAGAACGTAGGTATACTTATTGGCGTCACTAATCTAGAACGTAGGTATACTTATTGGCGTCACTAATCCATCTTTTATTTTAAACGTGAGAAGTGGATTTCTTGTTTACAAGCTAATCTATATCATGTGTTCTGTGTCCGTTAACTTCTTGTTTACAAGCTAATCTCATATCATGTGTTTTGTGTCCGTGGACTTCTTGTTTACAAGCTAATCTATATCATGTGTTCTCTATCCGTGGACTTCTTGTTTACAAGCTAATCGATATCATTTGTTCTGTGTCCGTGGACATCTTGTTTACAAGCTAATCTATATCATGTGTTCTGTGTCCGTGGACTTCTTGTTTACAAGCTAATCTATATCATGTGTTCTGTGTCCGTGGAATTCAGGTACATGTATATATAACAATTATTGCCAATAATTTCTGCTTATTTTCCATTCTCGTCGTTAGTCTGAAGTCACATCTAAGACATTATCGGTTATATTTAGATATCATTTTTATGAAGGGTCACTCAATGATATTTTCTAACAAATTATCTCCAGAGAAGAAGAATTTTAAAGTAATGTAATTTTTCTACCTTTCTGAATGCCACAGCAGCCAAAGTTCTCTATTGGATTTATATCTTTGAACAATTTTGAAAAGGAACCCAAAAGTAACATTTCTGTTAAGATGGCTGACATTCGTCCAGTGGATAAGGAGGAAATGTGGTAAATGTTACCCCTTTTCTGATTCCCCATGATGTCTTTGCACCAATCAGTACATGTGTAGAGGGTTGCTACAGGTACATGTGTAGAGGGTTGCTACAGGTACATGTGTAGAGGGTTGCTACAGGTACATGTGTAGAGGGTTGCTACAGGTACATATGTAGAGGGTTGCTACAGGTACATGTGTAGAGGGTTGCTACAGGTACATGTGTAGAGGGTTGCTACAGGTACATATGTAGAGGGTTGCTACAGGTACATATGTAGAGGGTTGCTACAGGTACATGTGTAGATGGTTGCTACAGGTACATATGTAGTGGGTTGCTACAGGTACATATGTAGAGGGTTGCTACAGGTACATGTGTAGAGGGTTGCTACAGGTACATGTGTAGAGGGTTGCTACAGGTACATATGTAGAGGGTTGCTACAGGTACATATGTAGTGGGTTGCTACAGGTACATATGTAGAGGGTTGCTACAGGTACATGTGTAGTGGGTTGCTACATGTACATATGTAGAGGGTTGCTACAGGTACATGTGTAGATGGTTGCTACAGGTACATATGTAGAGGGTTGCTACAGGTACATGTGTAGTGGGTTGCTACAGGTACATATGTAGAGGGTTGCTACAGGTACATATGTAGTGGGTTGCTACAGGTACATATGTAGAGGGTTGCTACAGGTACATGTGTAGTGGGTTGCTACAGGTACATATGTAGAGGGTTGCTACAGGTACATGTGTAGATGGTTGCTACAGGTACATATGTAGAGGGTTGCTACAGGTACATGTGTAGAGGGTTGCTACAGGTACATGTGTAGAGGGTTGCTACAGGTATATGTGTAGAGGGTTGCTACAGGTACATGTGTAGAGGGTTGCTACAGGTACATGTGTAGATGGTTGCTACAGGTACATATGTAGAGGGTTGCTACAGGTACATATGTAGAGGGTTGCTACAGGTACATATGTAGAGGGTTGCTACAGGTACATATGTAGAGGGTTGCTACAGGTACATGTGTAGTGGGTTGCTACAGGTACATGTGTAGAGGGTTGCTACAGGTACATGGGGTTGCTACAGGTACATGTGTAGAGGGTTACTACAGGTACATATGTAGAGGGTTGCTACAGGTACATATGTAGAGGGTTGCTACAGGTACATGTGTAGATGGTTGCTACAGGTACATATGTAGTGGGTTGCTACAGGTACATATGTAGAGGGTTGCTACAGGTACATGTGTAGAGGGTTGCTACAGGTACATGTGTAGAGGGTTGCTACAGGTACATATGTAGAGGGTTGCTACAGGTACATATGTAGTGGGTTGCTACAGGTACATATGTAGAGGGTTGCTACAGGTACATGTGTAGTGGGTTGCTACATGTACATATGTAGAGGGTTGCTACAGGTACATGTGTAGATGGTTGCTACAGGTACATATGTAGAGGGTTGCTACAGGTACATGTGTAGTGGGTTGCTACAGGTACATATGTAGAGGGTTGCTACAGGTACATATGTAGTGGGTTGCTACAGGTACATATGTAGAGGGTTGCTACAGGTACATGTGTAGTGGGTTGCTACAGGTACATATGTAGAGGGTTGCTACAGGTACATGTGTAGATGGTTGCTACAGGTACATATGTAGAGGGTTGCTATAGGTACATGTGTAGAGGGTTGCTACAGGTACATGTGTAGAGGGTTGCTACAGGTATATGTGTAGAGGGTTGCTACAGGTACATGTGTAGAGGGTTGCTACAGGTACATGTGTAGATGGTTGCTACAGGTACATATGTAGAGGGTTGCTACAGGTACATGTGTAGAGGGTTGCTACAGGTACATATGTAGAGGGTTGCTACAGGTACATCTGTAGAGGGTTGCTACAGGTACATGTGTAGTGGGTTGCTACAGGTACATGTGTAGAGGGTTGCTACAGGTACATGGGGTTGCTACAGGTACATATGTAGATGGTTGCTACAGGTACATGTGTAGAGGGTTGCTACAGGTACATATGTAGATGGTTGCTACAGGTACATATGTAGATGGTTGCTACAGGTACATGTGTAGATGGTTGCTACAGGTACATGTGTAGAGGGTTGCTACAGGTACATGGGGTTGCTACAGGTACATATGTAGATGGTTGCTACAGGTACATATGTAGATGGTTGCTACAGGTACATATGTAGATGGTTGCTACAGGTACATGTGTAGAGGGTTGCTACAGGTACATGGGGTTGCTACAGGTACATATGTAGATGGTTGCTACAGGTACATGTGTAGAGGGTTGCTACAGGTACATGTGTAGATGGTTGCTACAGGTACATATGTAGAGGGTTGCTACAGGTACATATGTAGAGGGTTGCTACAGGTACATATGTAGAGGGTTGCTACAGGTACATGTGTAGAGGGTTGCTACAGGTACATGTGTAGATGGTTGCTACAGGTACATGTGTAGAGGGTTGCTACAGGTACATATGTAGAGGGTTGCTACAGGTACATATGTAGAGGGTTGCTACAGGTACATATGTAGAGGGTTGCTACAGGTACATGTGTAGAGGGTTGCTACAGGTACATGTGTAGATGGTTGCTACAGGTACATGTGTAGTGGGTTGCTACAGGTACATATGTAGAGGGTTGCTACAGGTACATATGTAGAGGGTTGCTACAGGTACATATGTAGAGGGTTGCTACAGGTACATATGTAGATGGTTGCTACAGGTACATGTGTAGAGGGTTGCTACAGGTACATATGTAGAGGGTTGCTACAGGTACATATGTAGAGGGTTGCTACAGGTACATATGTAGAGGGTTGCTACAGGTACATGTGTAGAGGGTTGCTACAGGTACATGTGTAGATGGTTGCTACAGGTACATGTGTAGAGGGTTGCTACAGGTACATGTGTAGAGGGTTGCTACAGGTACATGTGTAGATGGTTGCTACAGGTACATGTGTAGAGGGTTGCTACAGGTACATATGTAGAGGGTTGCTACAGGTACATATGTAGAGGGTTGCTACAGGTACATATGTAGAGGGTTGCTACAGGTACATATGTAGAGGGTTGCTACAGGTACATGTGTAGAGGGTTGCTACAGGTACATATGTAGAGGGTTGCTACAGGTACATGTGTAGAGGGTTGCGACAGGAACCTTTCTATACTCTATCTTGAAATCAGAGAAGCAATTACATAAGAATGGAATTATTTAAAAAATGTTATTTTGCCCCTTTTCTGGTGCCGTCTGGCTGCCATACTTTTTAACCAATCAAGATGGCTTGAACACCTTTAGAAGAAGGTCAGCAAAACAACATTTGCATTTAATTACATTGGAAATCAACGAGCAGAATCAGAGGAGAAGAATTTAAAAAAATGCCCGTTTAGTGAATACTCAGGCAGGCATGTGTTCTTACGTGTATAGTTGGTGTTACTTGTTCAATAACTGTAGCCATACTTAGGTTACCCGCGGGTATCTTTACGCAATGAAGACCCATTTTCCCTAACATGTCTCGGAAATCGTATGAGTATACGAAGTGTTATTTGAAGGACCTTACACACATATGTACATTCCCCTTTTCGCTGACAGGTCGCACCATTATTTTGAATTTACGAGTCGTTCGTTCAAGTACATTCCCCATATTAACATTCCATTTTCGCTAAAGTACATACCCCATATTAACATTCCCTTTTCGCTAAAGTACATTTCCCATATTAACATTCCCTTTTCGCTAAAGTACATTTCCCATATTAACATTCCCTTTTCGCTAAAGTACATTTCCCATATTAACATTCCCTTTTCGCTAAAATACATTCCCCATATTAACATTCCTTTTTCGCTAAAGTACATTCCCCATATTTACGTTCCTTTTTCGTTGACACGTCTCAAACATCATTTGGAATGACAAAAGACACACATGTGCTTTAAGAGCCTTTTCCCTAGTATGCCCAAGCGTTTTTATCAGTTGTGTGGTGCAGAAGCTTGGAAGATACCGCTGCAAATGAGAAAGGATCCAAAAATAATTAAAATTAAAGTGAAAAACGGAATAAAATGACACCCAAGGATTATCGGGAAACAATTTTAGAATCGCTCGATGTTCCAAACAAATAAAATAATCATTAGAGAGACGACTTTCCAATTGATGTAATTGCTCCACAGTTTGGGTTTAACTACATTAACTCCATAAAACACTTACAACATTTTAAAACAATTCTATCCTGTTGATAGCTCCAGAACATGAAACGCTCGTCACTACTGGCTTCACATAATGGATATTTAACGATGTGAATTTGGACGAGTTCATCAAATATGATATATAGCCGATGTGAATTTGGACGAGCTCATCTTCTAATATATTGACCATGCCACACAGGAGTCGACCGTCGGGACATTAAAGCCATCAGGTCAGGGTCTTCACATATCTTCTGAGTAAACACTCAATTAACAAATCCCTATATAACTTATATTACCAAAAGGTCAGAATACAAGAACATATTTCATCGTAACGGACATTGATTTCAAAACCTCGGAGCGTAAAACAACAAACAATCAATCAATGAGGGCAACAAATGACGACTTAGTTTCTAATGTATTTTGTAAAGTACTATAATCGACTCGAGGCAGGGGACCATCTGTATCGAGACTGATTGTAAAGTACTATAATCGACTCAAGGCAGGGGACCATCTGTATCGAGACTGATTGTAAAGTACTATAATCGACTCGAGGCAGGGGACCATCTGTTTCGAGACTGATTGTAAAGTACTATAATCGACTCAAGGCAGGGGACCATCTGTATCGAGACTGATTGTAAAGTACTATAATCGACTCAAGGCAGGGGATCATCTGTATCAAGACTGATTGTAAAGTTGTGTAGGCCATGTTTAGGCCATGTTTAACCAGTGTTAACATATACATGTACGTTGTGTAGGCCATGTTTAGGCCATGTTTAACCAGTGTTAACATATGCATGTACGTTCAATGATTGATTGTTTTGTGTTTCACGCCGCTTTTAACATTTTCTAAATGACATGTATATCACGGACTTCAATGACATGTATATCACGGACTTCAAAGTAGGACAACTATCCTGATCGGGCTCTGTGCTATGGTCCAATACGTCATAGAACGTTTCAAGAAACAGCTTTACAGTATACATTTAGATCCTTGTACATGCATTTACTGGCAGGTGTATGTATATAAGACATTTTCCATATGTTTGCCTTGAGGTATTCGATGAGGTCATGTGCAGCGGGCTTAAGGTTCGGATTACTTTCTATCATCACTTTAAATGTTATAACACAATTAATGATGCTTTCAGAAAAAACATACAAACTCTCTTTACTGTCTTAACTTTATTCAAGCGGTGTAATCGGATCTGCAATGAAAATTACAGCTTAATGTTCTAAGTAGAAACCGCGGAAATCTAATGATCCGCAACACAGGAAAATCTATCTTTGACACTGCCGTCAAAGTGCAGTTAATTTAATGGGGGCTAACGCCGTGTACAGTGATATTCTTACTCGTGATCATATTGGTCACACACCAAGACTACATAAAGAATATGTTAACGATTACAGGACTACATAAAGGAGGTATTAACGATTACAGGACTACATAAAGGAGGTATAAACGATTACAGGACTACATAAAGGCTAAGGTGTTATCGAAGGGAACTTCACCGTTTGCTATCAACTCATGGACGCTGGATATAAATACTGCCCCGCCAACCACTCGCTCACGGCAGATTCCTGACCATCACAGAACCGGATCTGTCTCTGTTTCAGAGCAGCCTGATGGGCGTATCATATCCGTTTATACATAAGCCTTTTAATGTTGACCATCTTATTGGGGTTTTATGCCGCTTTGAACATTATTTCAGTTATATCACGGCGACAGTTCACTTATTCATGATTCCTGGGTCATTAAACCAGTACTAGGCTAGAAAATGTGCCTTGCCCAAGGGCACTCCACCATGATCGTCGTGCCGCGATTAGGGATCGAACCCGGGACACCCGGTTTAAAATACCCGATGCTAACCACTCGACCACGGCGGATTCCTCGAATACTTTGTATTTAACGACGATTTGGTGTTTTATAACGCTTTTAACAATGTTTCAGTTATATCGCGGCGTTTCCTGGGTAAGTTACCAGTACTACTGGTACATTTATTCTGACACTTGCCGTTACTACCATTTTTAAAGTATTTGGTATTAACAGACCGGGGATCAAACCCACGACCTCCCGCACCCGAGACGGACGTACTACCAAAACACCAACGATGCGGTCCGTATAACAATATATGAAAGGGAGTTGGTGCCTAAACACGTACAATTTTCTCTCTTTTTTATCTACAATATGTTCAACTCTGTAGCTGAATGATAATTTTAGCTTTACAAAAAAGTGCGATCTAAAATAGAAAAGGCATGTTTTACACAGTTCCGCTTTGTGATTAAATAATGTTTAAGTTAGGACTTCGTACGGAGATCACCGAGTTCGTTATGTACATTAGACCTATTGGGTCGGATTGCACGCTTTTCAATGAATGACAATGAATTTCCGTGATTGTGCATGGTCATTAATATGTTAAGACTAGCCTGTTGATGTTTTTTATCGTGCATCTAGAAGTGGAACAGGAGTAAGCTTTATGAGACAATGTGGAGGCACACAGGCTGATCTGGTACTTCGATTCTCGCAAAGTCCCGTACTACGAGGCTGATCTAGTACTTCAATAGTCGTAAAGTCCCGGAGTACCAGGCTGATCTGGTACTTCAAAGCTCGTAAAGTCCCAGAGTACCAAGCTGATCTGGTACTTCAATGCTCGTAAAGTCCCAGAGTACGAGGCTGATCTGGTACTTCAATGCTCGTAAAGTCCCGGAGTATCAGGATGATCTGGTACTTCAAAGCTCGCAAAGTCCCAGAGTACCAGGCTGATCTGCTACTTCAATGCCCGCAAAGTCCCGGAGTACCAAAATTATCTGGTACTTCAAAGCTCGCAAAGTCCTAGAGTACCAGGCTGATCTGCTACTTCAATGCTTGCAAAGTCCCGTAGTATCAGGCTGATCTGCTACTTCAATGCTTGCAAAGTCCCGTAGTACCAGGATGATCTGCTACTTCAATGCCCGCAAAGTCCCGTAGTACCAGGATGATCTGGTACTTCAAAGCTCGCAAAGTCCCAGAGTACAAGGCTGATCTGCTACTTCAATGCTTGCAAAGTCCCAGAGTACCAGGCTGATCTGCTACTTCAATGCCCGCAAAGTCCCGTAGTACCAGGCTGATCTGGTACTTCAAAGCTCGCAAAGTCCCAGAGTACCAGGCTGATCTGCTACTTCAATGCTTGCAAAGTCCCGTAGTATCAGGCTGATCTGCTACTTCAATGGTCGCAAAGTCCCGTAGTACCAGGCTGATCTGGTACTGCAATGCTCGTAAAGTCGCAGAGTACCGGGCTGATCTGGTACTGCAATGGTCGTAAAGTCCCAGAGTACCAGGCTGATCTGGTACTGCAATGGTCGTAAAGTCCCAGAGTACCGGGCTGATCTGGTACTGCAATGGTCGTAAAGTCCCAGAGTACCAGGCTGATCTGGTACTGCAATGGTCGTAAAGTCCCAGAGTACCAAGCTGATCTGGTACTGCAATGGTCGGAAAGTCCCGGAGTACCGGGCTGATCTGGTACTGCAATGGTCGTAAAGTCCCAGAGTACCGGGCTGATCTGGTACTGCAATGGTCGGAAAGTCCCGGAGTACCAAGCTGATCTGGTACTGCAATGGTCGTAAAGTCCCAGAGTACCGGGCTGATCTGGTACTGCAATGGTCGGAAAGTCCCAGAGTACCAGGCTGATCTGGTACTGCAATGGTCGCAAAGTCCTGTAGTACCAGGCTGATCTGGTACTTCAAAGCTCGCAAAGTCCCGTAGTACCAAGCTGATCTGCTACTTCAATGTTCGCAAAGTCCCAGAGTACCAAGCTGATCTGCTACTTCAAAGCTCGTAAAGTCCCGGAGTACCAAGCTGATCTGGTACTTCACTGCTCGCAAAGTCCTGTAGTACCAGGCTGATCTGGTACTTCAAAGCTCGCAAAGTCCCGTAGTACCAAGCTGATCTGCTACTTCAATGTTCGCAAAGTCCCAGAGTACCAAGCTGATCTACTACTTCAAAGCTCGTAAAGTCCCGGAGTACCAGGCTGATCTGCTACTTCAAAGCTCGTAAAGTCCCGGAGTACCAGGCTGATCTGCTACTTCAAAGCTCGTAAAGTCCCGGAGTACCAGGCTGTTCTGGTACTGCAATGGTCGTAAAGTCCCAGAGTACCAGGCTGATCTGGTACTGCAATGGTCGTAAAGTCCCAGAGTACCAGGCTGATCTGGTACTGCAATGGTCGTAAAGTCCCAGAGTACCAGGCCGATCTGGTACTGCAATGGTCGTAAAGTCCCAGAGTACCAGGCTGATCTGGTACTGCAATGGTCGTAAAGTCCCGGAGTACCAAGCTGATCTGCTACTGCAATGGTCGTGTAACGAATATGCAAATTAGCATCACCGTTTCGGGTGATGAGGTTTAGGGTTAGATATATAAGACAAGTGGACCCCTTCAGGGTTGAGTATACTTTTCGCTGAAGGGATCTTCTGTGTCTTTAAGCCCTGCACGTTACATTTGGTGGCCAATGTGGGGGGGATGAAGACAACTGCCATACCGGAGTTGCCTTACCCCTGGATTTCCCAGGCCAAGACTCGGGACGAGTCTTCTCGGAGTGGGAAGTATTGTAACGAATATGCAAATTAGCATCACCGTTTCGGGTGATGAGGTTTAGGGTTAGATATATAAGACAAGTGGACCCCTTCAGGGTTGAGTATACTTTTCGCTGAAGGGATCTTCTGCGTCTTTAAGCCCTGCACGTTACCAGAGTACCAAGCTGATCTGCTTCTGCAATGGTCGCAAAGTCCCAGAGTACCAGGCTGATCTGGTACTTCAATGCTCGCAAAATCCCAAAGTTACAAAAGTTTTATGTACACAATGGAATAACACTGCGACCTTAAAGCGAATCAAGTTGGTTCTTAGCTTTCCAGTATTCTTGAAATATAATGAAATCAAATTGGCATCAAATATGAAAAACCATCATTGACCCGTATCGAACCTTTCCATCTCAGCAGACTTTAGGTACCTGTCGCATTGGCTAAAACGCTTCTCACTACGAAGACTCATCTCTTGTCTTAAACGGCTTGTGAATAAAGCGTTCCGAATTAGCTCGAAGATTATCGTATGAGGTGGTAATTGGTGGGCTTCGTGATCACTAACGATATCAGACGGAAATCGCCCTGCCTATACACTGTTTATAAATAACCGATCTCAGACGGATTTCGTACGGCATAGCCGAATCAATTAGGGATGGTCTGTATTCTTGTGACAAAATTAAACTATCGACAAATTTTACAATTACGCTCGAGGACGTCAGGTGTTTGAATTGTCGGAAAATTACTTCCATGATAATAATCTTACTCTATTTCAGGGTTGACATCGTTAAAACACTTTAAAACACCAATTCATGCATTTTAAGGTTACCTTAAGAGGATTAGAGGTGATTCTTTTCTACTCGGTTGACATTCTGGCATATGAATATTCCACTTGAGAAAAATAAAACAATGGTTCACTGATATCGACACACGTTTTATAATTGACCGCAATGCAGACACATGCGTGGCCAATTTTGATCTTTTGTTTTCAAGATATGCATGATAGGTGTTCAGTGTGTATACTTGCACGTTTTATGTACAATATAGACAACATTCAGTGTGTATACTAACACATTTTATGTACATTTACGACTACATTCAGTGTGTATACTTGCACGTTTTATGTACAATATAGACTACATTCAGTGTGTATACGTACACGTTTTATGTACATTTACGACTACATTCAGTGTGTATACTTGCACGTTTTATGTACATTTCTTTTAAAACAAGTACTTTAAAGTATGGTTACGTAATACGTGTACTGTAGACGTATATCTCTGTGTACAGAGAGAGTCGGTGTGCCTGTGAATGTGTAGTATCAACAGACTCGTCACTGTCCGCTTATATGGCATGAAGACGGAAATGCATGACCAAACGAAACACTAAAAGTGTCGACTATGAGCACTTCAACGTTACTTTAACCTTTTCCCTCATATAGACGCTTTCTGACGCCTCTGCAGCAGACGGCTTTTTGAAAACATAGTGACAAAAGAAGAAATTGCACAAAACGTGCAATTTCTCCTTTTGCCACAATGTTTTCCACTTTTTGTCATAGGTTATCCATTCAATTATGGAGATTTTCTATGTTTTGACAAAATACGTTCAAAGTCGTCTGCTGCAGAATTGTCGTATGAAGGAAAGGGGGCATAACTAAGCGAATTTAAGTGCCGAAATACACATACGCGACTCAGAACCAATCCAAGTCATCCAACTTGTATCATTATCTGACTCCCGTATTTCACACATCTGTAGCAGACGATTTTGAAATAATCTCGACAAAAATATGGAAACTTACTTTAAATCAAAGTACTAATATTCAATAAAGTTAAGAACGTAAAGTTAAGAACGTAAAGTTAAGAACGTAATGCCAAAAGGAGAAACTGCTCAATATGCATTGTTAGCATTTTCTCCTTTTGTCAAAATGTTTTCAAAAGTCGTCTGCTGCAGAGGCGACAGAAAGCGTCTGTATGTGGAAACGGATTATATATATAAACATCCTATAGTAAAAGTTTTAGTGCATGCTAAATAACCGTGAATGGGGATATTGTTCACCTATATGGCGTAAAATACTCCATACTCTATCAGTTTTGAATAAAAAGCTCAAAAGTTACCAATAATTTAATTAGAGCATATGACAGAAACGATAAGAAAGATGTGAAGTTGTGTTTCGCTTACACACTAATCAGACACTATTATACGAATTGGTCAACAAAAGGTTAAAATGCCAAGAAGAAGGCCCAATACACGAGAACATCAACACGATTGTGATGGTTAAAATGCCAAGAAGAAGGCCCAATACACGAGAACATCAACACGATTGTGATGGTTAAAATGCCAAGAAGAAGGCCCAATACACGAGAACATCAACACGATTGTGATGGTTAAAATGCCAAGAAGAAGGCCCAATACACGAGAACATCAACACGAGTGTGATGGTTAAAATGCCAAGAAGAAGGCCCAATACACGAGAACATCAACACGACTTTCGGGACAGTTCAGTATGGGATGGCTCAGAAGAGACAGGAGTGGAAGGGGATGCTTTACTGCCTGCATATGTTGAAGGCACAATGGGCAGTAAGAAAGCAAGTACGTTCTACTTTTAAAGTTCCAATAATACAGAACGGAAGGTACATTGTATTCAATCTACAACGGAAGACATATGCTATGCAATATGAGCGTTATATATGCATGTTAATCTCTGTTGTCTGAATCGTACACAATAACAACTTATATTAGTCATATAATACGGGTTACATTCATATTGAATCGTCCAACGTTAAAGAGTGTATATACTAGAATAACATGTATCAGTAGCGCATGTCCAATATTCATATTGACTGTATTTTATTCATATTGAGTTTGTTTTAATCAGATTGACTGTGTATTATTCATATTGACTATATTGTATTCATATTGACTATATGTTATTCATATTGATTATATTGCATTCATATTGACTATGTTGTATTCATATTAACTGTTTCAAAGGTCTGTATCTTATTCATATTAACTATAGCTTATTCATATTGACTATATTTTATTCATATTGACTGTATTTTAATTGTTACAGTTTATTCTACACTTTTTTGTGAACGGTCGTATGTTACAATTTATTGTACACACTTTGTGAATGGTCGTATGTTACAGTTTTGTCTATGTATTTTGTGAACGTTCAAATTGTTGCAGTTTATTCTACGCACTTTGTGAACGGTCGTATGTTAAAGTTTATTATACGCACTTTGTTAACGGTCGGATGTTACAATTTATTCTACACACTTTGGGAATGGTCGTATAATACAGTTTATTATGCGCTATTTTGGAACGGTCGTATGATACAATTTATTATGCGCTATTTTCAAACTGTCGTATGATACAGTTTATTATGCGTCATTTGGGAATGGTCGTATACTACAGTTTTGTCTACGTACTTTGTAAATGGCCATGTGATACAACATATTGTCATATAGACTACGTACGTATTGCAAAGTTTTGTTATAGATGAACATTTCCCGTCTGTTCATTGTGTCTATGCGAAAGATGTATCAGTACAATTATGGCAATATTACGACGAGTCTCGATGGCACGGAACATAACTACACAAGCAATTATTTTCATCAAATGTTTTTGATGTTTTAAAAAATTACCGCATGGCAAATTCTTTTAATCAACACCTAAATTAATATTCTCACATTATATTATGCGAATACGTCAACTTCTGTGCTAGTTATTAAGAAAGTGTACGTACTTTATGAACGGTTGTTATTGGTAGCCGCCAGGAGGCGGCTTCCTGTAGGGATGCTTTTAATTTTCGGTCAAGGAGAATATTTAGACCTGCCAGCGTGACCACATATCTTGATTTCTCTTTGTCCTTTCTAAGTACATTAATTTAAGGTAATGACTTTTAAAACATCCCTTTTACACTCTATATACATGTGTGAGTTTTACAAATTAAAAACAAAAGACAAAGGCCAGTATATTAATTGAATGTATGTACATTTTTATTTAAGCGAAATTCATACTGTATCTACTCTAGACAGTAAAATAGAGAACCCTTCTATTGAATTTGTAAATGTAGTCTGGTTCCTTAAAATTACATGCTATGATATATTACGCAGTAATTAGACGAAGAAGCCTCGTCCCGTATTCACTAAACTTTTCAATTTAGATATTTGTCTAAATCTAAATCTTAATATTTAGTCAACATTTTAGATTTAATCCGTATTCACCAACGCGTTTTAAACCGATCTCAATTTGGTCTAGTGTGTAAATGTCGTAAGTGGCCACGCAGCGACTCTGGTTCCCGAATCAAGTTAAGAGCTAAAATAAAAGACGGTACCATTCATCTATAGTCTATTTATAGATTTTCATTTTTATCACAATTTCACATACATTTTTCATTTGCTTTGCTTTTAATAATCTGACTTTCATGTTCAGTACATACTTGATCCAAAGATAACTTTGAGTATAATTGCCATCGCAAAATGCAGACATGAAAAGATTTAAACCACAGAAATATCTGTTTCAAGATCAATTCGTTCTTTTTCTCTGTTGCAGTTCAACATTTCCGGAATATCGCGGTAAACACGGTATCGGTGTATTTTGCCTAGCCAACAACATGTTTTATCACGGATGCGATGTGAACATCCAGAATACTTAAATGAAATGAAATCTTCTGGTTCTTACAAACAAAGTGTGATCGGATTAACTGAACTGTATTTAACTTATCACTGGTATCATTATTTGTTTGTGTTTTTTTTTTCTCTTACTGTTTTTTCTTTATTTCAATATAGTTTTTCTTTTTCTTTTCATAAGTTCTCTTTTCATTTTTTTTTCAATCCGGTAAACATATACATTTATACAGCCGCACTGGAGAGAACTGTAACTAATGTTGTTATAACTTGTAGTTCAATCCATTTGCATATGTTATATATTTTGTTATCTGTATATATTGATATTATGTAACATACGTAATAAAATATGTTTAATCTAACTTATCACTGTAAATGTAGACAGCATTTCAACTCTTATATCAACTGGTAAATGTACAGTTTGAGAAATAAATTCAAGTAAATTCTCAAGCACTGGTTTAACGTTTTCAAAAAAAATGAAACAAGTTCCTATGTTAAGCCTTTCCCTTATACGTAGCACATTAAGTACAAATTGGAACATCTTGCTAAATGAAGGTATAATTTATGGACATAAAGTAGAAAACATTGTAGCAAAAGGATAAATTCCTCGTGATCAATTTCTCTTTTTGTCACAATGTTTTCAAAAGTCGCTGCAGCTATTGTCAGTCTTTCGGATTACGTGTACATAGAAATACGTTTACTTGATTTTCTGAATGCTAATCACGACACGAGTTCACATCAGTTTCGTCAACTCGAGATTGTGCGTTTGTAATCCGACAGCTTTGATTTTCAATTGCTCAATTTACCACAATAATTTCAACTCTTTTCAATTATCTTACTATCATTTATAGAGATTTTCTATGTTTTGTACTTGATGATTTTAAAGTCAGTCAGAGTAAACATCATTGAAATCATTGTGGCAAAAGGAGAAATTACTCATAATGAGCAATATCTGCATTTGCCACAATAATTCAACACTTTTCAATTATCATACGATCATTTATAGAGATTTTTGTTTACTTGATAATTTCAAAGTCGTCTACTGCAGATTTGTTTTATGTGGGAAACCCTTATCCATTATCATGACTTACCGATACAAACGAAAAACAGATTTTCTGTGTGTCAGCATTATTTGATAAAACATTATCATAACAGGGCGTGTGTTCAATACAAATAGTTGATTGTTTTTGGTACTAATTTAAATTTATCATAACCTCTTGTCCATTTATCTTTAGTATTATATGTCACTTTTTATGATCAGCTTAACTCTAAATTATCTCATTCACTTAAAACACAGACCCTTCCAGGTTAAATATCCTACATAAAACTTATATCTTCAATAATCGATATCAGCATTACTGACTACAGATTAAATTGTCCTAATGTTTGTGGATTTAAATGATCTTTTTTCTTATTTCTTCATGTGAAACGAAATATTGCGGCTTCTCTTTGATGCTTTGCATCAAACATCCGTCTTGTTCACAGTTTGTTTACATACTCTATGGCCGTATGTTACAATTGTGTCATATAGTTTACGTCCTTTGTGAACGATCTTCATTTTCAACGTAATCTGTGATAGGTCGTATATTACAAATCTGCCATAGGGTACTTTGAGGTTAGTCGTATGATACAGCTATGTCATATTATCTACGTACTATGTGAATGGCCGTATGCTACAATTTTGCCATAAAGTAAACATTTTTGTGAATGTCCGTTTTGCCATAAAGTAAACTTAATTTGTGGATGGTCTTATGTTACATATTCGGCATAAAGTCGCACACGTATGATACAGTTTTGTCATATAGTCTACGTACTTTGTAAATGGTCGTATGCTATACTTTTGCCATAAAGAAAACGTATTTTTTGGGAATGTCCGTGTTGCCATAAAGTAAAAGTACTTTGTGGATGGTCGTATGTTACAGTTGTTTACATTTTTGTCTACGTACTGAGTGGTATGTTATAATTCTGCAATAAAGTATACGTCCTTTGTGAACGGTCGTTTATTACAGTTTTGTCTACGTACTATGTAATCGTATATTACAAATCTGCCATAGAGTATTTGTACTTTGAGGTTAGTCGTATGATACAGCTTTGTCATATAGTCTACGTATTATGTGAATGGTCGTATGTTATAGTTTTGTCTATGTATTATGTGAATGGTCGTATGTTATAGTTTTGTCTACGTATTATGTGAATGGTCGTATGTTATAGTTTTGTCTACGTATTATGTGAATGGTCGTATGTTATAGTTTTGTCTACGTATTATGTGAATGGTCGTATGTTACAGTTTTGTCTACGTACTATGTGAATGGTCGTATGTAACAGTTTTGTCTACGTATTATGTGAATGTTCGTAGGTTACAGTTTCGGCATAAAGTCGCGTACGTATTTTTCAGTTTTGTCATACTTCAAAGATAGAATAGTTAACCGACTCTCTGTTGCGATCATAAAGGATTCTCTATTTTGTTATTTCTATTGAAGGTGTTATTCAATCATACAATACATATGCCATTTATTTGATTTTTAAGGACTTGAAAACACGTTTGAAGAACGCCTTAGCGTAATTAATGAAATATTACAGCTTCACGTGTCAGTTTATAACTTCACGGGATCTGACAATCCCGTTTCGATCCAGCAATATGAGAACATCAAGGGGACTGAACTAAATTATAAAATGTGACGGACTTGAACCACGACCCAGTTAACACTTGTGAGAATGTTTAATTATGTCCTGGGGGTTTGCGCCGTTTCCAACGATGTTTTCATCATATCCGTTAGTTCATTTTATCGACAACTGATAGAACGTGAAGATAAGTTGAAGTTATTATCCACCATTTTGAGCCATATAGGTAGAAAGTACGTGTCTTATATAACTATTCACGGTTATTGATAATACGCAGGAAATCAATTATACTGATGGATGTATTATTAATCCTTTCTACATACAAACGCTTTCTGACGCCTCTGCTGCAGACGACATTTGAAAACATTCTGACGAAAAGAACAGTTGCTCATGATGATCGATTTCTCCTTTTGCCACAAAGTGTTCAACACAATTCCATAATAATACTCATTTAAAGGAAATTTTCCATATGTTTTCCTAGATGATTTCAAAGTAATCTGCTATAGATTTGTTGTTTGTAGGAAAGTGTAAATGATGCCCATGCTAAGACGTGGATTACTTCAGACAAGCCAATACTAGACAAATGTGTGTTGTATAAAAACACTTGACCGTCATAACCTCGGCTAGACGGGTTCTTGGAAGCCATAAGTCAACCTCAGTACTGTAACAAAGAGCCGATGAACACATTCAGTGATGTTCTGGGAGAAAAGTAACGTTAACGTAATTATTATACGTGTCTGTAATCTGGGAGAAAAGTAACATTAACGTAATTATTATACGTGTCTGTGATCTGGGAGAAAAGTAACATTAACGTAATTATTATACGTGTCTGTGATCTGGGAGAAAAGTAACATTAACGTAATTATTATACGTGTCTGTGATCTGGGAGAAAACTGCGTAGATTGTTATTCAATTGATTTAACATAATTGCAGAAATACCATTTTAATCGGGGACAAAATCGCAATGCTCCATGCATAAGATGTTTTATATAATATCTTATTTCAAAGTCGTATTTACATATCCCTAAATATCTCAATGATATGTTTCGCTCAACTCGGCTGCATTCACTCGACACCGGTACGGATCATTAAGTACGCAAAACCTAGTTCAACACAAATGTAGTCGGTTTTCACTGTAATTACATGGCAATATACTCGGTTTGTGTGAACCATGTTTATATGTCACAGTCTAGTATTGAACGTAGGACTGGTATTAAGTTCATGTGAAAAACGTCGGAATTATTATGAAGGTATTTATAAGGTATTAAGCACACGCTTGATTGACTGGTGTGTTTCATTTTGCAATCAATTAAAGATTCGTTAGGCAATGTAGGATCAGTTTACATATGCTGTATCACCAGATCTTTCAGATACTACAGACAGCCTCGCTGTTGTAATGATAAGGCGTCCGCCTCGTGTACGGAAGGCCGGTGTTGTAGTGGTAAGGCGTCCGCTTCGTGTACGGAAGGCCGGTGTTGTAGTGGTAAGGCGTCCGCCTCGTGTGCGGAAGGCCGGTGTTGTAGTGGTAAGGCGTCCGCCTCGTGTACGGAAGGCCGGTGTTGTAGTGGTAAGGCGTCCGCCTCGTGTTCGGAAGGCCGGCCGGTGTTGTAGTGGTAAGGTGTCCGCCTCGTGTGTGGAAGGCCGGTGTTGTAGTGGTAAGGTGTCCGCCTCGTGTGTGGAAGGCCGGTGTTGTAGTGGTAAGGCGTCCGCCTCGTGTGCGGAAGGCCGGTGTTGTAGTGGTAAGGTGTCCGCCTCGTGTACGGAAGGCCGGTGTTGTAGTGGTAAGGCGTCCGCCTCGCGTGCGGAAGGCCGGTGTTGTAGTGGTAAGGCGTCCGCCTCGTGTGCGGAAGGCCGGTGTTGTAGTGGTAAGGTGTCCGCCTCGTGTACGGAAGGCCGGTGTTGTAGTGGTAAGGCGTCCGCCTCGTGTGCGGAAGGCCGGTGTTGTAGTGGTAAGGCGTCCGCCTCGTGTGCGGAAGGCCGGCCGGTGTTGTAGTGGTAAGGTGTCCGCCTCGTGTGTGGAAGGCCGGTGTTGTAGTGGTAAGGCGTCCGCCTCGTGTGCGGAAGGCCGGTGTTGTAGTGGTAAGGTGTCCGCCTCGTGTACGGAAGGCCGGTGTTGTAGTGGTAAGGTGTCCGCCTCGTGTACGGAAGGCCGGTGTTGTAGTGGTAAGGCGTCCGCCTCGTGTGCGGAAGGCCGGTGTTGTAGTGGTAAGGCGTCCGCCTCGTGTGCGGAAGGCCGGTGTTGTAGTGGTAAGGTGTCCGCCTCGTGTACGGAAGGCCGGTGTTGTAGTGGTAAGGCGTCCGCCTCGTGTGCGGAAGGCCGGTGTTGTAGTGGTAAGGCGTCCGCCTCGTGTGCGGAAGGCCGGTGTTGTAGTGGTAAGGTGTCCGCCTCGTGTACGGAAGGCCGGTGTTGTAGTGGTAAGGTGTCCGCCTCGTGTACGGAAGGCCGGTGTTGTAGTGGTAAGGCGTCCGCCTCGTGTACGGAAGGCCGGTGTTGTAGTGGTAAGGCGTCCGCCTCGTGTGCGGAAGGCCGGTGTTGTAGTGGTAAGGTGTCCGCCTCGTGTACGGAAGGCCGGTGTTGTAGTGGTAAGGTGTCCGCCTCGTGTGCGGAAGGCCGGTGTTGTAGTGGTAAGGCGTCCGCCTCGTGTGCGGAAGGCCGGTGTTGTAGTGGTAAGGCGTCCGCCTCGTGTGCGGAAGGCCGGTGTTGTAGTGGTAAGGCGTCCGCCTCGTGTACGGAAGGCCGGTGTTGTAGTGATAAGGCGTCCGCCTCGTGTGCGGAAGGCCGGCCGGTGTTGTAGTGGTAAGGTGTACGCCTCGTGTGCGAAAGGCCGGTGTTGTAGTGGTAAGGCGTCCGCCTCGTGTGCGAAAGGCCGGTGTTGTAGTGGTAAGGCGTCCGCCTCGTGTACGGAAGGCCGGTGTTGTAGTGATAAGGCGTCCGCCTCGTGTGCGGAAGGCCGGCCGGTGTTGTAGTGGTAAGGTGTACGCCTCGTGTGCGAAAGGCCGGTGTTGTAGTGGTAAGGCGTCCGCCTCGTGTGCGGAAGGCCGGTGTTCGATCCCTGGTTGGGTCAAACCAAACGTTTAAAAGGTATTAATGGCTGCCCTCCTTTGCGCTCAGGGTTGCGGGGTTAGCATAACGACTGACTGGGTGGTGTCAGGATACATGGACGAGAAGTAACTTATCGAGGTAACGCCGTGATACTGAACACAATGTTTAAAGCGGCGTAAAACACCATACAATTAATCAATTCTTTCAGATCCTACAGTATGCTACAGTATGCTACAGTATGCTACAGTATGCTACAGTATGCTACAGTATGCTACAGTATGCTACAGTATGCTACAGTATGCTACAGTATGCTACAGTATGCTACAGTATGCTACAGTATGCTACAGTATGCGCCATATTTGGTACGTTTGCCAAGCAAACAAAAATGAAGGTCCCCTGTCCTGCCGAAACCGCTGTTCACGTTAAAACACTGAACCTAACCTCCGCTACAGTTCCCCTCCATTCGTTGTAGAGCGTAAACACAACATTGATTAAGACGTTTTCGTAAGCCTCTGCTGCTGTCGAAATTTCTTGGCAAAAATATGGAAACTCACTACATACAGTTGAAAACATTCTGACAAAAAAAGACAATGCTCATTATAATTCTACTGCAAAGGCTTCAAAATGCGTTTAATGCAGAAGACTTGGAAAATATTTTGGTTTTAAAATAAGAAAACTCAATAAATCAAAGAACATTTATTGAATGAATAATGAATTTCTCCTTGTACTTCAATGTGTTGATGTGTTGTCTGCTGCAGAGTATCACAAGTTATATGTATGCTGCAGAGTATCACAAGTTATATGTATGCTGCAGAGTATCACAAGTTATATGTATGCTGCAGAGTATCACAAGTTATATGTATGCTGCAGAGTATCACAAGTTATATGTATGCTGCAGAGTATCACAAGTTATATGAGTTCTCCCTTTCCCACATACAATAACCGTGCTTTAGACAGTCAGGGAAACATTCAGTCAAACATATTGAAACTCTTCCTAAATGAAAGAACAGTTATTGAATAAACTAAACGCCGGCTACGTCTGTAAGCGGTAAAGGGTTTGACCATGCATATATGTGATACTAATGAGTAGTCTTCGCATTACATAAACAAAGTTGTGTCAGACTATGTATGTTTTGGTAGATGTGCCATATTTTTTAATAATTTTATTTTATTTTGCAAAATGTGTATTTTTAGACAATTTCGTTTCTCTGTGTGATATTTAAAGTAAGGTGTACAAGAGGAGCTAATTGTGCCTAGCTCCAAAGGTATTGCTTATTTTATTATTTGTGTCCGTTGGTCTACTAGAAAAAAGTTTATGAAGTGTTATCGGTCAACCCAATTGATCCTCCACGAACCGGTTATGAACTAAACAAAAGAACATTTCCGTCAGAATTATCGAATCTAAATTAACTGGTAAAATGCTCATCTCCTCTTTAAACTTCAGCTTCCAGTACACACCCATAGAATTTGCTACGAAATAACTCGGATACAAATTCAAGACGAACGCACACTCCTCGTTGACGTAGTCCGAGAAAGAAAGACAAATAAACAAATATACCCACAACAAAAAGCACACGGTGAAAAAATGCTATGATTCAGTGCGAAACGGTTGTAACTGTATGTTATTCTATACGCAGTTACAACTGTTTCACGCTGATTCATTGCTATAAGAAACGTGTATAAAAGATATGTCGGTGCTACATAACTATTAACTTTAAAATGTGAAATTCAAGATGAGAAAGTGTCAATACAATAGTTACTTGAGAGATATATTAGTCACAAACGAGCGATGGTCGGCATTATATACCGAAACATACTTAAGAATAATTGAACAGTTAGTTATAAATTTCCATTGTGCAAATACGTGTTTGTTGCTTCCTTTGTTCAAATTTGCCTTAACGAAATAAAGTGTTTTCTTTAACGAAATAAAGTGCTTTCCCTAACGAATAAAGTGTTTTTCTTAACGAAATAAAGTGTTTTCCTTAACGAAATAGAGGGTTTTCCTTAACGAAATAAAGTGTTTTCCTTAACGAAATAAAGTGTTTTCTTTAACGAAATAAAGTGCTTTCCCTAACGAATAAAGTGTTTTTCTTAACGAAATAAAGTGTTTTCTTTAACGAAATAAAGTGTTTTCCTTAACGAAATAAAGTGTTTTCCTTAACGAAATAAAGTGTTTTCTTTAACGAAATAAAGTGCTTTCCCTAACGAATAAAGTGTTTTTCTTAACGAAATAAAGTGTTTTCTTTAACGAAATAAAGTGTTTTCCTTAACGAAATAAAGTGTTTTCCTTAACGAAATAAAGTGTTTTCTTTAACAAAATAAAGTGTTTTCCCTAACGAATAAAGTGTTTTTCTTAACGAAATAAAGTGTTCTCCTTAACGAAATAAAGTGTTTTTCTTAACGAAATAAAGTGTTTTCCTTAACGAAATAGAGGGTTTTCCTTAAAAAATAAAGTGTTTTCCTTAACGAAATGAAGTGTTTTCCTTAACGAAATGACGAAATAAAGTGTTTTCTATATTAAATACAATCCGCCTCTGTCAATTAAAGGCATTGACAGTTTATTCAGAAAATACAATAATGTAGGCCGTCGGCCCAAATTGCGAAACCTTTTGCTGTTATATTTCATGATAAATACGAAAAGATAAATGTACGATTTTACAACAACATATTAAGGTGATTGTAAAATCATTAAAGAAATAATTTATGTTAACTTTACTGTCACTGGACATGGGACAATGAAACAAATTGTGTTCCTCATTCTTAATAGAATAGAGGTAATGATATATATGCGATCAGTGAAGACTCGGGCGAGTGTGTGCCATAGCCACAACTTTCACGTAAAATATCCCCATTTGTAGATGATGAACAAGAAACGTAGCCCTGCGATTTGCAAATTAACCTTTATATTGAGCCGGAATTGCACTGGGATTAGCCCCCCCCCCCCCCCACCCACACACACCCAAACCCCAATCCCAAACTAGATCAAATGACTTGGTTCAAACGCGTATGTTATTTCAGATTTAAAATGAACCTGTCTTTTCTTTTTGAATTCAAAATGTAAAATAGCTCAATTACATAAATGTAAGAACAGATAGAACTCGAATTGCGTTTCAATCGTTTCCCATATATATCAGATCTTCAGTAGACAACTTTAAATATATATAGACAAAATATGATTTTGTTGTATTATTAACAATTATTTTTTTGCCACTATGCTTTAAACGACGTCTGCTGCAGATTCGTCAACATGTATATTCAGGTGGAAAAATGTTAATTTAACCTGCCCAATAATACAAATGTTAATTTAACCTGCCCAATAATAAAAATGTTAATTTTAACTTGCCCAATTATAACAATGTTAATTTTAACTTGCCCAATGATAACAATGTTAATTTAACCTGCCCAATAATAACAATGTTAATTTTAACCTGCCCAATAATAAAACTGTTAATTTTAACTTGCCCAATTATAACAATGTTAATTTTAACTTGCCCAATGATAACAATGTTAATTTTAACTTGCCCAATAATAACAATGTTAATTTTAACTTGCCCAATGATAACAATGTTAATTTTAACTTGCCCAATAATAACAATGTTAATTTTAACTTGCCCAATGATAACAATGTTAATTTTAACTTGCCCAATAATAACAATGTTAATTTAACTTGCCCAATAATAACAATGTTAATTTTAACTTGCACAATAATAACAATGTTAATATTAACTTGACCAATAATAACAATGTTAATATTAACTTGACCAATAATAACAATGTTACTTATTACATGAGTACATAACAACAGAAAACATATCAATGATATCGAAGGTTTTAGTCTTGACTACATTCACTTGTCAGTTCATCACACATTCTACAGTTAATTTAAAGCATCATTACTGTTATTCTTTAATTGTTTGTCGCAAATAGTTAATTAAGCCATGCACGTATACGCCTTCTTTTAATGGCCTGGGAAAGTGTACAAAAACAACATGCAAGCAGATTCTAAAAGCAATTCACGCGAATTGCTGATAATGTATGATCAAACATCAAAGGGAGCATTTTCCTCATATTCAACATACACTCAATCTGCAGCGGACGACTTAAACAGCGACAAGATTAACATGGAAAGTATCCTTACTTTGAAGAACAATTGTTGAATTGCGTTGTGAACATTTTTGAAAAATGGAGAAATTCAACATTACAAATTCTCCTTTTGCCAAAATGTTTTCAATTGTCACCCGCATGGTGGAAGGGGTTAATTGTGTCATCTTTAACCCTCGTAAAACGCCAACGATAGGATGTGTCTAAGAGGAATAATAATATAATGGAAGAAGATAACTAATAATGCAATTTAATGATATTCTTTCTATTTTAAATAGAGAGAGGGGGGTTAACAGTTATAGTCAATTTGAGTATCGATGTGTCTTATATTCAAGAAAGGAAGATTGATATAAATGTAAAGAATAATTCAACCTTATTATAATGTTCATTATATAAGGCATCACTGCAGCATCACTATAGAAGTACTATAGTAGTACACGTTTATTGACTCATAATACGAACAGATGTTCACTTACTTGGCACTCCTGCTATCTAGTTGAAAGTTTTATTTTCCTTCCAAAGTAATCTCGATGATATAACTGTTCACTGTTTTCCTGTTGTTCGTAGTTTTATTTTCCGTCGGTAGTAACACCCGATTACAGTTGTTATTTGAAACAAAGAAGATCGTCCGTTTAACCCTGGGCGCTACGTATTCAACTGCCTTGTTACTAACGCTGACACAAGGCTTTAAACTATTCCCGCTTGGTCACGTGACACCGCCTCTATTTGCTCACCACAAGTAATGAAAGACGCTTATTGCAAGGAAATTCCATCGGCCTGGAAACGTAGACTAGTATAGCGGGCAATACGACGTGGCGACGAACCAATACACACAAACTACGGGATTCTCTGTCAACAGAACCAGATGCGATACCATCGATTACTGGGAGAAACTGGATACGCGGACATACCACTGTCTTCCAAGTACACCGGGCGGGCACGGTTCTTAAAGCTACAAGACTTCTAACCGTAATACTATTCTAACTCTAGATTATCAAAGTAACATAACTACGCAGACAACCCATCGTCCAAATACACCAGCAAACTGCTGGAACATCTGTTGTTCAAGTCTCATAATACAATAATTGAATGGAAAGGAATGGGAGGAAAAGGAAAAAGGAAATAAATTATTATATAAGACTAGTGTTTATTAGGTGGTAAAGATAGGTACTTTGGGGTGTAATGAGGCCAATTTAAACAACCATTTTAAATTAACAAAATAACCTACTCCCTGATATGCTAAGCCCGAAGTGTATTAAGTGTATATTCAGATCAGGCGGCGCATCTGCGCAATAAGTCAAAGAATGTTTCAAGAAACTTCTGTAACGCAGTATCCATTTCGTTCCTAAGCATGAATGCGGGGAGGGGGGGGGGGGGGGGTAGGTGGTAGGTGGGGGGTGGGGGGGGGGGGGGGGGGGGCTTGGGGCTTATGAGGTGTGAAAGAATTATTTCACCCGGCATTTGCTGTCGGGGATAATTTACCATATAGAAATAAAGTGGAGTTGTAACTTTAACGCGCTATAACGCTTTTATTAATTTATTTATCGCTTAGGTGCAAACGGCTTCACAAAATATAATTATCTATCTTTAATATACATTATTTTTTGAGAACAAACGATTTAGATTGTATTTGTTGAGGTTAAATAAACGTTGTCAATTTCATATAAACAAAGAACAAAATAAAAGTACACCTTCACTTTTAATCGATGTATATCAAATATCATTAAAGATATTTCTTAGGTGCAAACAATCTCGAATACTACACTTCTTCATATACAATGTGTTTTTATTTCATTGAAATATATTTAGATTTAGATTGTCTGTTATAAAGATATATTTGAGAGTTTATGGTTTTAAATGTAATCGTGATAGTTCGGAAATGCTCCCGATTCGATCCGAAGTTTTATGACCCTCATAAAATAAATTTATATCCCCAGGGGTTTTAATCCGAATTATCTTATACACGTTCTCACACGGTAATCTGCAATGTTGAACAACTTATGTAGGTTTTGTATGAAGTCTTTTTAACTTAAAAAATGTAAAGTTAAAAACATTTAGTGACAGAAAGTAAATTGGTGATTAAACATCCCTGAAAAGATTCTTTCGAATAGTATATGTGTATATTTTTCTGTTTTCTTTTTTTGCTGTTCCTTTTTTTTTTTTTTCTTTTTTTATCATTATTATCATTTCATATAATAAATAATAATGATAGAGTTAATTTATTTACAAAAATTAATTTTGTACTCGACTTCTATGTAACATCTCGGAAAAGCTTCTTCAGCATAATTATATTTGATTTTTTTTTTTTTTCTTTTTCTAATTTTTTATATTCCTGTTTTTAAATGTGTTTTTTTTCTCTTTTTCTTATTGAGTTTATTGTATTTTGTAACTCATGTACATTTTGATATGGAGGAACATAAATAAATTTCAAGTCAAATTATAAATTAATTGAAAATTTAATTTGATTTGAGTATCATGCAAAATATATGCACATATTATAACTCATGTACATTTGAAATGATGTGGAACCTTAATTGTTCGGGTCAAATAATAAATTAATTGAAAATATAATTTAATTTGAGTATCATAACACATATATGCACATATAATATGACAAAATATGATTAAGTTTATTGAATTTTGTCTACTTCATGTTGTCTACGTGTAAAATCCTAGAAAAAAAATGTAAACTTAAATAGAACTGTTGCTTTTTCTCTGACTATCAGGGCAACACAACGTTGCTTTGTATCCCGTTACTTTGTATTTAATTACATTTTCATTGAGAACATGATATAATCATTTCGAATGGATTTACTTTTACTCCACAGTCAATCTAAGCAGGTATCCTACTTATTTTAGCTTTAATTTGTCTCATTTCGTATTTGTCTTATTCATTAAATTTCAAGTATCAATTTGGTCACGAGCAAAAAAGTATATATTCAGGTCTGGTCTAACCTGTTCGCAACACAATCCAACTCTCGCACAGCAGGTCAATGGTTAAGGTTTGAAGCTTATGTAGTTATTTGCTTGTACAATTGATTAATAATGTGGTTTTCACCAATAGTAGTAGTAGTAGTAGTAGTAGTAGTAGTAGTAGTAGTAGTAGTAGTAGTAGTAGTAGTAGTAGTAGTAGTAGTAGTAGTAGTGGTATTGGCAAGTCTATTTTTAGATGTTTTAAGATTGGTTACATACAAGCAAAAGTTCTTTATCTCATTATAACCATACAACACAACACATGCAAACTATGTTGTGTACAAACACTAACAGTACGTCAGAGATTCGATTAATTAAGGAATTTAACTTGTTTCTCACAATGTTTTCAACTGTATCGGTACAGCATGCATAGTTGCGTTTTAAACAGCGTGCATAGTTGCGTTTTAAACAGCGTACATAGTCGCGTTTTAAACAGCGTGCATAGTCGCGTTTTAAACAGCATGCATAGTCGCGTTTTAAACAGCATGCATAGTCGCGTTTTAAACAGCGTACATAGTCGCGTTTTAAACAGCGTGCATAGTCGCGTTTTAAACAGCATGCATAGTCGCGTTTTAAACAGCGTACATAGTCGCGTTTTAAACAGCGTGCATAGTCGCGTCTTAAACCGGGTGCATAGTCGCGTTTTAAACAGCGTGCATAGTCGCGTTTTAAACAGCATGCATAGTCGCGTTTTAAACAGCGTGCATAGTCGCGTTTTAAACAGCATGCATAGTCGCGTTTTAAACAGCATGCATAGTCGCGTTTTAAACAGCATGCATAGTCGCGTTTTAAACAGCGTACATAGTCGCGTTTTAAACAGCGTGCATAGTCGCGTTTTAAACAGCATGCATAGTCGCGTTTTAAACAGGATTAACAAATTGTGATGGTACAGTTGGTACATGTAAGAGGACGTAATTAACACATCGTGATGGTACAGTTGGTACAGGTAAGAGGACGTAATTAACACATCGTGATGGTACAGTTGTTACATGTAAGAGGACGGTATTAACACATCGTGATGGTACAGTTGGTACATGTAAGAGGACGTAATTAACACATCGTGATGGTACAGTTGGTACATGTAAGAGGACGTAATTAACACATCGTGATGGTACAGTTGATATATGTAAGAGGACGTAATTAACACATCGTAATGGTACAGTTGGTACATGTTAATGACGGTATTAACACATCGTGATGGTACAGTTGGTACATGTGAGAGGACGTAATTAACACATCGTGATGGCACAGTTGGTATATGTAAGAGGACGTAATTAACACATCGTAATGGTACAGTTGGTACATGTAAGAGGACGTAATTAACACATCGTAATGGTACAGTTGGTACATGTAAGAGGACGTAATTAACACATCGTGATGGTATAGTTGGTACATGTAAGAGGACGGTATTAACACATCGTGATGGCATAGTTGGTATATGTAAGAGGACGTAATTAACACATCGTAATGGTACAGTTGGTACATGTAAGAGGACGTAATTAACACATCGTGATGGTACAGTTGGTACATGTAAGAGGACGTAATTAACACATCGTGATGGTACAGTTGGTATATGTAAGAGGACGGAATTAACACATCGTAATGGTACAGTTGGTACATGTAAGAGGACGTAATTAACACATCGTGATGGCACAGTTGGTACATGTAAGAGGACGGTATTAACACATCGTGATGGCACAGTTGGTATATGTAAGAGGGCGGTATTAACACATCGTGATGGTATAGTTAGTACATGTAAGAGGACGGATTTAACACATCGTAATGGTACAGTTGGTACATGTAAGAGGACGGATTTAACACATCGTGATGGTACAGTTGGTACATGTAAGAGGACGTAATTAACACATCGTGATGGTACAGTTGGTACACGTAAGAGGACGTAATTAACACATTGCGATGGTACAGTTGGTGCATGTAAATGATGGTATTAACACATTGCGATGGCACAGTTGGTACATGTAAGAGGACGTAATTAACACATCGTGATGGTACAGTTAGTACATGTAAGAGGACGGAATTAACACATCGTAATGGTATAGTTATTACATGTAAGAGGACGTAATTAACACATCGTGATGGTACAGTTAGTACATGTAAGAGGACGGTATTAACACATCGTGATGGTATAGTTAGTATATGTAAGAGGACGGATTTAACACATAGTAATGGTACAGTTAGTACATGTAAGAGGACGGTATTACCACATCGTGATGGTACAGTTGTTACATGTAAGAGGACGGTATTAACACATCGTGATGGTACAGTTGGTACATGTAAGAGGACGGTATTAACACATCGTGATGGTACAGTTAGTACATGTAAGAGGACGTAATTAACACATCGTGATGGTACAGTTGGTACAGGTAAGAGGACGTAATTAACACATTGCGATGGTACAGTTGGTACATGTAAATGACGGTATTAACACATTGCGATGGCACAGTTGGTACAGGTAAGAGGACGTAATTAACACATTGCGATGGTACAGTTGGTACATGTTAATGACGGTATTAACACATCGTGATGGTACAGTTGTTACATGTAAGAGGACGGTATTAACACATCGTGATGGTACAGTTGGTACATGTAAGAGGACGGTATTAACACATCGTGATGGTACAGTTGGTACATGTAAGAGGACGATATTAACACATCGTGATGGTACAGTTGGTACATGTAAGAGGACGATATTAACACATCGTGATGGTACAGTTGGTACATGTAAGAGGACGTAATTAACACATCGTGATGGTACAGTTGGTACAGGTAAGAGGACGTAATTAACACATTGCGATGGTACAGTTGGTACATGTAAATGACGGTATTAACACATTGCGATGGCACAGTTGGTACATGTAGGAGGACGTAATTAACACATCGTGATGGTACAGTTGGTACATGTTAATGACGGTATTAACACATTGCGATGGCACAGTTGGTACATGTAAGAGGACGTAATTAACACATCGTGATGGTACAGTTGGTACATGTTAATGACGGTATTAACACATCGTGATGGTACAGTTGGTACATGTTAATGACGGTATTAACACATTGCGATGGCACAGTTGGTACATGTAAGAGGACGTAATTAACACATCGTGATGGTACAGTTGGTACATGTTAATGACGGTATTAACACATTGCGATGGCAAAGTTGGTACATGTAAGAGGACGAAATTAACACATCGTGATGGTACAGTTGGTACAGGTAAGAGGACGAAATTAACACATCGTGATGGTACAGTTAGTACATGTAAGAGGACGAAATTAACACATCGTGATGGTACAGTTGGTATATGTTATAGTAGAGAATCAATATATCGCGATGGCACAGTTGGAACATGTAAGAGTAGATAATTAATATATCGCGATGGTACAGTTAGTACATGTAAGAGTAGAGAATTAATATATCGCGATGGCACAGTTAGTACATGTAAGAGGACGGTATTAACACATAGTGATGGTATAGTTGGTACATGTAAGAGGACGTAATTAACACATCGTAATGGTACAGTTGGTATATGTAGGAGGACGGTATTAACACATCGTAATGGTACAGTTGGTATATGTAGGAGGACGGTATTAACACATCGTAATGGTACAGTTGGTATATGTAGGAGGACGGTATTAACACATAGTAATGGTACAGTTGGTACAGGTAAGAGGACGGTATTAACACATAGTAATGGTACAGTTGGTACATGTAAGAGGACGGTATTAACACATCGTGATGGTACAGTTGGTACATGTAGGAGGACGGTATTAACACATCGTGATGGTACAGTTGGTACATGTAAGAGTAGTGAATTAACACATAGTGATGGTATAGTTAGTACATGTAAGAGGACGGTATTAACACATCGTGATGGTATAGTTAGTACATGTAGGAGGACGGAATTAACACATCGTGATGGTACAGTTGGTACATGTAAGAGTAGTGCATTAATATATCGTGATGGCACAGTTGGTACATGTAAGAGGACGGAATTAACACATCGTGATGGTACAGTTGGTACATGTAAAAGGACGGTATTAACACATCGTGATGGCAAAGTTGGTATATGTAAGAGGACGGAATTAACACATCGTGATGGTACAATTAGTACATGTAAGAGGACGGTATTAACACATAGTGATGGTATAGTTAGTATATGTAAGAGGACGGAATTAACACATCGTAATGGTACAGTTAGTACATGTAAGAGGACGTAATTAACACATCGTGATGGTACAGTTGGTACATGTAAGAGGACGGAATTAACACATAGTAATGGTACAGTTGGTACAAGTAAGAGGACGGTATTAACACATAGTGATGGTATAGTTAGTATATGTAAGAGGACGGAATTAACACATCGTAATGGTACAGTTGGTACAAGTAAGAGGACGGTATTAACACATAGTGATGGTATAGTTAGTATATGTAAGAGGACGGAATTAACACATCGTAATGGTACAGTTAGTACATGTAAGAGGACGTAATTAACACATCGTGATGGTACAGTTGGTACAGGTAAGAGGACGGTATTAACACATCGTGATGGTACAGTTGGTACATGTAAGAGGACGGAATTAACACATCGTGATGGCACAGTTGGTATATGTAAGAGGACGGAATTAACACATCGTGATGGTACAGTTGGTACATGTAAGAGGACGGAATTAACACATCGTAATGGTATAGTTATTACATGTAAGATGACGGAATTAACACATCTAATGGTTTAACTGGTTCATGTAAGAGGACGGAATTAACACATCGTAATTGTATAGTTGGTACATGTAAGAGGACGGAATTAACACATCGTAATTGTATAGTTGGTACATGTAAGAGGACGGAATTAACACATCGTAATTGTATAGTTAGTACATGTAAGAGGACGTAATTAACACATCGTAATTGTATAGTTGGTACATGTAAGAGGACGGAATTAACACATCGTAATTGTATAGTTAGTACATGTAAGAGGACGTAATTAACACATCGTAATTGTATAGTTGGTACATGTAAGAGGACGGAATTAACACATCGTAATTGTATAGTTGGTACATGTAGGAGGACGGTATTAACACATAGTAATGGTACAGTTGGTACATGTAAGAGGACGGTATTAACACATCGTAATTGTATAGTTGGTACATGTAAGAGGACGGAATTAACACATAGTAATGGTACAGTTAGTACATGTAAGAGGACGGTATTAACACATAGTAATGGTACAGTTAGTACATGTAAGAGGACGGTATTAACACATCGTAATGGTACAGTTGGTACATGTAAGAGGACGGTATTAACACATCGTGATGGTACAGTTAGTACATGTAAGAGGACGGTATTAACACATAGTAATGGTACAGTTAGTACATGTAAGAAGACGGTATTAACACATCGTAATGGTACAGTTGGTACATGTAAGAGGACGGTATTAACACATCGTAATTGTACAGTTAGTACATGTAAGAGGACGGTATTAACACATAGTAATGGTACAGTTAGTACATGTAAGAGGACGGTATTAACACATAGTAATGGTACAGTTGGTACATGTAAGAGGACGGAATTAACACATAGTAATGGTACAGTTAGTACATGTAAGAGGACGGTATTAACACATCGTAATGGTACAGTTGTTACATGTAGGAGGACGGTATTAACACATCGTAATTGTATAGTTATTACATGTAAGAGGACGGTATTAACACATCGTAATTGTATAGTTGGTACATGTAAGAGGACGGAATTAACACATAGTAATGGTACAGTTGGTACAGGTAAGAGGACGATATTAACACATCGTGATGGTATAGTTAGTACATGTAAGAGGACGGTATTAACACATAGTAATGGTACAGTTGGTACATGTAGGAGGACGGAATTAACACATAGTAATGGTACAGTTGGTACAGGTAAGAGGACGATATTAACACATAGTAATGGTACAGTTGGTACAGGTAAGAGGACGGAATTAACACATAGTAATGGTACAGTTGGTACAGGTAAGAGGACGATATTAACACATCGTGAGGGTATAGTTATTACATGTAAGAGGACGGTATTACCACATCGTAATGGTAAAGTTGGTACATGTACGAGCAGGTAATTAAACACATTGCGATTGCACAGTTGGTACATGTAAGAGGGCGGTATTAACACATAGTGATGGTATAGTTAGTACATGTAAGAGGACGGTATTAACACATAGTAATGGTACAGTTGGTACAGGTAAGAGGACGATATTAACACATCGTGATGGTACAGTTAGTATATGTAAGAGGACGGTATTAACACATCGTAATGGTACAGTTGGTACATGTACGAGCAGGTAATTAACACATTGCAATTGCACAGTTGGTACATGTAAGAGGGCGGTATTAAACACCTAGTGATGGTATAGTTAGTACATGTAAGAGGACGGTATTAACACAT
>JASEVX010000008.1:65772770-65804678 GCA_031761405.1 Serripes groenlandicus
GGGGCGTGATCTGGATCCAAACTGATTGCATTGTTCACCATAAACGGTTGACGAAATCAGCCGTGTTAGCGTGCATGGAGTCAAGTACTAACACAAACCACTTAATGAATTACTAACACAGAATAGTGTAAGGTTGAAAGGGGGATGTCCACGACCTCACTTCAACCTATGTACGTGGCAAATAAAATTATACCAAAAAAACAAAAAAAGCAGGGAATTAAAATATTGGTACATGTGTGAGCACGGGACTAACACGTCGTGGGTATTATGTTTTCGCTAGACTTACATTTAAATTCCATTTGTTTTTGGCATTTTAGATTTAGCTGCCTACCAATTACTGTAAAGGGTCTTTTAGGGTGATACTGTGCGGAAATAATAGTTCATCATGGATTCAACAAAACTGCATTTCAAAGGTTTAGACCCACCAAATAAATATCATTATAATGTTGTTGGAACATCAGTGAAAAACTGAAGACGTGAGTTCTCCAATATCCGTTTAATAAATGAAATGCTTTGAAATTAATGCACCGAGTGGTCAAATATGGAAAGTTATTATCATCTTCGTGAAGTGGATCGGAAAAGTACTACTATTTTTGAATATTTACGGAGATTGTCCAATTCAGTTTAAATGGTGTCTTCTCGACTGTCCCACATTTTGATTTTGCTGACGATACCTTCTACACATGCCCGGGACTTTTCTACCAGTTATATACATGGCATTGTTTCATTGACGGACAGATGTATCCTCTCATGTTCGCCTTTCTACCGGGAAAGTCAGAAGAAACTTACCAGAGACTGTTTAGTGCACTGACCAGAGACTGTACCCGATTTGGGTTCGAGTTGAAACCAGACATCCTTTTCATGGACCACGAACTCGCTCCAAAAAAAACCTGCTAGACGAGTCTTCCAGACGACAGACGTGAAGGCATGCTTCTTCCACCACGCACAGTGTATCTGGAGAAAGGTACAATCTACGGGTTTGACCAACGAATACAGAACTATTGAAGACATTCACCGCCTAGTCAGTAGTGTTGGGACGATGATCGATTATAATCGAAAGTTGATCGGATATGCATCACGTTAGCGATAATCAATTGCAATTTACCACAATCGATTATCAATCGGTTCACCTTTTTTGCTTCATTTATGTTTGATTAATACTCGCTTCCACAAAGAGATTACTCTAGCAGTCATGTTTGAAAACTCATACTTGGTGGGCTAGGCTCAGTGACGGTGACGGTTTAGAAGTGACGGTCCAGTGTTCCCATTCACGTACATCAACGCACAGATTTCAAAAGTCACACAAGTATTTTTTAATCAATCAGAGAGCATACGTGACTGTCGCGCATAGAAAATCACTGAATAAATAAGCTGAAATGCGTAACTAAGTCTAACGATGCATATACGAATGATGAGAAAGAATGAAAAATAAACTTGGATGTGTAGACCTTTCTATAAATAACTCACAAAAATGTTGACCACGTGATCGGTATGTATTTGTTGCTTTGCTAATTTGCAATCTCGCGAGACAGTTAAAAGGAGAGCTTCATCCAATGGAAAGAAGAAATAACACCACGTGATATTTTCGCAGGGAATACAGATCACGTGATTTTTTTCGCGCGCTTTCTTGAAGCTGTAGTAAACATCTCCTTATTTGGAAATCTACTACACAGCAAAGCAATTCTCATATATTCATCCATGCGATACACTTTTACAGGGTTCGAAATTGAGAGGTGAGATTTCAGGCACCATTATATTTTTGGGCCGAATAATACGCATTTCTAATCGTCGATCTTTAACATGGTTATTTCTTTGACAAATCGCGGTAATTGCAGTGGGTTTTCAAGATTTACCGAGTGTTTTCAGTTTTGCAATATTAGTGGAAGTTTACAAGCGATACATGTCTTGTGCGCAAGCCTATTCAACGGCCCCAATATTGATGACGTTTACTGCATACATTTGGGCTTTTGGAAGTCTAAAATTTGTTTTGATTTACATATGGCAAATACGATTGGCTGGAATGGTCACGTGTATATTTTAGGTTTTCCCAAGTTGTGTTTCACTACGGAGATAGCATAAATGGATGTTTTTGCACTTAAAGCACACCCACTACATGATAACAAGAGGGCCATGATTGCCCTGGAATCGCTCACCTGATTATTATTTCTTTTTCACTTTAGCTATATAAGCCCCGCCCCCTGGCAGCCATAGTTTCCGACCAATTAACTTGGCTTGAATGAATCTGATAGAGGGTCACCCTAGGAACATTTCTACAAAATTATTTGAAAATCGGCCGGACACTTTCGTAGAAGAAGATTTTTAACTTTTCACTATAGCCATATAAGGCAAAATAGCCCCGCCCCCCCTGGTGGCCATGTTTTTCAACCAATCAACTTGGATTGAAGGAATCTGATAGAAGGTCATACAAGGAATATTTCTACAAAATTATTTGAAAATCGGTCTGACACTTTGGGAACCCGGCCGAGTAGCTCAATTGGTAGCGTATCTGACTCGTGATCTGGAGGTCACGGGTTCGATACCCGGTTGCGGCGATATTCTTTCGGGCGATGTTTTCCATTGCCTCTCACCTCTGATCTATGTGAGAAAGTAGTCAGTGGCTTCGAAAGAATGTTGTGTAAGTACTGGTGTGGGAAAGCCAGGAAAACATGGGTAGGTGCACTGACCGCCGTGATATGACCAAAGCTGTTGAAAGCGGCGTTAAACTCCAAACAAACAAACAAACAAACAAACTGACACTTTGGGAGGAGAAGATTTTTTAAGTTTTCACTATAGCCATATAAGGCAAAATAGCCCCGCCCCCTGGCGGCCATGTTTTTTGACCAATCAACATGGTTTGAAGGAATCTAATAAAGGGTCATCCAAGGAGCATTTCTACAAAATTATTTGAAAATCTGCCAACCAGTTTGGGAGAAGAAGATTTTTTAAGTTTTCACTATAGCCATATAAGGCAAAATAGCCCTGCCCACTGGCGGCCATGTTTTTCGACCAATCAACATGGCTTGAAGGAATCTGATAGTGGGTCACTAAAGGAACATTTCTACAAAATTATTTGAAAATCGGCCTGACACTTTCGGAGGAGAAGATTTTTTAAGTTTTCACTATAGCAATAAAAGGCAAATTAGCCCCGCCCCCCTGGCGGCCATGTTTTTCGAACAATCAACATGGCTTGAAGGAATCTGATAGAGGGTCATCCAAGGAAAATTTCCACAAAATTATTTGAAAATAGGCCTGACACTTTCGGAGGAGAAGATTTTTTAAGTTTTCATTATAGCCATATAAGGAAAAATAACCCCGCCCCCCCCCTGGCGGCCATGTTTTTTGACCAATCAACATGGCTTGAAGGAATCTCATAGAGGGTCATCCAAGGAACATTTCTACAAAATTATTTGAAAATCTGCCAACCAGTTTGGGAGAAGAAGAATTTTGAAGTTTTTTTCATTTCGTTGCCATGGAAACCAGAATTCTGCATGGATCCCAAATATTTGAAGGAAATCTGGTGAGGTCATTGAGAGGATGCTTTCTGTGAAGTTTCATCCAAATTGACCCACTGGTTACAGAGGAGAAGAAGTTGACGCACGACGCACGACGGACGACGGACGACGCACGATGGACGCCGGACAAAAGGCGATCACAATAACTCACCTTGAGCAAAGCTCAGGTGAGCTAAAAAGGACTGTGACCTATCCAAAAAATCATTTCTGTATTTATATGTTACACTTGACCCAAACAAGAGGGCCATGATGGCCCTGGAATCGCTCACCTGATTTTTTTTTTCACTTTAGCTATATAAGCCCCGCCATCTGGCGGGCATAGTTTCCAACCAATCAACTTGGCTTTAAGGGATCTGATAGAGGGTCACCCAAGGAACATTTCTACAAAATTATTTGAAAATCGGCCTGACACTTATGGAGGAGAAGATTTTTTAAGTTTTCATTATAGCCATAAAAGGCAAAATAGCCCCGCCCCCTGGCGGCCATGTTTTCTTGTAGAGTGTCACCAAAGGAATGTTTCTGCAAAATTATTTGAAAATATGCCTGACACTTTCGGAGAAGAAGATTTTTTAAGTTCTCACTATTTTTTTCTTTCGGTTGCCATGGAAACCAGAATTTTGAATGGATCAAAAAAATTTGAAGGAATTTAGTAGAGGACATTGAGAGGATACTTCCCATGAAGTTTCAACCAAATTGGCCAAGTGGTTAGGGAGAAGAAGTCAGTTAAAGGAAAAAGTTAACGCACGCACGCACGCACGCACGGACGCACGACGGACAATTCGCCATGACATAAGCTCGACTGGCTTTCAGCCAGTGGAGCTAAAAATATAAATGTGATATGATTATGTGTGTTTATTATCATTTTCACTTCGTTCTCATCGACATTACATGTAAACAACAAGAGGCCCAAGAGGGCCAGTATCGCTCCACGGCCATAAGGCAAAAATAAAATCTCCAAACAGCCCTGCCCCGTGGTGGCTATTTTTTTACCAACCACCATGGCTTAAAGGAATCTTGTAGAGTGTCACCAAAGGAATGTTTCTGCAAAATTATTTGAAAATATGCCTGACACTTTCGGAGGAGAAGATTTTTTAAGTTTTCACTATGGTCATATAAGTCAAAATAACCCCGCCCTCTGGCGGCCATGTTTTTCGACCAATCAACTTGGCTTGAAGGAATCTGATAGAGGGTCACCCAATGAACATTTCTACAAAATTATTTGAAAATCGGCTGAACACTTTCGGAGAAGAAGATGTTTTAAGTTTTCACTATAGCTATATAACGCAAAAAAGCCCCGCCCCCTGGCGGCCATGTTTTTTGCCCAATCAACATTTCTTGAAGGAATTTAATTAAGGTTCACACAAGGAACATTTCTACAAAATTATTTGAAAATCGGCCTGACACTTTTGGAGGAGAAGATTTTTTAAGTTTGCTCTTTAGCCATATAGGCAAAATAGCCCCGCCCTGTGACGGCCATGTTTTTTTACCAATCAACATGGCTTGCAGGAATCTGATAGAGGGTCACCCACGGAACATTTCTACATAATTATTTGAAAATCTGCTGAACACTTTTTGAGAAGAAGATTATTTAAGTTTTCACTATAGCTATATAAGGCAAAAAAGCCCCGCCCCCTGGCGGCCATGTTTTTCGCCCAATCAAAATTTCTTGAAGGAATCTAATAAAGGGTCACCCAAGGAACATTTCTACAAAATTATTTGAAAATCGGCCTGACACTTTCGGAGAAGAAGATTTTTTAAGTTCTCACTATTTTTTTCTTTCGGTTGCCATGGAAACCAGAATTTTGAATGGATCAAAAAAATTTGAAGGAATTTAGTAGAGGACATTGAGAGGATGCTTCCCATGAAGTTTCAACCAAATTGGCCAAGTGGTTAGGGAGAAGAAGTCGTTTAAAGGAAAAAGTTAACGCACGCACGCACGCACGCACGCACGTAACATTCAGCCAGTGGAGCTAAAAATGGCACCCCCACTTTTTTCAGAAAACCCCCACTTTATAAAAATATCAGTTAGTTGGGGGTGCCAAAAACTCCCAGTTTGAAAAGGTGGTGGGTCCTGAACACTGCTAGCATGTAAATACAACAACTTGAGATCGAAACAAAGTGCTTTTTGGCAATAAAATTATACAACCTAGTAAAGGCCTGTATATTTTTTATCAAACATAAATATTAAGAATTTAAGCATTGCAAACATTGAGGCTTGTTAAATACAATACTGTATGAACCGATTATATAATCGATGTCTAATCGAATGAGGCAAAGCGATTGTAACCGATAATCGATTGTAAAAATGGAACTGATGGCCCAACACTACTAGTCAGACGAGCAGCAGTTTTACCACTTGTACCAGTCAACACAATTGAAGATGTGTGGTTAGAAGCACTCAATGACATTGCTACTCTAGACCTACCAGCAGCCGTTGAAACATACTATGTTACTGAGTACTGGGTTGAGGGCGACACACAGACTTGGAATCACTTCAACATCCAAGATCCAAGGACGACGAACCATGGAGAAGGCTGGCATAGCATGTTGAAGAAAGCTGTTCAGCATTCGCATCCTAACATTTATTCAATCCTTAGAACAATCCACGAAGTCGTAAACAATGTAAAAAACACATGTTAATTCTGTTAATAATATTCCTATGTTACTATATAAAAGAAGACCAAACAGAGTTTATTATCTGATGAAAAACAAAAAAAAAGTTAAGAAAATTCGTAACATACTGTTTCATAAATAAAAGTTACAAAGATATTGGAATTTTAAATGAACCGAACTGTAGTGATATCTATGCCCCGGGCAGGGATTATCCGACACCTTACCTGTATTTTTTCCCGATTGTCCTACATCGATTTTTCGCCTAAAAATCAAAATGTGGGACAATCGGGAATGAACCATTTAAATGGAGTCATTTGCCACTGTGAAACAAATCATCATGCCTGATTTTATCATTATGTTTCGCATTTTACAATTTTTTTATTTTCTATATTTTCATATTCCATAATATCTATTTTACAAAAAAATAAATAAGTTTGCAAATAATCCCGGAAAATTGCGATGAAAATAAATGGTTAAAAAAGAAGTCACGTGACAAATGCGCATTTGGGCGGTCAACTGTGAAAGGTTGTTAGTCACCTTCCCGAAGTGAAACGGAAAAATACGAATGTTTACGGGCGTTGTCGATTTCAGTTAAATATTTTGTGGGTTTTGTTGTTTATATATTTTCTTTGATTTGACATTATAATATATATGTTATAAAAAGAAAAATAACGACGAAGAAGAAAGTGTAAAAATAAACCAGCTACGAATCGGAGAGCGTGATCGCTATGTCGTACCAAGTGTGAAATAAAGGGAATTATATTTAGAACAGCGATGGAGAACAGGGTGGAGGTGGTTAGCTTTGATAACATAAAGGAACTCAGTAGATAAAAAATAGAACCAACACACTGACACGTGATAGCAGCTCGCTCGCTGATTAGCTATGGAACAAATCGTTTAGAGAAATGTGTTGATCGCTTCCATGCCAGAAGTGACCTTAACGGAGACATCGTTTTCTTACACAACTTTTGACACCCGTCGATGACTAAATACTTTTATTTAATTTATTAACTTTTGAATAACCGCAATGACACAAATCATTTTATTTATCCTTAAATACATATATGTAGCATTGCGGTTTCCAAACACCACCTTTCACTCAGTATGGGGAAAAGGATTACATAACACCGAAGTGAATTGAAAACGGACATTTAATTTTTCAATGCCAGGTAGATAAAATGTTATATCATTTTCCAGATAGGACACAAAAGTGCCAAAAACTCTGATCGGCTTCTCTTGTATTAATTCGTTCGCTATGTGCTGTCATGTTCTTTCTTTTTGATGCTCAGTATAGCCATGATTAAACACTTTCTCCAAGTCTAGGCCATGGTGTAGAGATTTATTTTACAAACATCATTACCAATTAAGTTTATTGCATTGGTGCAGAATCTTGAATTTCTATCTAATCAGCATGAAACTTTGTCATATTATTTGTGTCTAGTGTACTTAGGGCCTTGTTCAAAACTGTCCAATATGCTCAAACTAGGTTATTTGTCAAAGAATTATAATGGTTCATGGGGACTAATTGACCTTTGTGCCATTTTCCCACAAATGCTACATACATGTAACCCTGTGCGCCATAGATACACATTTTCCCAATCCCTTACCAGCACGCTATTTTAAAATGGTCTACTAAGGGTTCAGAATGCTCTTATCTTTCTGAACTCTTACTCCACTATTTTTACTCTGTCCGTTAAAGTGGACCTAACAATCAATAACTGATACATAATGAATTAATAATGTTTCAATGTGTAGGAGTAGCACATGCTTATGGAGTGCAGCATATTGCTCTTTGTGAAACTTCTTATTTTCATTCATTCACCTTGTTCTGTAACTAGTTGTAAGTAATAATGTTTGCCTTCTAATGTGTTCATTATGTTAGTTGCTGGATCCACTTGATACATATTTTCTTGTTTACCCAATACTAAGCTAAATTACACTTATCAGTTTCGACCACACCTGCGGTCATCCTTAAACAAGAAATTACGTATTCAATATACCAGTGTTTGTGTGGTCCTGTAACCTAAGTTTTTTAAATCACCTGAGCCAAAGGCTCTAGATGATTTATTGGACTCACTCACTGTCCGTAGCTCTCCTCAAAAACCACTAGCTGCAAGTTGATAAAACTTGGCATGGATGTTCCTTGCATGGCCCCACTTTTACAGTTGTTCACATTACAGTTGTTCACATAACTCCATTCAGTGCATACGTTTTTGCCATGGAAACAAAAAAGAAAAACCTTTAAATACTTCTTGTCAGAAACTACTGGCCAGCCGGATTTCAAAATAATTTATCCACCAAGTTTGCTCGAGTGAGTGCAATTTGTAAAACACAGAAACTACTTGATGGATGTTGATTTAACATTGACATATTTCTCAATATAATAAGACAGAAACTTCAAAATGTGCCTGCCTAAACCTGCTGTCAAATTGTCCTCTGATTCGTCATGTCTTAAATTTATATAATGGTTAGCTCTTACACTCAGGTGAGCGATATAGGGCCAACAATGTCCTTCTGTTTTCCAATTGCCAGTTTCATAATATTGATTATTTGTGATATGATCTTTCAACCTCTTAACAACAAATACATAAACATAAGCTGCATTTGTTGTTTCCTTTCACATTTACCCTACTTCTCCACCCTTGCTGCAGCCCCAAGACCGGCAGCACTTTCAGCTCTTTGATTTCCTTATTTGTATCTACCATACAACTTTAAATATTTTCTCTTTTACATGCTCTACCAATGCATAATTTCCGTACACTTTACATTTTCAAAGTAATTGCTTTTATGATATATGCTCGTATATGTATGAGAAAACTGAACGCTGTTGTTTACGGTAGTAACAATCTCGTACCTACGCATTCATACAACTGCAACAATATCTTAACGAATTCCAAATTTCTCCGAGACAGAAGTGACGAGTCAATCCGTAGGAACAATTCAAATTTAACACTTTTTCAGAACATGAAGCGAAATCGAGCGCTAACATTTGGATAACTTCCATTATTAAGATTAATGAAAAAAAAAAAAGACAAATTAAAGCGTGTAAAGACCAATCAACAACTTGGAAATTACATATTAAGGTAGAATGTCCCAAATGAGGTTTCGACTTCCGTGTGAGAGTAGTCAGAGATCGATATCGACTTTGATCCGATGTCCTTGAACAGGGCTGCTGTCTCAGAACAGCACAACTCACCGGGTGATGACTCAATTGTAGCTCGAAACTAAGACGTTGACGCCGACGGACCGGTAATAACGGATAAGCCTATGAACATTTTCGATCTTTAACGAAATCGGGCGGAAAACATTGTGTTTATAGACTGTGAATAAATCAGAAACCGCCAAGCCTATAGAGTTGATTGTTTGGTGTTTTACGCTGCTTTCAACAATTCTTCAGTTATATCACCGCGACCAGTTCACCTAGTCATGTGTTTCCTGGCTTTCTCACAGTAGTACTCCACACAACATTCTCTTTAAGCAACTGGCTGCTTTTTCACATAGACTGTTAACTGATTGGTGAAAGTCGAATGAAGAATGTCACAGTGACTTTTGTCAAACGTAGGAAAGAATGTTGGCCGACCTGGGATTCGAACTTACAACTCCTGGATTGACAGCTGTAATCGCTACCGACTGAGCTACCGGGGCTCGGATGTTATTAGTACACTATGACGTTTAAGAATCAACGGTAAGAATTGCCGAGCCGGGGTTTGAACTAACGACACAGGATTGGTAATCCGTCGCTGCAGGACAAATATCCGGGCGGTAAAGTTATAAATAATAATCTTTGGGAGTTCAAGAAAAGTTGAAAGGCCCGGACTCATATCCCGTGATGAGCGGGTACTGCTTTGATGAAATGTCAAGACTGGTATCCCTTGATGAGCGGGTACTGCATTGTTGAAAGGTCCAGACTGGTATCCCGTGATGAGCGGGTACTGCCTTGTTGAAAGGTCTAGACTGGTATCCCGTGATGAGCGGGTACTGCTTTGTTGAAAGGTCCAGACTCGTATCCCGTGATGAGCGGGTACTGCATTGTTGAAAGGTCCAGACTGGTATCCCGTGATGAGCGGGTATTGCTTTGTTGAAAGGTCCAGACTCGTATCCCGTGATGAGCGGTACTGCTTTGTTCAAAGTTCGAGACTCGTATCCCGTGATGAATGGGTACTGCCTTGTTGAAAGGTCCAGACTGGTATCCCGTGATGAGCGGGTACTGTTTTGTTGAAAGGTCCAGACTGGTATCCCGTGATGAGCGGGTACTGCCTTGTTGAAAGGTCCAGACTGGTATCCCGTGAAGAGCGGGTACTGCCTTGTTGAAAGGCCCAGACTGGTATCCCGTGATGAGCGGGTATTGCCTTGTTGAAAGGTCCAGACTGGTATCCCGTGATGAGCGGGTACTGCCTTGTTGAAAGGTCCAGACTGGTCTCCTGTGATGAGCGGGTACTGCCTTGTTGAAAGGTCCAGACTGGTATCCTGTGATGAGCGGGTACTGCCTTTTGAAAGGTTCAGACTGGTATCCCGTGATGAGCGGGTACTGCTTTGTTGAAAGGTCCAGACTGGTATCCCGTGATGAGCGGGTACTGCCTTGTTGAAAGGTCCAGACTCGTATCCCGTGATGAGTGGGTACTACTTTGTTGAAAGGTCCAGACTCGTACCACGTGATGAGCGGGTACTGCCTTGTTGAAAGGTCTAGACTGGTATCCCGTGATGAGCGGGTACTGCTTTGTTGAAAGGTCCAGAATGATTCCCATGATAAGCGGGTACTGCTTTGTTGAAAGGTCCAGAATGGTTTCCCGTGATGAGCGGGTACTGCCTTGTTGAAATGTCCAGAATCGTATCCCGTAATGAGCGGGTACTGATTTGTTGAAAGGTCCAGACTCGTATCCTGTGATGAGCGGGTACTGCCTTGTTGAAAGGTCCAGACTGGTATCACGTGATGAGCGGGTACTGCTTTGTTGAAAGGTCCAGACTCGTGTCCCGTGATGAGCGGGTACTGCCTTGTTGAAAGGTCCAGACTGGTATCCGGTGATGAGCGGGTACTGTTTTGTTGAAAGGTCCAGACTCGTATCCCGTGATGAGCGGGTAATGCCTTGTTGAAAGGTCCAGACTGGTATCCCGTGATGAGCGGGTACTGTTTTGTTGAAAGGTCCAGACTCGTATCCCGTGATGAGCAGGTACTGCATTGTTGAAAGGTCCAGACTGGTATCCCGTGGTAAGCGGGTACTGCCTTGTTGAAAGGTTCAGACTGGTATCCCGTGATGAGCGGGTACTGCTTTGTTGAAAAGTCCAGACTGGTATCCCGTGGTGAGCGAGTACTGCTTTGTTGAAAGGTTCAGACTGGTATCCCGTGATGAGCGGGTACTGCTTTGTTGAAAAGTCCAGACTGGTATCCCGTGATGAGCGGGTACTGCTTTGTTGAAAGGTCCAGACTGGTATCCCGTAATGAGCGGGTACTGCCTTGTTGAAAGGTCCAGACTGCTTTCCCGTGATGAGCGAGTACTACCTTGTTGAAAGGTCAAGACTGGTATCCAGTGATGAGCGGGTACTGCCTTGATGAAAGGTCCAGACTGGTATCCCCTGATGAGCGGGTACTGCCTTGTTGAAAGGTCCAGACTGGTATCACGTGATGAGCGGGTACTGCTTTGTTGAAAGGTCCAGACTCGTATCCCGTGATGAGCGGGTACTGCCTTGTTGAAAGGTCCAGACTGGTATCCCGTGATGAGCGGGTACTGTTTTGTTGAAAGGTCCAGACTCGTATCCCGTGATGAGCGGGTAATGCCTTGTTGAAAGGTCCAGACTGGTATCCCGTGATGAGCGGGTACTGCCTTGTTGAAAGGTCCAGACTGGTATCACGTGATGAGCGGGTACTGCCTTGTTAAAAGATCCAGACTGGTATCACGTGATGAGCGGGTACTGCCTTGTTGAAAGGTCCAGACTGGTATCCCGTGATGAGCGGGTACTGCCTTGTTGAAAGGTCCGGACTCGTATCCCGTGATGATCGGGTAATGCCTTGTTGAAAGGTCCAGACTCGTATCCCGTTATGAGCGGGTACTGCCTTGTTGAAAGGTCCAGACTGGTATCACGTGATGAGCGGGTACAGCCTTTTTGAAAGGTCCAGACTCGTATCCCGTGATGATCGGGTAATGCCTTGTTGAAAGGTCCAGACTGGTATCACAACAACCTGTAGACGAACAATCAGCCCAGCACATGCCATACCGAGAGGACTGTGAAGCACAGGAATTACATTTTTGAAAACATCTGCTTCATATCAAGAATCCCGAAGAAAGCATTGGTATCCCGTGATGAGCGGGTACTGCCTTGTTGAAATGTCCAGACTGGTATCTCGTGATGAGCGGGTACTGCCTTGTTGAAAGGTCTAGACTGGTATCCCGTGATGAGCGGGTACTGCCTTGTTGAAAGGTCTAGACTGGTATCCCGTGATGAGCGGGTACTGCCTAGTTGAAAGGTCCAGATTGGTATCACGTGATGAGCGGGTACTGCCTTGTTAAAAGGTCCAGACTGGTATCACGTGATGAGCGGGTGCTGCCTTGTTGAAAGGTCCAGACTGGTATCACGTGATGAGCGGGTACTGCCTTGTTGAAAGGTCCGGACTCGTATCCCGTGATGAGCGGGTACTGCCTTGTTGAAAGGTCCAGACTGGTTTCCCGTGATGAGCGGGTACTGCCTTGTTGAAAGGTCAAGACTGGTATCCAGTGATGAGCGGGTACTGCCTTGATGAAAGGTCCAGACTGGTATCCCCTGATGAGCGGGTACTGCCTTGTTGAAAGGTCCAGACTGGTATCTCGTGATGAGCGGGTACTGCTTTGTTGAAAGGTCCAGACTCGTATCCCGTGATGAGCGGGTACTACTTTGTTGAAAGGTCCAGACTCGTATCCCGTGATGAGCGGGTACTACTTTGTTGAAAGGTCCAGACTGGTATCCCGTGATGAGCGGGTACTGCCTTGTTGAAAGGTCCAGACTAATATTACGTGATGAGCGGGTACTGCCTTGTTGAAAGGTCCAGACTGGTATTACGTGATGAGCGGTACTGCTTTGTTCAAAGGTCCAGACTGGTATCCCGTGACGAGCGGGTACAGCCTTGTTGAAAGGGCTAGACTGGTATCCCGTATTGAGCGGGTACTGTTTTGTTGAAAGGTCCAGACTGGTATTACGTGATGAGCGGTACTGCTTTGTTCAAAGGTCCAGACTGGTATCCCGTGATGAGCGGGTACAGCCTTGTTGAAAGGGCCAGACTGGTATCCCGTGATGAGCGGGTACTACTTTGTTGAAAGGTCCAGACTCGTATCCCGTGATGATCGGGTAATGCCTTGTTGAAAGGTCCAGACTCGTATCACAACAACCTGTAGACCAACGATCAGTCCAGCACGTGCCATACCGAGAGGACTGTGAAGCACAGGTATTAATTTTTTGTAAACATGTGCTTCATATCCAGAATCCCGAAGAAAGCATTGGTATCGACCGGGCTCATCGTATTGGCAGATTCAATAGTATGAAAACGCGACCAGTTGTGGCCAAGTTTAGAGACACTAAATCAAAATTAATATTTCAAAATGCTATCAGAAATGTTAATCTTAAAAACTCTAAGTTGGATAGACGTAGATCTCTTCTTCCTTTAATGCACAGAGCCCGCAATGAAGGTAAAAGGGCAGTACTTGTGAGAGACAAGCTGTATATTGATAAAAAATTGTACACACCAGGTACCGCTGCATCTGTATCTAGCTAGGATGAAGGAGGAAAGTGTGATCTATCTGTTCTTTCATGGAATGTTGAAGGTTTAAAAAACTGCCTTGATGACCAAGATTTCATTAATCTTGTAACCAATTTTGATATTTTATTCTTTTGTAAAACTTGGCAACGTAAAAAATATGTTTTTGAAATTCCAGGTTATGTGTCTAAATCTATAGCACGTAAATTAAAATGATCGACTAAATCGAGGCGAGGACACGGTGGTATTTGCCTCTTCTATAACAATTATCTGAAAAATGGAATTATTATTGAAGATATAGATGCGAACGGTATCTTGTGGATAAAATTATGTAAAACGTTTTTTCAATGTAAAGAATGATATATATATATGTGTTTTATGTATGTCCCCCTCATACATCCAATTATTTTACAATTCACGAAATAGGTTATTTTGAAGCCCTTGAAATGAACATTCGTAAGTACTTAAATTTAGGGGACTTATCAATTATTGGGGATTTAAATGCAAGATGTGGTATTAGAAATGATTTTTTGGATGAAGAAGAAGATTTACACAAATATGTGTATGTGTCTGATGAAGATTATGATATGTCAAATGTTCCAATTAGATTTTCGATGGATAAAATTGTAAACTCATCAGGTATTAAATTGTTAGATATTTGTTCTAGTTTTGACCTAAAAGCGGTAAATGGTCAGTTAGGAGATGACGCGGGAATTGGATCATTCACGTTTATGTCCCATGTTGGTAACAGTCTGATAGATTATGTGTTGTGTAATACATGATTATTTATTGCCCTTAGTTAGTAACTTTATTGTACATGATTTTCAATCATTGTCATCACATGTCCCAATCCAAGTTGATTTTAATACAAACGCATGTTTTGCGAGTACCGAAGGTAATATATTTTCATACGATGAAATCACTTGGGACCAGAATAAGACTTGTGATTTTAAAGATTTAATTAATTCACAGCTCTTTGTACTGAATGACACTGTGAATAAAATCGTGTCGAGCAATGTTGATTTAAACTCAGGTATGTGCCAAATTACAGATTGTTTATACAATTCAGCATTTTCTCTCTTTGGTAAGACATATACTACTAATAATCACAATGCAGGTAAGGTAAAATTTAAAAGCCCGTTGTTCAATCAAGAATGCTATACCGCTCGCAAACAATGTAATGCATCGAACAAAGTTTATCGTAAAAATAATAGTTTATACAACGGTGATGTACTGTTAGCCAGTAGACGCAATTATAGTCTTATTAAAAGAAGAGCACGTGCACAATATCGTTTGTCGGAAAGAAGTAAATTTACTTATTTAGCTAAGCATAATTCTAAATCATTTTGGGCTGAAATTAATAAAGGAAAAAAGAAGAAACAGGTTAAATCTAACATAATTAATGATGAATATTTTGAATAATTTAGAGATATTTTTTCAAATGATGATATTTTTTCAAACGTAAATATAGAGAGTGAATTACGTAATAAGGAGTATTCTATTAATTCAGTTGATCAATTGGAGACATCGGTCAGTTATCTCCCTTTAATACTCTCTACATCTAGCTAGGTCCTATCATTTGGTTTCCTCTGTTTTTATCATTGGTTTCATTGCACTGGATGATGCACTTATAATTGCATTTTCTTGGCCAACTGTTATTAGATTGATTAGTAATTCCACATTTGTTTTATTTAAACACTGCTATGTAAATTTTCTCTTTTGAATCATCACTTTAATTAACACATTTATGATTAATGTGTACAGAGTAATTGCAATATCTCATCGCGAAATAGCGATAAAGACAAAGGATTCCAACTTAAAGGACCTACCAACTATTTGGTCTTCCTTGGTCTTTATCTGACAAGGGAGATAATATAATTATCACTAATGTCCCTCATTAGATAGGGAGTTCACTGTTGAAGAAGAATTTTTGAAAGCAATTAGTTCACTAAAACGTGGCAAAAGTGGTGGGGTCGACTTATTGATTCCAGACATGTTTATAGATAGTAAAGAAATATTATCACCAGTATTATGTAAATTATTTAATCATATGTATACAAACAATGTTTACCCTGAAGAATGGACTAATGGGATAATTGTACCAGTGCCCAAAAAAGGCAATATTGATGACATAAATAATTTCAGAGGTATCACTCTTACAAGTATTTTTTCAAAAATATTCTCTAATGTACTTGATACTAGACTGCGTATTTGGGCAGAAAGTAATAACAAATTAACGGACTATCAGTTTGGTTTTCTCAAAAACAGAAGTACTGTTGATTGTGTTTTCATATTAAACTCTATAATAAATAGAGTTATAAACAGTGAAAAGCGGAATTATATTGTGCTTTTATAGATTTTCGAAAAGCTTTTGACATGGTCTACCGTCTATCGAAATGGTATTTGGTACAAATTAATTAAAAGTGGAGCTTCAACGAAAATTGTTAGAATGTTAAAAACCATTTACGAGAAAGTCAAGGCTTCTGTTAGGGCTAATGAGCTCACAAGTGAATATTTTGAAAGCTACATGGGTGTAAAACAAGGGGAACCACTCTCAGCTCTTTTGTTTGTTATCTTTATAAATGACAAGTATCAATATTTGTTTACAGATACTAATGACTATTTGAATATAGATGATATTAAGCTGTTTTTATTGCTTTTTGCTGATGACGCTGTTTTATTTTCTTACACTAAGGAAGGTCTTCAGACTTTGCTAGATAATTTGGAAAGATATTGCGATGAATCGGGAATGAAGGTGAACACAGAGAAAACAGTAGTAATGGTTTGCCAAAAAGGGCCACCTTGTAAAGAGGTTGATTTGTCTTACAAAGGTGAACAATTACAATTAGGAAAACAGTTTACATATTTAGTTGTTGCCTTGTCTTATAATGGAAAATATTATAATACACAGAAGCGGTTGTCTGAACAAGCCAGGAAGGCTTTATTTTCACTTAATTCTCTATTTGAACAAATATCCTTAAACGTAGCCGAAACAGTTAATTTGTTTGATTCAATGATATTACCCATACTTATGTATGCAACAGAAGTTTGGGGATTTCATAAAGGAAATGAGGTCGAAAAGGTACATTTAAATTTGTTTAACAAATATTATCGGTAAGACAACAAACGTCAAATGCAACACTGTATGGTGAATTGGGACGCTATCCACTTGTTATTTTACGTAATATTTATATCATAAAATATTGGAGCAAAATATGTAACTCCCCGGGAACATTAATACATAGAATATATAACATGAAAGACGAAGATGGTAATTATATAAATGATTTTAGAAAAAATGTGAATGATCTTTTGGATAAAAGTGGTTTGTCATATATGTTTAATTTAAGTAGTATATCTGACACAGAAATGAATTATATTATACAAAGAATTAAAGATTTATATATACAAAGTTGGTATTCCGATGTAAATGAGTCAAGTAAATTAGAAACATATAGATTAATCAAGAATGATTTTGGAAGAGAAAAATATTTAGATTGTGTCAGTAATATCAAACACCGAGTATCTCTGACAAGATTTAGATGTTCTTCTCACAAACTTTTAATTGAGGAAGGACGATTTAGAAATATTGAAAGAGAAAATAGAAAATGTAATATGTGCAATTTGAATATGATAGAAGATGAATATCATTTCTTGTTGGTATGCCCTATGTACAGGGGTCTAAGAATAGAGTGTCTTCCTAGGTATTATAACAACTGGCCAAATATAAATAAATTTCAAATGTTAATGAAATCAGAGCAAAGATCTATGCTATGCAAATTGTCCAAATATATTTACTTAGCGAATATTAAAAGAGATGGTGAAACTTAATTTTATCATGCTTTTCTCTTATGTAAAATTGTAATAAATATGTATTGTAATATAAACCGCCAAAGGTATTGTAAATTTTGGCGACAACATGTATTTGTTATATGCCAATAAATTATATTGAATTGAATTGAATTGAATCGTATCCCGTGATGAGCGGGTACTGCCTTGTTGAAAGGTCCAGACTGGTATCCCGTGATGAGCGGGTACTGCTTTGTTGAAAGGTCCAGACTGGTATCTCGTGATGAGCGGGTACTGTTTTGTTGAAAGGTCCAGACTGGTATCCCGTGATGAGCGGGTACTGCTTTGTTGAAAGGTCCAGACTGGTATCCCGTGATGAGCGGGTACTGCCTTGTTGAAAGTCCCGGACTCGTATCCCGTGATGAGTGGGTACTACTTTGTTGAAAGGTCCAGACTGGTATCCTGTGATGAGCGGGTACTGCCTTGTTGAAAGGCCCAGACTGGTATCCCGTGATGAGCGGGTACTGTTTTGTTGAAAGTTCCAGACTCGTATCCCGTGATGAGCTGGTACTGCCTTGTTGAAAGTTCCAGACTCGTATCCCGTGATGAGCGGGTACTGCCTTGTTGAAAGTTCCAGACTCGTATCCCGTGATGAGCGGGTACTGCCTTGTTGAAAGTTCCAGACTGGTATCCCGTGATGAGCGGGTACTGCCTTGTTGAAAGTTCCAGACTGGTATCCCGTGATGAGCGGGTACTGTTTTGTTGAAAGGTCCAGACTCGTATCCCGTGATGAGCGGGTACTGCCTTGTTGAAAGTTCCAGACTGGTATCCCGTGATGAGCGGGTACTGCCTTGTTGAAAGTTCCAGACTGGTATCCCGTGATGAGCGGGTACTGCCTTGTTGAAAGTTCCAGACTGGTATCCCGTGATGAGCGGGTACTGCCTTGTTGAAAGTTCCAGACTGGTATCCCGTGATGAGTGGGTACTGCCTTGTTGAAAGTTCCAGACTGGTATCCCGTGATGAGCGGGTACTGCCTTGTTGAAAGTTCCAGACTGGTATCCCGTGATGAGCGGGTACTGCCTTGTTGAAAGTTCCAGACTGGTATCCCGTGATGAGCGGGTACTGCCTTGTTGAAAGTTCCAGACTGGTATCCCGTGATGAGCGGGTACTGCCTTGTTGAAAGTTCCAGACTGGTATGCCGTGATGAGCGGGTACTGCCTTGTTGAAAGTTCCAGACTGGTATCCCGTGATGAGCGGTTACTGCCTTGTTGAAAGTTCCAGACTCGTATCCCGTGATGAGCGGGTACTGCCTTGTTGAAAGTTCCAGACTGGTATCCCGTGATGAGCGGGTAATGCCTTTTGAGACTTGTCCACACAAACGACACGAGTACTCGTTAAGCCTCCAGGAAACCGACATCGAGCGTGGTGAATATAATCTGAAATCTGGGGTAATATAAATGATTTTGAATGAGAAAAGGTAGATATTTATAATTGCATTTCAACAACACCTTGTATATATAAAATTATCAATAAGCAGTGGGATATAATCAGGCGAAAACTCTCAAGTTTATTATAACAACTTGGTAAAGGGAACATGAGTGCATCTCAATACTATAAGAGAGTACACTGTTAGCACAATTACATTTGTAATCTGTGTTTTATACTTAAAATAATGCTTTCGATAATTTAACTATTATCGATTTTGTTTAAATTAAAAAAAATAAAATGGTTTATTTGCATTATCAAAACATAAACATAAACAGTGACATGTTAAACTTATCAAAACAAAAATAGGAAGAAGAGCATGCGTTCTCCTCAAAGGTATCCTTATAACAGTGAAAATACGAACTGTCTGTGTTTTATACTGATGATAATGGTATTGAAAGTGTTAATACGAAACGTCTGTGTTTTATACTGATGATAATGGTATTGAAAGTGTTAATACGAAACGTCTGTGTTTTATACTGATGATAATGCTATTGGAAGTGTTAATACGAAACGTCTGTGTTTTATACTGATGATAATGGTATTGGAAGTGTTAATACGAACAGTCTGTGTTTTATAATGATGATAATGCTATTGGAAGTGTTAATACGAAACGTCTGTGTTTTATACTGATGATAATGGTATTGAAAGTGTTAATACGAAACGTCTGTGTTTTATACTGATGATAATGCTATTGGAAGTGTTAATACGAAACGTCTGTGTTTTATACTGATGATAATGGTATTGGAAGTGTTAATACGAAACGTCTGTGTTTTATACTGATGATAATACTATTGGAAGTGTTAATAAGAACTGTCTGTGTTTTAATATGATGATAATGGTATTGGAAGTGTTAATACGAATTGTCTGTGTTTTATAATGATAATAATGATTATTGAAAGTGTTAATACGAAACGTCTGTGTTTTATACTGATGATAATTGTATTGGAAGTGTTAATACGAAACGTCTGTGTTTTATACTGATGATAATGCTATTTGAAGTGTTAATACGAAACGTCTGTGTTTTATACGGATGATAATGCTATTTGAAGTGTTAATACGAACTGTCTGTGCTTTATACTGATGATAATGCTATTGGAAGTGTTAATACGAACTGTCTGTGGTTTAATATGATGATAATGGTATTGGAAGTGTTAATACGAACTGTCTGTGTTTTATAATGATCATAATGATTATTGGAAGTGTTAATACGAAACGTCTGTGTTCTATAATGATGATAATTGTATTGGAAGTGTTAATACGAAACGTCTGTGTTTTATACTGATGATAATGATATTTGAAGTGTTAATACGAAACCTCTGTGTTTTATACTGATGATAATGGTATTGAAAGTGTTAATACGAACTCTCTGTGTTTTAATATGATGATAATGGTATTGGAAGTTTTAATACGAAACTTCTGTGTTTTATAATGACCATAATGATATTGGAAGTGTTAATACGAAACGTCTGTGTTTTATAATGATGATAATGGTATTGGAAGTGTTAATACGAAATGTCTGTGTTTTATACTGATGATAATGCTATTGGAAGTGTTAATACGAAACGTCTGTGTTTTATACTGATGATAATGCTATTGGAAGTGTTAATACGAAACGTCTGTGTTTTATACTGATGATAATGCTATTGGAAGTGTTAATACGAAACGTCTGTGTTTTATACTGATGATAATGCTATTCGAAGTGTAACCATTATCGAATTGTAATCATACATCTTGTTGTTAAGATTTAATAACTTAAGCCTAAGGACATAAAAGTTGTGTTAAAGATTCAAAGATTCAAATTTCTTTATTTCGTATCGTAAACATACATGTTTCTTGTTACATCATAAGTGTATATACATTTTAGATATCAACGTGACATAATTTCAGCAGTATGTTTAAGCTAGTAATAATAATAGTATAACATATATATTCAAGTCAAAATGATAATAATTCGATTCAAATCCTAGTGATAATAGTTAAGTATATTGACAATTGAGTCCCGCTGCGAATCTTCACAGCACAACTTAACCAATCAATAAACCGAAGCATCATTATATTTGGAGGGTGAACCAAACATCACACATAAACAAATATATGTCTGGAACTCTATTTCAGGTAACAACCAAAATCGTAGTCATATAACAGTGTTGACATTAGCTTGTCTTACTAGGATGGCATGATACATGTATGTACCAAGATTCCACAAAACTGTTTTTTTGTGAGAAGACATAAATAAGTTCAGTGAATTTATATACACTCGGTCTAACATAGAAATACTGACGAATGTATTGTTTCCGTATATCCATATAAGATGGGCATACAATTATAAAATGATACTCATCTTCGATATCACAAGTATTGCAAAAGGTACAAGTACGCAAATTGCGCTTAATTTTACCATTGCCATACCTTCCTGTTTCTATTCTTAGTTGATGAGAAGATAACCTTATCCGTGAAAATACAACTCTGAACTTAGTGGGTAAAACGTCCAAATAGTGTTCAGACATAAAAGTAGTTTTAAATGTTCTATATGTTGGCAATGTACCACTGTTGTACATATTAGTATACCAAGACTGTATAAATACATCAATAGCTCTTTTCTTAAATTCTAAAAGAAAACGTTTCAGGTTTGATTCTGTTTGGTTATTCCATATATATGAAAACCCATACGTATCTAGTAGAGATTTAACATTTCATAGATGAAATATTTAGTAATTAAATAGAGGTGAAAACAATGTTATGAATATGGTACACCTCATAAATTAAATAGTTAATGCTGTAGAGGCATCTGAAAGCGTCTTTTAATGGGAAATTGTCATTTGCGAAAGCGTAAGAAATTGCCAGTTAAGTTGTATTGAAGTTGCATAATTGTTCAGAATGTATGAAGAAAGCGTGAGTCAATTTCAGCAGCGTTAGTATATGTCAGCTGAGCTCTTGTTGATTATATAAAATTAGTTACATTAATAACAAAGATGTAAGAAAATGTCAGTTGATTGGAATTAAACTCTCAAATAACAAACATGCAATAACAATCCATTTGGCCATGAACGTTTTACGTATACAAATAATAATACTTAATCATACTTAAATTGGACAAACAATCTATTCCAATAGAGATTATGACGTTAACCAATATTTAGAAGGCTTGACCAAGTCCCTGTCCTTGCAATATCATTGAAGTGTGTGCAGAAGGATTATCTATGCAAACGAACCGAGTCCGGCCATGCGGGGTTTTATTATTTATACATACAGTTTATGATCAGGTGAACCCGTAACTTACGCACAATCTCACCAGAGTCTTCACTGTCCGCATGTATGTAAGACTGTTAATCTATGTGTATGATGTGACGAATATTTGAAGGTACAGCCCCACCAGTTTTACGCCATTGTATCTGTATATGATCCCGTTACCGGGTCTTAATAACACCCCAAATCGCTCGACGTGACTCCAATATTTGTTTGACAAATTCTGGGCCAATTTCATAATTTTCTGATCGATCGATGTCGGCAACGCTAATCTTTGAACAAAGACCATTTGTGCGTTACTGGAAGTCGAATATTACGAGCCACAGTGAATGTTGTCACTTATCCGAAACAATAAACGTCCGAGTTCGAACTCGTGACTCATGGCTTGATAGCCCCAGTCAATACTGTCGCCGTTTTAACTAGCCAAGTGAACTTTGTGGTGTAAATGTTCATGATATATCATTTTTGTTAGAATTTCTAATGAAAAACACTTGGAAAGAAAGTTTAGAGACAATACTTTGAGAGGTTCAAGTAAAACAACCACACGAGCCTAACCGCCCCCAGTGTTAACATGTATTTCTAAGAGTCGGGTATTCGTTAAAATGATACCATTTCCGACCAATCATCAAGAAATTCCGATGTCTTCAACGAGTATAAACAATGTGGAAAAAAAACAGAGTATTGCTTACCTAGCAGATATGAACAATCAATCGTATATGGCATACATGTGATGCTTATAAGCAGCTTAAATCAATCTTAAAATAATTAAAAGAAGCGCAAAAATTCAATGTGAATAATTTTGACTGGCGATAACTCGAGCATGGTAGCTTCGAACCATTTCCTGGTAAATATATGTTTTCACCATACGATTTGTTCTTTGGGTTTTCTTCTTAAAACACAATTAAGTGTAAATTAATCACAAAGCTGACAATATATCAATTGATTTCGGTGTACACCATATAAATTCTTTCTTTGTTTGCATGAACATCAACGAGTTTTAACCCTCAATTGTATCATGTTGTAAGCGTTTCCACGTAAAACTACCCATACCATTGAAAACAGTTATCTCTAAGCTTTAAAATCATCCAAAGAAGACGGGGGTCATGTATTATGCAACAAAAAATTCACCTCGGCGAAAATGGTTACCGTCATTTTGGACGAAGTCTGCCTGGGCCGAAACCCGTTTTTCACATTATTACTTTCACTTTCAAACAAGTTCAAAATACTAAAACTGATCAAAACAATCATTTCCAGTGCATCCTATACACATTTACAATGACTTTATACTCAATGTCATATATTCAATGCATTCTGGGAATGGTATACACTCATTTCTACGCAATGTATGGGGATGTATTTGGAGTAATTTGACCTGTAGCATAAATTCAACGTTTACTCAAATTCATTTATTGGTCCGTCGGGAGTTATCGGGAGTCGTCTGTACTTTGTTTTCTTGAAGTCAGTTGACAAAGATTAAATGAACGTTCCTCGTAGTAGAAACATTTACTAAGTATAATGCACATATCACTTCCTAACTAAAAACACAGTCATAACGCACAACAATCCTGCAGTATCAAAGATTAAAGGTCTGTTAACACCACGGGATTAAAGATATAAAAGAGGATATGTTTGCATTAAAAATGTGTCAATATAACACTTAGATCGTGTACACTAAAGTATCATCTTTAATATAACACATAGACCGTGTACACTAAAGTATCATCTTCAATATAACACATAGACCGTGTACACTAAAGTATCATCTTTAATATAACACATAGACCGTGTACGTTAAGTATCATATTCAATATAACACATAGACTGTGTACACTATAGTATCATCTTTAATATAAAACATAGACCGTGTACACTAAAGTATCATCTTTAATATAAAACATAGACCGTATACACTAAAGTATCATCTTCAATATAACACTTAGACCGTGTACACTAAAGTATCATCTTTAATATAAAACATAGACCGTGTACACTAAGGTATCATCTTCAATATAACACTTAGACCGTGTACACTAAAGTATCATATTTAATATAACACATAGACCGTGTACACTACAGGTATCATCTTCAATATAACACATAGACCGTGTACACTAAAGCATCATCTTCAATATAACACATAGACCGTGTACACTAAAGTATCATCTTCAATATAACACATATACCGTGTACACTAAAGTATCATCTTTAATATAACATATATACCGTGTACACTAAAGTATCATCTTCAATATAACACATATACCGTGTACACTACAGGTATCATCTTCAATATAACACATATACCGTGTACTTTAAGGTATCATCTTCAATATAACACATATACCGTGTACATTAAGGTATCATCTTTAATATAACACATATACCGTGTACACTAAGGTATCATCTTCAATATAACACTTAGACCGTGTACACTAAAGTATCATTTTCAATATTAAACATATACCGTGTACACTAAAGTATCATTTTCAATATAACACATATACCGTGTACACTACAGGTATCATCTTCAATATAACACATAGACCGTGTACACTAACGTATCATCTTCAATATAACACATAGACCGTGTACACTACATGTAACGTATCATCTTTAATATAACACATAGACCGTGTACACTAACGTATCATCTCTAATATAACACATAGACCGTGTACACTACAGGTATCATCTTCAATATAACACATATATCGTGTACACTACAGGTATCATCTTCAATATAACACATAGACCGTGTACACTACAGGTATCATCTTCAATATAACACATAGACCGTGTGCACTAAAATATCATCTTCAATATAACACATAGACCGTGTACACTAACGTATCATCTTTAATATAACACATAGACCGTGTACACTAAAGTATCATCTTCAATATAACACATATACCGTGTACACTAACGTATCATCTTCAATATCACACATATACCGTTTACACTAAAGTATCATCTTTAATATACACATAGACCGTGTACACTAAAGTATCATCTTCAATATAACACATATACCGTGTACATTAAGGTATCATCTTCAATATAACACATAGACCGTGTACATTAAGTATCATCTTCAATATAAAACATAGACCGTGTACATTAAGTATCATCTTCAATATAACACATACACCGTGTACACTAAGGTATCATCTTCAATATAATACATATACCGTGTACACTAAAGTATCATCTTCAATATAACACAAAGACCTTGTACACTAACGTATCATCTTTAATATAACACTAGACCGTGTACACTAAAGTATCATCTTCAATATAACACATATACCGTGTACACTGAGATATCATCTTCAATATAACACATATACCGTGTATACTAAGGTATCATGTTTAATATCTCACATATACCGTGTACATCAAGTATCATCTTCAATATAACACATAGACCGTGTACACTAAAGTATCATCTTTAATATAACACATATACCGTGTACACTAACGTATCATCTTTAATATAACACATAGACCGTGTACACTAAAGTACCATCTTTAATATAAAACATAGACCGTGGGCACTAAAGTATCATCTTCAATATAATACATATACCGTGTACACTACACGTATCATCTTCAATATAACACATATACCGTGTACACTAAGGTATCATCTTTAATATAAAACATAGACCGTGTACACTAAAGTATCATCTTTAATATAAAACATATACCGTGTACACTACAGGTATCATCTTTAATATAACACATATACCGTGTACACTACAGGTATCATCTTCAATATAACACATAGACCGTGTACACTAAAGTATCATCTTTAATATAAAACATAGACCGTGTACACTAAAGTATCATCTTCAATATAACACATATACCGTGTACACTACAGATATCATCTTCAATATAACACATATACCGTGTACACTACATATATCATCTTAAATATAACACATAGACCGTGTACACTAAAGTATCATCTTTAATATAAAACATAGACCGTGTACACTAAAGTATCATCTTTAATATAACACATATACTGTGTACACTACAGGTATCATCTTTAATATAAAACATAGACCGTGTACACTAAAGTATCATCTTTAATATAAAACATAGACCGTGTACACTAAAGTATCATCTTCAATATAACACATATACCGTGTACACTACAGGTATCATCTTCAATATAACACATAGACCGTGTACACTAAGGTATCTTTTTCAATATAACACATATACCGTGTACACTAAGGTATCATCTTTAATATAAAACATATACCGTGTACACTACAGGTATCATCTTCAATATAACACATATACCGTGTACACTACAGGTATCATCTTCAATATAACACATATACCGTGTACACTACAGGTATCATCTTCAATATAACACATAGACCGTGTACACTACAGGTATCATCTTCAATATAACACATAGACCGTGTACACTACAGGTATCATCTTCAATATAACACATAGACCGTGTACACTAAGGTATCACCTTTAATATAACACATAGACAGTGTACACAAGCCTCACACTCGTCCTCATTTTTTGTTTAGACGAAGTTGACATTTCACGCCTGCTTAGTGCCGTATGTTTATTTCCATATTTTGATGATGCAAGCTATAAAGGCGTATGCTACAGTTTTTTTACCAAAAATTTCCCAATCATAGAATTTATTTATTCTTTGTATTAAATTAGTACATACAATAACTGGTTGAAATAAGAAAAAAAAATATTTGTAATCGATCTAAACAAAAAAGTATTGGACTGTCAATGACATGACCAATTTCACCAGAGGCACAAATATAGGCATTTTGGCCAAAAACCTAAAACACACACAAAAGAAAAAATTGAAATGAAAACTACAAATCATATTTAAGTTCAAATATAACTTGAAATATACAATGTAAATCAATATGAAAATGATTTTTTTTAGTAAAAATGGAAAAAGAATATATTAAGCTGTTTTTCAAGGTAGAAAAGGTGTCACATTTTACCCCCGAAAAAGTTAAAATCATACAAATTTTCCATTCTACATAATATAATTTTCTGTAATTATCCATGAACCCTAAACATCGTTCACTTTAATAAAAAATGCAAAAAAAAATATAGGTCACCGTACTCTTTTTAGAGTAAAGGGACGTTTTCCTTGCTTTTTCTAGCGTTTTCTTAGAAATACAGCAGTTTTGCATTTTTTATTAAAGAGAACCATGTTCAATGTTTATGGATAATTACAGAAAATTCTATTATGTAGAATAGAAAATTTCTTGAAAAATCGTATGATTTTAACTTTTTCACGGGTAAAATGTGACACCATTTCGACCTTGAAAAACAGCTTAATATATTTTTTGTCATATTTTTCTCACAAATTCTCTTTTCATATTGATTCAAATTCTATATATAATGTTATATATGAACTTTAATATGATTTGTAGTTTTCATTATAAAATTTTGTGTGTTTTAGGTTTTCGGCCAAAATGCCTATAGATAAGATAAGATAAGAAATTGTTTATTAAAGTGACATGTGTGAAACATATTATGATTAACAGTATTATATAAAAAACAAAAATGATCACACCCGGCCCTTTGGGCCTATAAGTTACCTATATGTGTATACGTATATACATATTTACATATAATGAGATAAAGTCATAACACATCATATTATTTATAATCCGTTAAGCAGCGACTATAAGAAAACTACCCTTTCACAGTGAAGAACTCTACGGTATGTTCATAAGTTATGCGGTGTTTTCAGACGTAGTTGATCCCTTGGTTATAATAAGTTGAGAGCTATGTGCTGTTTTCAATACACATAAAAACGTTGTCGTTAAACGCGAGAGCCAATTTCATTTCAACGAAAACGAAATAGGTTTTCGCGGTTAATCAATGAGGCATGACGTGTTTTCGCAAGACAGGTTTCTATTTCAGAGTCTAATACAGGTAAACACCAATCAGATTAGTTATGATACATGGCTGATCTTCTCTTTCGATAACCCTTTACAATAAAATATGTGTGCCTTTGATGAAATTGGTCATGTCATTGACAGGCTAATATATTTTTTTTAAATCCATAACAAATTTTTTTCTTTTCTTATTTCAACTAGTTATAAATAATATTCGCATTTACTTGCATAAAATACAGTGATGTCTTGATTTATGTAGAATTCATTTAATAATGTTAATACATGTATATCTAAAATAGGACTGTTTCTAAGCTAAATATGGTATCCTTTTGTGTCCTAGTTTCGTGACCTTTAACATCGATTTTCGCGCATGCGCATTTCGATATAAAGAAGAAAGTTGTCTAAATATTATTTCATTTTAGATTAAATATGAAATATTTTGAAAATATGTCTCAAATATATGCCTGTTTATCGGTTAAGAACGTCAAAACGCTTTCTCCTCAGTTCGTGACCTTGTTTCATATTGCCAAAATATAAAGGGAAGAAACCGAAAGTAAAACGTAAACTTAGAAAAGCTCTTCCATGACATTGACGAGTTATGCAGACAAAAAATGTCGCTCGAAAAATTGATTTCTTATACCTCACGATACGAAGATTTAAATCATTTTATTTAACACAAAATATAAAATTCACATAAAAGATAATATAGAAATGCTTTTTTTTCTCTCTCGAATGCAGTGGAATAAAACATGCACTAAAGCTTTGCATGATTTGTTATTCACTTTCTTCGATTTGACAACGACTCGATGTTGACACGAGGTCAACATTTCAAAAGAATGCTCAAACACCTAATATTACAGATAGATAGCTAATATTACACACTTAAATGATTAAATATATGTGATATTAAATGTTTATTTGGCTTGAAACATTTTAAGAAAAGAAAAAACTCTGATAAACAATAATTTTAAAAATAAAGAAAATCTGGTCTTTTGCACCCAATTAATTGCATAATTGCCTCCTTTTAAATAGTAATGGGACTCGCAACTGGCATTAGCCCTTAATGAAAACTTTCTCTTGTAATACTTCTTTGGTTTAAACATATTCCACTGTACAGTGAGTGAGCATATCTACACTGTTTATTTTGTTGATTTCATTAACACTGTTATTAGGTCGATTGATTATGTTTATATTGTTTGTTATATAAACACTGAAATTGGGTCGATTGGTTATGTTTATAGTGTTGGTTTCATAAACACTGTTACTGGGTTTGTTGTTTATGTTTATTTTGTTGGTTTCATAAACACTGTTATTGAGTCGATTGTTTATGTTTATTTTGTTGGTTATATAAACACTGTTATTGAGTCGATTGTTTATATATATAAACACTGTTATTGGGTCGATTGTTCATGTTTATATTGTTGGTTATATAAACACTGTTATTGGGTCGATTGATTATGTTTATATTCTTGGTTATATAAACACTGTTATTGGGTCGATTGTATATGTTTATATTGTTGGTTATATAAACACTGTTATTGGGTCGATTGTTTAAGTTCATATTGTTGGTTATATAAACACTGTTATTGGGTGAATTGTTTATGTTTATATTGTTGGTTATATAAACACTGTTATTGGGGCTATTGTTTATGTTTATTTTGTTGGTTATATAAACAATGTTATTATGTCGATTGTTTATGTTTATAGTGTTGGTTATATAAACACTGCTATTGGGTCGATTGTGTATGTTTATTTTGTTGGTTATATATACACTGTTATTAGGTCGATTTTGTTTATGTATATATTGTTGGTTATAAAAACACTGTTATTGGGTCGATTGTTTATGTTTATATTGTTGGTTTCATAAACACTGTTATTGGGTCGATTGTTTATGTTTATATTTTTGGTTTCATAAACACTGTTATTGGGTCGATAGTTTATGTTTATATTGTTGGTTTCATAAACACTGTTATTGGATCGATTGTGTTTGTTTATTTTGTTGGTTATATAAACACTGTTATTGGGTCGATTTTGTTTATGTATAGATTGTTGGTTATATAAACACTGTTATTATATCGATTGTTTATGTTTATATTGTTGGTTTTATAAACACTGTTATTGGGTCTATTGATTATGTTTATATTGTTGGTTTCAAAAACACTGTTATTGGGTCGATTGTTTATGTTTATTTTGTCAGAAAGATGTGTCAGAATAACATTACTATTAAAATGCTCCAAACACTTCTATAATTAAATTTGATTAATGATATCACATCACCTACCTCGAACTTCAAACGAAAAGGTTTTTTCAGTAGAAGAAAAAGGTCGCTATCTGTCGATTTGTTGTCCCTGGATAATATTACAGTTGAATACAAATGCCAATTATCCACGAAATAAAGTATCGTTTAGATCTCTCCATGTCTCAAACCTATCGTGTTGTGAATTAAACTCTAAACACACTCAGTTTGTCTTTGTATCTCTAAAACAATTAGATATAACAATTTTGAACTCGACGTATTTTTCCGTTTCAACAATGATCGAATTGGCATCTAAATTTGCCTCAACAAATTCAGCGATTCATTTCATTCCACGTTAACCCTTTCACACATACAGACACTTTCTGACGAACTGCACCCGACGACTTTTGAAAACATTGTGGTAAAATGGGAAATTTCTCCTTTTGTCAAAGTGTTTTTTATCTCTTTTCAAAAATTAAACTTCCATTCAAAGTCGTCTGCAAATTGCTGTGTATTAAGGTATAGTGTTTACTTTTCTGTCTTGATGAGATTTAAATAGGTAGTCTTGTTTGAAAATCAATGCAGGAAACATGTAAAATCTAATCTGGAAAAACGGAAGTATGATGTATGAAAAGAGATTTAAAAGAGTTAGGCCCTTGATCGCACTTCGTCAAATGTGACATTTAGATTTTGTCATTTTACCCAATTGCTGATGTTGCCTGTGGGCCATTTTCTCAACCATTCACAATGTCCTGTGAACCTATCTGTTGTAAATACTAAGAAATAGTTCTGCCATATTCTATTTAAATCCAACAATCAGTTATAGGAGAAAAATTCCAATGTTTTAACCTTTGAATTAACCTTCTAGAATGCCGCATGGTGCCCGTGTCATTTAACAAAATAGCTAAACTAGTGGGTTGGGAGAGGGAACCAAAAGAACATTTCTGTCAATTTAATTTGAGATTTAACCAAAAAAAACTATCTCAGCAGAATGCCATTCCGTCCGTCCGTCTATCTGTCGAGCCTCGATGATTCTTCATTCTGTAACGACGAGAGCTAACGGTACAAGCGTTGTGTTTTCAAATCGAACTCGGCCACTGATTTTTTCCAAAAAATAACAAAATTATGAGTAGTGATTAACATGGGTAGAATGTTAGGTGGAGATGAGGTGTGATTAACATGGGGAGAATGTTGTGTGGAGATGAGGTGTGATTAACATGGGGAGAATGTTGGGTGGAGATGAGGTGTAATTAACATGGGGAGAATGTTGTGTGGAGATGAGGTGTGATTAACATGGGGAGAATGTTGGGTGGAGATGAGGTGTGATTAACATGGGGAGAATGTTGGGTGGAGATGAGGTGTGATTAACATGGGGAGAATGTTGGGTGGATA
>JASEVX010000008.1:65804878-66032378 GCA_031761405.1 Serripes groenlandicus
CTGGTTAAAACCTTTAAATGACTTTGAACTAATATCAGTGGAACTGCAAGAAAGACAAACAATGTAAATTACGAATTAGAATAACTTTCTAGTATAAATGAACATGTCTCTATCAGGGATATGACATTAACGGAACATTTCTTGGCCAGGGGTTACAGAATATAACGCTTATAATAAATACTAAACTTTAAAAAAATTACTTCACCGATATGAAATCACATAAGTCACTCTTTAAATGTGTATCAAGCTTCTGACCTTCCTAAACGTTCAGCAAAACCTCGAATACTCAAGAAATTAACTTAGATTAACAACTTTACTCGACAAAATCAGAGAACTTTTAAGGTCTCTGACAGAATGTATGTCTTCATTATTGACCTATTTATTATCTCTATTTAATCGTTGATTTAACTCGATAGAAACTCCAACTAGTTGATTGATTGATTGTTTGGTGATTTAAGCCGTTTTCAGCAACGTTTCGGTTATATCTCGCCGTTTCCTGTGTAAGTTACAAATACTACTGGTCTATCTATCCTGACAGCAGCCAGTCAGTCCTTATGCTATCCCTGAGTGCCAAGGAGGGCACCCATTACTACAATTTCTGAAGTATTTGGTATAAGTATGACCTGACCGGGGATTGAACCCGCAACCTCCCACACTCCAGGCGGTAGCTCTACCACTACACCACCGAGGTGGTCGAAACTCCAACCAGACCGCATGTATACATAAGTAAGTTATAAAGGACTGTTCACTCGATACAACTACATGTAAATGGAACATTTGCAATATGGGATTACAATGCTTTCCTTCCGACCGTCCTGTCGGAGACATATTTTATATGGGGTGATGGTCATGTTGTGAACTGTCACCTATGTTGTTAATATATCATATCAACACATCATTTAAAGACATATCTATGAATGAGAGTTATATTAAATCATTGTAACAATAGGAGATGTTTTTTCGTCATGAGCAAATTAAACTTTTGCCACAGTAATTCAGAAATGCCTTGGCAAATAAGCCTGTTTGTGGAAAAGGGTTGAAATCGTGTTCTTTAAATCTTACAAGCCTACGCTTAAGTTTTTTGGCAGAAATTATACGACGAGAGTTATGTTACATGTAGGCGGACAGGAACAGATGTCCGGGTATTCATTTGACAAAAATGCAACAAGCAATACTTTCATCGATTACGGCGGCACATCTATATTCGCACACTCCGTTTAAATATTGCATAAGTACGAGTGAACATTTATCAAATGTTTAGAAACGGAAGAAATACATATTCGTCTAAGTTTGAAATGGGAATTATAGAAATGTGAGTAGAATGTGTGTGATATAAGTATCCTATTTACAAATGTGGATTATACAGTATGGATTGTGTACACGCAAAACAGATATTTATCTACAACTCATTTCAATTGTTATGTAGAGAAAATAACATAAATAGTTCTGTGTTCTAATCACAATTTTAAAGCCATCTATTTGCTCCACTTTACCTTACACTATCCAATTTTTTTATTATTTCTAAACAAGACAGATAGCCTACATCTTTTCTTCCGCTGAATTTATTTAGTAGTGATTGATTTCACACAAGGAAGGGTGAATGAAACTCGTTCGTGAGAAATTTTGAAGTGTCAAATGATCATTTGACTAGGTCTCTTTCAGTATACAAACAATATACTGGTCACTAACAACATACTGGTCACTAACAATATACTGGTCACTAACAACATACTGGTCACTAACAACATACTGGTCACTAACAACATACTGGTCACTACCAGTATACTGGTCACTAACAACATGCTGGTCACTAACAACATATTGGTCACTAACAACATACTGGTCACTACCAACATACTGGTCACTAACAACATACTGGTCACTAACAACATACTGGTCACTAACAACATACTGGTCACTACTAACATACTGGTCACTAACAATATACTGGTCACTAAAAACATACTGGTCACTAACAACATACTGTTCACTAACAATATACTGGTCACTAACAACATACTGGTCACTAACAACATACTGGTCACTAACAACATACTGGTCACTACCAACATATTGGTCACTAACAACATACTGGTCACTAACAACATACTGGTCACTAACAATATACTGGTCACTAACAACATACTGGTCACTAACAACATACTGGTCACTAACAACATACTGGTCACTAACAAAATACTGGTCACTAACAACATACTGGTCACTAACAACATACTGGTCACTAACAACATACTGGTCACTAACAATATACTGGTCACTAACAATATACTGGTCACTAACAACATACTGGTCACTAACAATATACTGGTCACTAACAATATATTGGTCACTAACAACATACTGGTCACTAACAATATACTGGTCACTAACAACATACTGGTCACTAACAATATACTGGTCACTAACAACATACTGGCCACTAACAACATACTGATCACTAACAACATACTGGTCACTAACAACATACTGGTCACTAACAACATACTGGTCACTAACAACATACTGGTCACTAACAATATACTGGTCACTAACAATATACTGGTCACTAACAACATACTGATCACTAACAACATACTGGTCACTAACAATATACTGGTCACTAACAACATACTGGTCACTACCAATATATTGGTCAATAACAACATACTGGTCACTAACAACATACTGGTCACTAACAACATATTGGTCACTACCAGTATACTGGTCACTAACAACATACTGGTCACTACCAGTATACTGGTCACTAACAATATACTGGTCACTACCAGTATCTTTTTGATCCTTTAAAAACCTGCATTTCAACTATGTGTATATATATATATATATACTCCTGATTTCCTCCAATATAAAAGTTTACAAGAAAGTAATAATGATGTAGATGAAAATGAATGGAACAGAATGGAGATACAACGTGTCTTCCACTGATAAACAACAGAGAGAGAGAGAGAGAGAGAGAGAGAGAGAGAGAGAGAGAGAGAGAGAGAGAATAATAGGTTGGTGCCGTGGATTGAGAAAGTTTATCTGGCAAGACGGAGTAATTTATCGGGTAAGCGACAATCCAGAGCAAAAGGACCATATACCGCACAGCCAAACCACGTCGACATGTCACTAGAACAGTATACACTATCCGACAAGTCAGAGCAAAAGGACCATATACCGCACAACCAAACCACGTCGACATGTCACTAGAACAGTTTACACTATCCGACAAGTCACGATTCGAAATATGAGAAGCGCAATTTTAGACGTGGTTTATGGCCCTGTCAAACTATTTCGTATGAGAAAAACGTATTCGTTGCGTATAAAATTCATAAATTAATTTTCATACGCACAAAAAGCCCTTGAACATACATAATTGTGTGTATACTTACCGTAGTGAACCTTTGAGTAGCGTATGAGTAGCGTATCGCGAGCGTATGTCCAGCGTATTACCAGCGTAGTCTGCGTATGGCTAGCGAATGAGTAACGTATGAACTGCATGTCTAGCGTACTGCTATCACGTGACAAAGTGCCCATATAAGTCCACGAAGAAATGTAAAAGATCTAGAAATGGGATCCTCTATATACACTTTATCAAAACGCTGGCAATACGTAGCGGCCAGCGTACTCGACCTATGAGTAACATACCTCTAGCGTAACTCGAGCGTTTTCAGCGTATTCCTTGCGTCTGCTTTGCGTATAAAGCATACGTCCGAATACGCACAGAACTTTTAGGCATTCTTAAGAAAAGGTTCTGCCTCACCGAATGCCAGCGTATAGGACCGTGCTTGAAACGTATAAAACCTTTGCCTAACATACCCCTAGCGTATGTCAGCGTATGCGTGATATTTTTCATACGCTGGCATACGTTAGTACGATACGCAACAGTGTGACAGCGCCATTAAGTAGAATAATCTCCCGATAGAACACATAATCCAAACGAATTATTTTCAAGAGAGACATGGTGACATTCACTTTAGTTTGACACTGACATTAGCAATCATTCGTGTGAGTATGGCGTATATACGCCTGCATAATGTGTACACATGCACATACATGTACAAACATAGTCAAACATATATACAAGAACATGCACATACATGTACAAACATAGTCAAACATATAAACAAACATAAATCAAGAACATGAAAAACAAACAATTCATGTATTCCTATCCCGCATGCAATGAACCGACTGCAGAAATGTTGGACTGTTTGTGCAAGATTAAGGATTCATAATTAAATAACTCTAGATAGCATTGATACACATTGAGATCATCGTTTTAAAATGAGAAAATTCCCAACATAAGCAATCTCTATTTTTTTTTAAAATGCATCCGAATGTCTTTATAATAAGTAAATTCGTATGCATGTGGGCAATGGTTATCCACATAATTAATTTACATTATTAATTGAGCCTAATTTATTGTCGTTGAAACACATTGTGAGCGCAACATAGTTATACATTGGGGAACTGTCCCACCTACAGAAAGTAATTGTAACATAGAAGTACAAAGGTTACTGCTCGATAGATGTCATGGTAGTCTGTATGATAGATGTCATGGTAGTCTGTATGATAGATGTAATGTTAGTCTGTATGATAGATGTCATGGTAGTCTGTATGATAGATGTCATGGTAGTCTGTATGATAGATGTCATGGTAGTCTGTATGATAGATGTCATGGTAGTCTGTATGATAGATGTCATGGTAGTCTGTATGAAGAACTTGCTCAGATAACACATTCAATCCAAAACGAGCACTAATAAATTCAGTCCTTCTCAAGGAATTTAATCGATCAAAAACTTGAGAATTAAACTCATGACTTATTATTCTACTCTCAAATACGGATCTACAAGAGTGTGCAAGATCACAGTCTAGTAAAATGTTCTCAGTAGCTCTTAAATCTATATTAAACGTAGATGAATGCGCCTTCACTAACTATTAAACATAGATGAATGCGCCTACACTAAATATTAAACGTAGATGAATGCACCTAAACTAAATATTAAACGTAGATAAATGCGCCTACACTAAATATTAAACGTAGATGAATGCACCTAAACTAAATATTAAACGTAGATAAATGCGCTCACACTAAATATTCAACATAGATGAATGTGCCTACATCAAATATTAAACGTAGATGAATGCACTCACACTAAATATGCAACATAGATGAATGCGACTACATCAAATATTAAACGTAGATGAATGCGCCCACACTAAATATTAATCGTAGATGAATGCGCCCACACTAAATATTAAACGAAGATAACTGCGCCTACACTAAATATTAAATGTAGATGAATGCGCCTACACTAAATATTAAACATAGATGAATGCGCCCACACTAAATATTAAACGTCGATGAATGCGCTTACACTAAATATTAAACGTAGATGAATGCGCCTACACTAAATATTAAATGAAGATGAATGCACCCACACTAAATATTAAATGTAGATGAATGAGCCCACACTAAATATTAAACGTAGATAAAATGCGTCTACACTAAATATTAAACGAAGATGAATGCACCCACACTAAATATTAAACGTAGATGAATGTGCCTACACTAAATATTAAACGAAGATGAATGCACCCACACTAAATATTAAATGTAGATTAATGCGCCTACACTAAATATTAAACATAGATTAATGCGCCTACACTAAATATTAAACGAAGATGAATGCGCTCACGCTAAATATTAAACGAAGATGAATGCGCTCACGCTAAATATTAAACATAAATGAATGCACTCACGCTAAATATTAAACGAAGATGAATGCACCTACACTAAATATTAAACATAGATGAATGCGCCTACACTAAATATTAAACATAGATGAATGCGCTCACACTAAATATTAAACGAAGATGAATGCACCTACACTAAATATTAAACATAGATGAATGCGCCTACACTAAATATTAAACATAGATGAATGCGCCTACACTAAATATTAAACATAGATGAATGCGCCTACACTAAATATTAAACATAGATGAATGCGCTCACGCTAAATATTAAACACAGATGAATGCGCTCACGCTAAATATTAAACATAGATGAATGCGCCTACACTAAATATTAAATGTAGATGAATGCGCTCACGCTACATATTAAATGTAGATGAATGCGCCTACACTAAATATTAAACATAGATGAATGCGCCTACACTAAATATTAAACATAAATGAATGCACTCACGCTAAATATTAAACATAGATGAATGCGCTCACGCTAAATATTAAACATAGATGAATGCGCCTACACTAAATATTAAATGTAGATGAATGCGCTCACGCTACATATTAAATGTAGATGAATGCGCTCACGCTACATATTAAACATAGATGAATGCGCTCACGCTAAATATTAAACATAGATGAATGCGCCTACACTAAATATTAAATGTAGATGAATGCGCCTACACTAAATATTAAATGTAGATGAATGCGCCTACACTAAATATTAAACATAGATGAATGCGCCTACACTAAATATTAAATGTAGATGAATGCACCCACACTAAATATTAAACGTAAATGAATGAGCAAGTAACTGCACTACAGATACGGACGCCGATAAATCTCTGTAGGATTATGTGTTGCATAAGACCTAAAAGGATTACCAGAGAACTGCATTTGAATTTGTCTATTTAGTACGAATTCGTGCGTAGAAGTTCTCTCGTTCTATGAATGAATTCAGTGATTAGTTACTTTGCTATTTACAATCCTTTTCCACACGTGTTTACTTGGATACACGCACAATCGTAAAGTCTCGCAAAACATGATACACCTCATAATTACGTAAAATAGAAACAATATCTGAGATATAACCATTATTATTAAAATCATTATTGAATGAACATAAATGAAGAAGAAAAAGACGCTTAGTTGTACACTCACTCTCTAATTACACAACTGACAAAGGAAGGTCAATTTCGTCCTGTAAGAACGCCCAAAAGGCCGAGAACAATATAATATTATGTCCTCAGTCTTACTTTCAATCCCTGAATCTGTTTTAAACATAGTATCTGTTTCTCGGTCAGAAAGCCACTGTTACATCTCATAACCGATTAAGACCATTTCTGTGTAAACCTTCTTTAATTAACACAAAGAAAATCCTCCTTAATTTCCTGTTATCATGTTTAACTCTTACAAGTGATGAGAAATACGTATTACATAAAATGCCTCCATGAACAAATCCTCCGCATATTGTATGAGGCTATTTATTACAAACAGAGACATATAAATACGTTTATATATATATATATATATATATATATATATATATATGTGTATGTGTGTGTGTGTGTGTGTGTGTGTGTGTGTGTGTGTGTGTGTGTGTGTGTGTGTGTGTGTGTGTGTGTGTGTGTGTGTGTGTGTGTGTGTGTGTGTGTGTGTGTGCGTGTGTGTGTGTGTGTGTGTCGCCAAAACCCTAGACCAAGATCTACGAGAAAAGTCTCGTTTTGTCTCATTAAAGGTGACAACAGTACATATACTTGGATTGAAATCTCCATAAGCAAGACTATTTATAACAAATCAATAGCATTTCTTTTAGGGCTTTGCTCGACAGAGAAAGAGGCATCAAGTCGTCTGCAAAAGACAGGACACATATACAAGAGCCTAGAATTGAAAACTTTAATTACTGTTTGCTAACTGCTCGATCAATGAGTATCAACGCGGTATAAACACAAGGCCCATACTCTGAACCTGTTGGTGACTCGATCAATGAGTATAAACACAAGGCCCATACTCTGATCCTGTCGGTTACTCTATCAATAAGTATAAACACAGGGCCTATACTCTGACCCTGTTGGTGACAAGATCAATGAGTATAAACACAAGGTCCATATTCTGACCCTGTCGGTGACTCTATCAATAAGTATAAACACAGGGCCTATACTCTGACCCTGTTGGTGACTCGATCAATGAGTATAAACACAAGGTCCATACTCTGACCCTGTTGGTGACTCGATCAATGAGTATAAACACAAGGCCCATACTCTGACCCTGTTGGTGACTCGATCAATGAGTATAAACACAGGTCCCATACTCAGACCCTGTTGGTTACTCTATCAATGAGTATAAACACAGGGCCCATACTCTGACCCTGTTGGTAACTCTATCAATGAGTATAAACACAGGGTCCATACTCTGACCATGTCGGTTACTTAATCAATGAGAATAAACACAGGGTCCATACTCTGACCCTGTTGGCTAGTTGATCAATGAGTATAAATGAGTATAAACACAGGTCCCATACTCAGACCCTGTTGGTTACTCTATCAATGAGTATAAACACAGGGCCCATACTCTGACCCTGTTGGTAACTCTATCAATGAGTATAAACACAGGGTCCATACTCTGACCCTGTCAGTTACTCGATCAATGAGTATAAACAAAGGGTCCATACTCTGACCCTGTCAGTTACTCGATAAATGAGTATAAACACAGGGCTAATACTCAGACCCTGTTGGTTACTCTATCAATGAGTATAAACAAAAGGCCCATACTCTGACCCTGTTGGTTTCTCTATCAATGAGTATATACACAGGGCCTATACTCTGACCCTGTTGGTTACTCTATCAATGAGTATAAACACAGGGCCCATACTCTGACCCTGTCAGCTACTCTATCAATGAGTATCAATGAATATAAACACAAGTCCCATACTCTGACCCTGTCAGTTACTCTATCAATGAGTATCAATGGGTATAAACACAATGCCTATACTCTGACCCTGTCAGTTACTCTATCAATGAGAATAAACACAGGGTCCATACTCTGACCCTGTCAGTTACTCGATCAATGAATATAAACACAGGGTCCATACTCTGACCCTGTCAATTACTCGATCAATGAGTATAAACACAGGGCCTATACTCAGACCCTGTTGGTCACTCTATCAATGAGTATAAACACAGGGCCCATACTCTGACCCTGTCGTTTACTTGATCAATGAGTATAAACACAGGGCCTATACTCTGACCCTGTCGGTTACTCGATCAATGAGTATCGTTAAGTATAAACACAGGGTCCATACTCTGACCATGTCAGCTACTCGATCAATAAGTATAAACACAGGGTCCATACTCTGACCCTGTCAGCTACTCTATCAATAAGTATAAACACAGGGTCCATACTCTGAACCTGTCAGCTACTCTATCAATGTGTATAAACACAGGGTCCATACTCTGTCCCTGTCAGCTACTCTATCAATAAGTATAAACACAGGGTCCATACTCTGACCCTGTAAGTTACTCTATCAATAAGTATAAACACAAGGCCCATACTCTGACCCTGTCAGTTACTCTATCAATAAGTATAAACACAGGGTCCATACTCTGACCCTGTCAGCTACTCGATCAATGAGTATAAACCCAGGGTCCATACTCTGACCCTGTTAGTTACTCGATCAATGAGTATAAACACAGGGTCCATACTCTGACCCTGTCAGTTACTCGATCAATGAGTATAAACACAGGGTCCATACTCTGATCCTGTCGGTTACTCTACCAATGAGTATAAACACGGGCCCATACTCTGACCCTGTCAGCTACGCTATCAATGAGTATAAACACAAGGCCTATACTCTGACCCTGTCAGCTAATCGATCAATGAGTATAAACACAGGTCTCATACTCAGACCCTGTTGGTTACTCTATCAATGAGTATAAACACAGGGCCCATACTCTGACCCTGTCGTTTATTTGATCAATGAGTATAAACACAGGGCCTATACTCTGACCATGTCGGTTACTCGATCAATGAGTATCGTTAAGTATAAACACAGGGTCCATACTCTGACCCTGTCAGCTACTCGATCAATAAGTATAAACACAGGGTCCATACTCTGACCCTGTCAGCTACTCTATCAATGTGTATAAACACAGGGACCATACTCTGTCCCTGTTAGTTACTCGATCAATGAGTATAAACACAGGGTCCATACTCTGACCCTGTCAGTTACTCGATCAATGAGTATAAACACAGGGTCCATACTCTGACCCTGTCAGCTACTCTATCAATAAGTATAAACACAGGGTCAATACTCTGACCCTGTAAGTTACTCTATCAATAAGTATAAACACAAGGTCCATCCTCTGACCCTGTTGGTTAGTTGATCAATGAGTATCAATGAGTATAAACACAAGGCCCATACTCTGACCATGTCGGTTAGTTGATCAATGAGTATCAATGAGTATAAACACAGGGCCCATACTCTGACCCTGTCAGTTACTCGATCATTGAGTATCAATGAGTATCAATGAGTATAAACACAAGGCCCATACTCTGACCATGTCGGTTACTCTATCAATGAGTATCAACGTGGTAAAAACACAGGGTCCATACTCTGACCCTGTCGGTTACTCTATCAATGCGGTATAAACACAGGGCCTATACTCTGACCCTGTCAGTTACTCGATCAATGAGTATAAACACAAGGCCTATACTCTGACCCTGTCAGTTACTCGATCAATGAGTATAAACACAGGGCCTATACTCTGACCCTGTCAGTTACTCGATCAATGAGTATAAACACAGGGCCCATACTCTGACCCTGTCAGTTACTCGATCAATGAGTATCAACGTGGTATAAACACAGTGCCCGTACTCTGACCCTGTCAGTTACTTGATCAATGCGTATAAACACAGGGCCTATACTCTGACCCTGTCAGTTACTCGATCAATGAGTATAAACACAGGGCCCATACTCTGACCGTGTCGGTTACTCTATCAATGCGTTATAAACACAGGGTCCATACTCTGACCCTGTCGGTTACTCTATCAATGCGGTATAAACACAGGGCCTATACTCTGACCCTGTCAGTTACTCGATCAATGAGTATAAACACAGGGCCTATACTCTGACCCTGTCAGTTACTCGATCAATGAGTATAAACACAGGGCCTATACTCTGACCCTGTCAGTTACTCGATCAATGTGTATCAACGCTGTATAAACACAGGGTCCATACTCTGACCATGTCAGTTACTCGATCAATGAGTATAAACACAGGGCCTATACTCTGACCCTGTCAGTTACTCGATCAATGTGTATCAACGCTGTATAAACACAGGGCCTATACTCTGACCATGTCAGTTACTTGATCAATGAGTATAAACACAGGGCCCATACTCTGACCCTGTCAGTTACTCGATCAATGAGTATAAAAACAGAGCCCATACTCTGACCCTGCTGGTTACTCGATCAATGAGTATAAACGTGGTATAAACACAGGGTCCATACTCTGACCTTGTCAGTTACTCAATCAATGAGTATATACGCGGTATAAACACAAGGCCTATACTCTGACCCTGTCGGTTACTCTATCAATGAGTATATATGCGGTATAAATACAAGGCCCATACTCTGACCCTGTCGGTTACTCTATCAATGACTATCAATGAGTATAAACATAAGGCCTATATATGTTAACATATGATTAATGGATGTTAACACAGAATTATCAGTGTGCATGGATGTTAACATATGATTATCAGTATGCATGGATGTTAACATATGATTATCAGTATGCATGGATGTTAACATATAGTTATCAGTATGCATGGATGTTTACATATAATTAGAATTATGCATGGATGTTAACATATAATTATCAGTATGCATGGATGTTTTAAAACATATGATTATCAGTATGCATGGATGTTAACATATAATTATCAGTACGCATGGATGTTAACATATAATTATTAGTGTGCATTGATGTTAACATATGATTATCAGTATGCATGGATGTTAACATATAATTATCAGTATGCATGAATGTTAACATATAATCATCAGTATGCATGGATGTTAACATATAATTATCAGTACGCATGGGTGTTAACATATAATTATTAGTGTGCATTGATGTTAACATATAATCATCAGTATGCATGGATGTTAACATATAATCATCAGTATGCATGGATGTTAACATATGATTATCAGTACGCATGGATGTTAACATATGATTATCAGTACGCATTGATGTTAACATATGATTATCAGTATGCATGGATGTTAACATATAATTATTAGTGTGCATTGATGTTAACATATGATTATCAGTATGCATGGATGTTAACATATAATTATCAGTATGCATGAATGTTAACATATAATCATCAGTATGCATGGATGTTAACATATAATTATCAGTATGCATGAAAGTTAACATATAATTATCAGTATGCATTGATGTTAACATATAATTATCAGTATGCATGGATGTTTACATATAAGTATCAGTGTGCATAGATGTTAACATATAATTATCAGTATGCATGGATGTTTACATATAATTATCAGTATGCATGGATGTTAACATATAATTATCAGTGTGCATAGATGTTAACACATTTTAAATAGGTTTGGGGTGACTTGATGTTTACGTAGTATATAAAATAGACCATCATTAAAAATTATATCAAATGCCTGATAGTCTATGAGGGTTATCTAAAAATAGGCCGCATGCGCTATCAAGACAATTTACACAGCGCATGCGTAAGCCCATTTCACCAGTGATAGTTCTAATCACAACTGCACCAGCGTAATAAGGCTAAAATCATACCCTTTTTAATGGCTGCAGGTACATGGCATAGACATTACATTAAATCAAACAAAACAGTCTAAACCGTCTTAGTACAGTACAACAGTATTAGTACAGTACAGCAGTCTTAGTACAGTACACATGTCAGAGAACAAAGGTCATAGTATAGTGCAACAGTCATAGTAACGTACAACAGTCTTAGTACAGTACAACAGTTATAGTACAGTACAACAGTTATAGTATAGTACAACAGTTATAGTATAGTACAACAGTCTTAGTATAGTTCAACAGTCATAGTACAGTACAACAGTCATAGTACAGTACAACAGTCTTAGTATAGTTCAACAGTCATAGTATAGTACAACTGTCAAAGTAACATACAACAGTCTTAGTATAGTACAACAGACATAGTACAGTACAACAGTTATAGTATAGTACAACAGACATAGTACAGTACAACAGTTATAGTATAGTACAACAGTCTTAGTAAAGTCTAACAGTCATAGTATAGTACAACAATCTTAGTATAGTACAACAGTTATAGTATAGTACAACATTATTAGTATAGTACAACAGTTATAGTATAATACAACAGTCTTAGTATAGTACAACAGTCATAGTATAGTACAACAGTCTTAGTATAGTACAACAGTCTTAGTATAGTACAACAGTCTGAGTATAGTTCAACAGTCATAGTATAGTACAACAGTCTTGGTATAGTTCAACAGTCATAGTATAGTACAACAGTCATAGTATAGTACAACAGTTATAGTATAGTACAACAATCTTAGTATAGTGCAACAATCTTAGTATAGTACAACAGTCTTAGTATAGCTCAACAGTCATAGTATAGTACAACAGTCATAGTATAGTACAACAGTCATAGTATAGTTCAACAGTCATATTATAGTACAACAATATAAGTATAGTGCAACACTCTTAGTATAGTACAACATTCTTAGTGTAGTTCAACAGTCATAGTATAGTAAAACAAAATTAGTATAGTACAACAGTCTTAGTATAGTTCAACAGTCATAGTACAGTATAACAGTCTTAGTATAGTACAACAGTCTTAGTATAGTACAACAGTCATAGTATAGTACAACAGTCATAGTATAGTTCAACAGTCATATTATAGTACAACAATATTAGTATAGTGCAACACTCTTAGTATAGTACAACATTCTTAGTATAGTTCAACAGTCATAGTATAGTAAAACAAAATTAGTATAGTACAACAGTCTTAGTATAGTTCAACAGTCATAGTACAGTATAACAGTCTTAGTATAGTACAACAGTCTTAGTATAGTACAACAGTCATAGTATAGTACAACAGTCATAGTAAAGTGCAACAATCTTAGAATAGTACAACAGTCATAGTATAGTACAACAATCTTTGTATAGTACAACAGTCTTAGTATAGTTCAACAGTCATAGTATAGTACAACAGTCATAGTATAGTACAACAATCTTAGTATAGTGCAACAATCTTAGTATAGTACAACAGTCTGAGTATAGTACAACATTCTTAGTATAGTACAACAGTCTTTGTAAAGTGCAGCAGTGTTAGTATAGTACAATAGTCTTAGTATAGAACAACATTTATAGTATAGTTAAACAGCATTAGTATAGTTAAACAGTCTTAGTATAGTACAACAGTCTTAGTATAGTTCAACAGTCATAGTATAGTAAAACAGTCTTAGTGTAGTACAACAGTTATAGTATAGTAGAACAGTCTTAGTATAGTACAACAGTTATAGTATAATACAACAGTTATAGTATAGTACAACAGTCTTAGTACAGTACAACAGTTATAGTACAGTACAACAGTTATAGTACAGTTCAACAGTTATAGTATAGTACAACAGTTATAGTATAGTACAACAGTCTTAGTATAGTTCAACTGTCATAGTACAGTACAACAGTCATAGTACAGTACAACAGTCTTAGTATAGTTCAACAGTCATAGTATAGTACAACTGTCAAAGTAACATACAACAGTCTTAGTATAGTACAACAGACATAGTACAGTACAACAGTTATAGTATAGTACAACAGACACAGTACAGTACAACAGTTATAGTATAGTACAACAGTCTTAGTAAAGTCTAACAGTCATAGTATAGTACAACAATCTTAGTATAGTACAACAGTTATAGTATAGTACAACATTATTAGTATAGTACAACAGTTATAGTATAATACAACAGTCTTAGTATAGTACAACAGTCATAGTATAGTACAACAGTCTTAGTATAGTACAACATTCTTAGTATAGTACAACAGTCTGAGTATAGTTCAACAGTCATAGTATAGTACAACAGTCTTGGTATAGTTCAACAGTCATAGTATAGTACAACAGTCATAGTATAGTACAACAGTTATAGTATAGTACAACAATCTTAGTATAGTGCAACAATCTTAGTATAGTACAACAGTCTTAGTATAGCTCAACAGTCATAGTATAGTACAACAGTCATAGTATAGTACAACAGTCATAGTATAGTTCAACAGTCATATTATAGTACAACAATATAAGTATAGTGCAACACTCTTAGTATAGTACAACATTCTTAGTGTAGTTCAACAGTCATAGTATAGTAAAACAAAATTAGTATAGTACAACAGTCTTAGTATAGTTCAACAGTCATAGTACAGTATAACAGTCTTAGTATAGTACAACAGTCTTAGTATAGTACAACAGTCATAGTATAGTACAACAGTCATAGTATAGTTCAACAGTCATATTATAGTACAACAATATTAGTATAGTGCAACACTCTTAGTATAGTACAACATTCTTAGTATAGTTCAACAGTCATAGTGTAGTAAAACAAAATTAGTATAGTACAACAGTCTTAGTATAGTTCAACAGTCATAGTACAGTATAACAGTCTTAGTATAGTACAACAGTCTTAGTATAGTACAACAGTCATAGTATAGTACAACAGTCATAGTAAAGTGCAACAATCTTAGAATAGTACAACAGTCATAGTATAGTACAACAATCTTTGTATAGTACAACAGTCTTAGTATAGTACAACAGTCTTAGTATAGTACAACAGTCATAGTATAGTACAACAATCTTAGTATAGTGCAACAATCTTAGTATAGTACAACAGTCTGAGTATAGTACAACATTCTTAGTATAGTACAACAGTCTTTGTAAAGTGCAGCAGTGTTAGTATAGTACAATAGTCTTAGTATAGAACAACATTTATAGTATAGTTAAACAGCATTAGTATAGTTAAACAGTCTTAGTATAGTACAACAGTCATAGTATAGTACAACAATCTTAGTATAGTGCAACAATCTTAGTATAGTACAACAGTCTGAGTATAGTACAACATTCTTAGTATAGTACAACAGTCTTTGTAAAGTGCAGCAGTGTTAGTATAGTACAATAGTCTTAGTATAGAACAACATTTATAGTATAGTTAAACAGCATTAGTATAGTTAAACAGTCTTAGTATAGTACAACAGTCTTAGTATAGTTCAACAGTCATAGTATAGTAAAACAGTCTTAGTGTAGTACAACAGTTATAGTATAGTAGAACAGTCTTAGTATAGTACAACAGTTATAGTATAATACAACAGTTATAGTATAGTACAACAGTCTTTGTATAGTACAACAGTCTTAGTATAGTACAACGGTCTTAGTATAGTGCAGCAGTGTTAGTATAGTACAACAGTCTTAGTATAGTTCAACAGTCATAGTATAGTAAAACAGTATTAGTGTAGTACAACAGTTATAGTATAGTAGAACAGTCTTAGTATAGTACAACAGTTATAGTATAATACAACAGTTATAGTATAGTACAACAGTCTTTGTATAGTACAACAGTCTTAGTATAGTACAACAGTCTTAGTATAGTGCAGCAGTGTTAGTATAGTACAATAGTCTTAGTATAGAACAACAGTTATAGTATAGTTAAACAGCATTAGTATAGTTAAACAGTCTTAGTATAGTACAACAGTCTTAGTATAGTACAACAGTCATAGTATAGTAAAACAGTCTTAGTGTAGTACAACAGTTATAGTATAGTAGAACAGTCTTAGTATAGTACAACAGTTATAGTATAGTACAACAGTTATAGTATAGTACAACAGTCTTTGTATAGTACAACAGTTTTAGTATAGTACAACATTCTTAGTATAGTACAACATTCTTAGTATAGTTCAACAGTCATAGTATAGTAAAACAAAATTAGTATAGTACAACAGTCTTAGTATAGTTCAACAGTCATAGTACAGTATAACAGTCTTAGTATAGTACAACAGTCTTAGTATAGTACAACAGTCATAGTATAGTACAACAGTCATAGTAAAGTGCAACAATCTTAGAATAGTACAACAGTCATAGTATAGTACAACAATCTTTGTATAGTACAACAGTCTTAGTATAGTGCAACAGTCGTAGTATAGTACAACAGTCTTAGTATAATGCAACAGTCATAGTATAGAACAACAGTCTTAGTATAGTACAACAGTTATAGTATAGTGCAACAGTTATAGTATAGTAGAACAGTTATAGTATAGTACAACAGTCTTAGTATAGTGCAACAGTCGTAGTATAGTACAACAGTCTTAGTATAATACGACAGCCATAGTATAGAACAACAGTCTTAGTATAGTACAACAGTTTTAGTATAGTTAGTATAATAGTTATAGTATAGTACAACAATCTTAGTATAGTACAACAATCTTAGAATAATTCAACAGTCATAGTATAGTAAAACACTCTTAGTATAGTACAACAGTCATAGTATAGTACAACAATCTTAGTATAGTACAACACTCTTAGTATAGTACAACAGTCATAGTATAGTACAACAGTCATAGTATAGTACAACAATCTTTGTATAGTACAACAATCTTAGTATTGTAGAACAGTTATAATATAGTACAATAGTCTTAGTATAGTGCAACAGTTATAGTATAGTGCAACAGTTATAGTGTAGTACAACAGTCTTAGTATAGTACAACAGTCTTAGTATAGTACAACAGTTATAGTATAGAACAACAATCTTAGTATAGTACAACAGTTATAGTATAGAACAACAGTCATAGTATAGTACAACAGTTATAGTATAGTACAAAAGTTAAAGTATAGTACAACAGTCATAGTATAGTACAACAATCTTAGTATAGTACAACAGTTATATTATAGTGCATCACTCTTAGTATAGTGCAACAGTCTTAGTATAGTGCAACACTCTTAGTATAGTGCAACAGTCATAGTATAGTACAACAATATTAGTATAGTACAACAGTTAAAGTATAGTACAACAGTCATAGTATAGTACAACAGTTATAGTATAGTACAACAGTCATAGTATAGTACATCAGTCATAGTATAGTACAACAGTCATAGTATAGTACAACAGTTATAGTGTAGTACAACAGTCATAGTATAGTACAACAGTTATAGTATAGTACAACAGTCATAGTATAGTACAACAGTTATAGTATAGTACAAGAGTCATAGTATAGTACAACAGTTATAGTATAGTACAACAGTCATAGTATAGTACAACAGTTATAGTATAGTACAACAGTCATAGTATAGTACAACAGTTAAAGTAAAGTACAACAGTCATAGTATAGTACAACAATCTTAGTATAGTACAACAATATTAGTATAATACAACAGTTAAAGTATAGTACAACAGTCTTACTAGTACAACATAGTATAGTACAACAGTTATAGTATAGTACAACAGTCATAGTATAGTACAACAGTTATAGTATAGTACAACAGTTATAGTATAGTACAACAGTTATAGTATAGTACAACAATCATAGTATAGTACAACAATCTTAGTATAGTACAACAGTCATAGTATAGTACAACAGTCATAGTATAGTACAACAGTCATAGTATAGTACAACAATCTTAGTTAGCGTTAAGTAATGATTAAATACTTAAACGCATATTTCATCATTTTTGTTTCCCTAATAAAAATGCCAAAATATTTCATTTCTTAAAAATACTTGGTAGTCAGCAAGGTTACTATTAATGCAAATAGTCATTTACTTAAATACATTCCACCATTCATGTATTGCACAATATAAGGAAAACAAAAATGATGAAATATTCGTTTAAGTATTTTTAAGTACGCTTAGTAAGGTTGGTGGAATTGGACCCAGTTATAGTATAGTACAACAATAATAGTATAGTACAACAGTCATAGTATAGTACAACAATCTTAGTATAGTAAAACAGTTATAGTACAGTACAACAGTCTTAGTATAGTACAACAGTCATAGTATAGTACAACAATCTTAGTATAGTAAAACAGTTATAGTATAGTACAACAATAATAGTATATTACAACAGTCATAGTATAGTGCAACAGTCTTAGTATAGTGCAACAGTCATAGTATAGTACAACAGTCTTACCATAGTGTACACATAAAACAAACGCATTTTATTTCATATCAGAACATATATATGTATTTTTATACGTATATGCAATAGTAGTATAACTGAATAATAGGGTGAGAAGATTAGATGTACTCGGAAAAACAGAGGTCAAATTAAGACACAGCAGACAAATAATATATTGCTCATCTCGAGCAAAATCTGCCTCCCCGGCATAACCCTTAATAGGCTTCAAAACTTCACATATCTAACGAATCAGGTGAAGATCTGAACGTGAACCTTTTACAATGAAAGGATCATATATAAACGGAAATTTCAACACATACAAATTATAAATCCTTGACAGGAAAGTGAAACGCAAGGACAAGTGATCGAGTGAGTAGTTGAGTTGCTAGGTAAATGAGTAAGCTAGTGAGTGGTGAATTAGTGTTTGATTAAATGTTTTAAAAGATAAGTGAATGAGTGCTGGAATTAATGCATGTGTAAATGCACGAATGAGTGATTGAATGAATGAATGAATGAAGGATGAAAGGGAGGATTAATATTGACTGATGAATACATAAATGCATACATTAAAGAATAAATGAATGAATGACAGGTCAAAGCATTATCCAAGAGTACACTTATTTCAGAACGTGTTCAGTATAGGTAAAACAATAAAAAATATCACTGTTGAACCTGGCTATTACTTTAACGACAATGACACACTGTTTCCATAGTGATGTAGAAAGGGATGATCGGCTTAATTACCAAAGTTAGGTATGATAAAGTAATTGTGGATTTATGTAGGGAAAACGATGTAAGTGTCGATATTGGTGAATTAATTCTAGTTATCCAGGTATAATTAGCATGTCCATTAATCACAATATCTGGCATAAATCCTATTTGCACAGAAAAACCGTAACGGTAAAAAGAGATTAACCGATTATTAAACATCTTTTTGGAAATATGGTTAATTGTAAACATATGGTTAGTTGTAAAACTGAATATTTGACCAAAAACAGCCATTTCTATACTCTATCTCTAATGATATGGGTATAACTCCAGCAAGACAAACCTCACTTCAGTTTGTGTAAGAATATGACGATTCTGAATATATTTTAAGCAAAACCTTTGTGCTTTTCGACTCGTGTTAATTGTGTTTTACAGCCATACAATGCTCTTAGGAGAACTATAGATTTATATATTTTCATAGAAGTAGACGGAAGAAGACCAGTTGACAATCTTCTTACATGGGTTGCTGCTTGGAAAAGCCGAATTAGACAGGTATTCTAATAATACTCCTGTTAAACCGTTTTCCCCATAATGCCGGTCATAACTTCTAATGATTGACCCAGTTGTCGGAAGAACGAGTACAGTCGGAAGTTGTCGGAAGTGATACACTGCGTTTAGATGCGTCTAATCAACCCAACTGCCCGAGTGTTACTAGTTTTCTCTTGTCTATAAAACATTCCAGTGACATAAGCAGCCCATTGCAATTACAGTAGGTGTTGTGGGCGGCGTCAATTGAATGGACATTTAAAAATCTATTTTGGCCACTTAGTATATATTTAGATTTCGAGACCTATAGTGTTTCACAATCATCCCATGTGATTTTTAAGCGCGTGTAACTAAGAACTAGTTTGTTGTGGGAGGGATGATAGTCATCGTAATGAACGTTTAATTCAGTATTGACTTACCAATTTATGGCATAGACTATATCTATATTACCAACGTGTTCAATTTTGGTATGACAATTCGGCTTTAAAACATTTAATAATGCCTTCATGCAAGTACTTTTATTTGAGACAGTTCAATCAAGATTGCATCCACCATTTCATATCTTATGATCAGGTAACTCTTGTAATACTTTTGAATACGTAGAGCAGCGGTTATTTCCCTTTAATTGTATTCCCCCATTTCAAATTATAAATAAATATTCACAAATTGCTATTTAAATAGGTTTTGACTGTGTTTATATATAATTGTTATATAATTACTTAAAGGTGTGTTATATCATGATGTGTATGTACCTGTTTATATTATTTTCATTCTCTGTTCACTTGTTATACGTCAATCAGGCGAGTCCATTATGATGTGAATGATTTCGATCATAGGTCTTGATTGCTCCATTGATCGTCGGTTGTTTGATGAACATCCAATAAGACGGAGCTGCATCTGTTGTTCTATGAGGTGTAGTTCTATCCGCCATGTTCTAGGAGTTGTAGCTTTATCCGCCATGTTCTAGGAGGTGTAGTTTTATCCGACATGTTCTATGATGTGTAGTTCTATCCGCCATGTTCTAGGAGGTGTAGTTTTATCCGCCATGTTCTAGGAGGTGTAGTTTTATCCGCCATTTTCTAGGAGGTGTAGTTCTATCCGCTATGTTCTAAGAGGTGTAGCTTTATCCGCCATGTTCTAGGAGGTGTAGTTTTATCCGACATGTTCTATGATGTGTAGTTCTATCCGCCATGTTCTAGGAGGTGTAGTTCTATCCGCTATGTTCTAAGAGGTGTAGTTTTATCCGCCATGTTCTAGGAGGTGTAGTTTTATCCGCCATGTTCTAGGAGGTGTAGTTTTATCCGCCGTGTTCTAGGAGGTGTAGTTCTATCCGCCATGATATATTGAAATAGGACCCGTGATTAGTGAATATTTTTCTCTAGGTCAAATACTAGCAATTAAATTCCTTCTTTATTTAAATGTCAATACACGAGTTTCAACCCGCCCTTGTCTAATTGTCTTCAATGTTTACAAAAATAAACACCGTCTAGCATTGACCAATGGGTATACTATCGTGAATTGGATCGACATATATATAAAAATACAATCTCCTCACGGCAGAACCGACTGTAGTATTCGACATATATAGAAAAATACAATCTCCTCACGGCAAAACCGACTGTAGTATTCGACATATATAGAAAAATACAATCTCCTCACGGCAAAACCGACTGTAGTATTCGACATATATAGAAAAATACACTGATCTTCTCACCGCAGAACCGACTGTAGTATTCGACATATATAGAAAAATACAATCTCCTCACGGCAAAACCGACTGTAGTATTCGACATATATAGAAAAATACAATCTCCTCACCGCAGAACAGACTGTAGTATTCGACATATATAGAAAAATACAATCTCCTCACGGCAAAACCGACTGTAGTATTCGACACATATAGAAAAATACAATCTTCTCACCGCAGAACCGACTGTAGTATTTGACATATATAGAAATATACAATCTCTTCAAGGCAGAACCGACTGTAATATTCGACATATAGAAAAATACAATCTCCTCACGGCAGAACCGACTGTAGTATTCGACATATAGAGAAGTACAATCTCCTCACGGCAGAACCGACTGTAATATTCGACATATAGAAAAATACAATCTCCTCACGGCAAAACCGACTGTAATATTCGACATATAGAAAAATACAATCTCCTCACGGCAAAACCGACTGTAGTATTCGACATATATAGAAAAATACAATCTCCTCACAGCAGAACCGACTGTAGTATTCGACATATATAGAAAAATACAATATCCTCACCGCAGAACCGACTGTAGTATTCGACATATATAGAAAAATACAATCTCCTCACGGCAAAACCGACTGTAATATTCGACATATATAGAAATATACAATCTCCTCACCGCAGAACCGACTGTAGTATTCGACATATATAGAAAAATACAATCTCCTCACTGCAGAACCGACTGTTGTATTCGACATATATAGAAATATACAATCTCCTCACGGCAGAACCGACTGTAATATTCGACATATAGAAAAATACAATCTCCTCACGGCAGAACCGACTGTAGTATTCGACATATAGAAAAATACAATCTCCTCACGGCAGAACCGACTGTAGTATTCGACATATATAGCAAAATACAATCTCCTCACAGCAGAACCGACTGTAGTATTCGACATATATAGAAAAATACAATCTCCTCACGGCAGAACCGACTGTAGTATTCGACATATATAGAAAAATACAATCTCCTCACGGCAGAACCGACTGTAGTATTCGACATATATAGAAATATACAATCTCCTCACGGCAAAACCGACTGTAGTATTCGACATATATAGAAAAATACAATCTCCTCACGGCAAAACCGACTGTAGTATTCGACATATAGAAAAATACAATCTCCTCACGGCAGAACCGACTGTAATATTCGACATATAGAAAAATACAATCTCCTCACGGCAAAACCGACTGTAATATTCGACATATAGAAAAATACAATCTCCTCACGGCAAAACCGACTGTAGTATTCGACATATATAGAAAAATACAATCTCCTCACAGCAGAACCGACTGTAGTATTCGACATATATAGAAAAATACAATCTCCTCACGGCAGAACCGACTGTAGTATTCGACATATATAGAAAAATACAATCTCCTTACGGCAAAACCGACTGTAGTATTCGACATATATAGAAATATACAATCTCCTCACCGCAGAACCGACTGTAGTATTCGACATATATAGAAAAATACAATCTCCTCACTGCAGAACCGACTGTAGTATTCGACATAAATAGAAATATACAATCTCCTCACTGCAGAACCGACTGTAATATTCGACATATAGAAAAATACAATCTCCTCACGGCAGAACCGACTGTAATATTCGACATATAGAAAAATACAATCTCCTCACGGCAGAACCGACTGTAGTATTCAACATATAGAAAAATACAATCTCCTCACAACAGAACCGACTGTAGTATTCGACATATAGAAAAATACAATCTCCTCACGGCAGAACCGACTGTAGTATTCGACATATATAGCAAAATACAATCTCCTCACCGCAGAACCGACTGTAGTATTCGACATATATAGAAAAATACAATCTCCTCACGGCAAAACCGACTGTAATATTCGACATATATAGAAATATACAATCTCCTCACCGCAGAACCGACTGTAGTATTCGACATATATAGAAAAATACAATCTCCTCACTGCAGAACCGACTGTTGTATTCGACATATATAGAAATATACAATCTCCTCACGGCAGAACCGACTGTAATATTCGACATATAGAAAAATACAATCTCCTCACGGCAGAACCGACTGTAGTATTCGACATATAGAAAAATACAATCTCCTCACGGCAGAACCGACTGTAGTATTCGACATATATAGCAAAATACAATCTCCTCACAGCAGAACCGACTGTAGTATTCGACATATATAGAAAAATACAATCTCCTCACGGCAGAACCGACTGTAGTATTCGACATATATAGAAAAATACAATCTCCTCACGGCAGAACCGACTGTAGTATTCGACATATATAGAAATATACAATCTCCTCACGGCAAAACCGACTGTAGTATTCGACATATATAGAAAAATACAATCTCCTCACGGCAAAACCGACTGTAGTATTCGACATATAGAAAAATACAATCTCCTCACGGCAGAACCGACTGTAATATTCGACATATAGAAAAATACAATCTCCTCACGGCAAAACCGACTGTAATATTCGACATATAGAAAAATACAATCTCCTCACGGCAAAACCGACTGTAGTATTCGACATATATAGAAAAATACAATCTCCTCACAGCAGAACCGACTGTAGTATTCGACATATATAGAAAAATACAATCTCCTCACGGCAGAACCGACTGTAGTATTCGACATATATAGAAAAATACAATCTCCTTACGGCAAAACCGACTGTAGTATTCGACATATATAGAAATATACAATCTCCTCACCGCAGAACCGACTGTAGTATTCGACATATATAGAAAAATACAATCTCCTCACTGCAGAACCGACTGTAGTATTCGACATAAATAGAAATATACAATCTCCTCACTGCAGAACCGACTGTAATATTCGACATATAGAAAAATACAATCTCCTCACGGCAGAACCGACTGTAATATTCGACATATAGAAAAATACAATCTCCTCACGGCAGAACCGACTGTAGTATTCGACATATAGAAAAATACAATCTCCTCACAACAGAACCGACTGTAGTATTCGACATATAGAAAAATACAATCTCCTCACGGCAGAACCGACTGTAGTATTCGACATATATAGCAAAATACAATCTCCTCACAGCAGAACCGACTGTAGTATTCGACATATATAGAAAAATACAATCTCCTCACGGCAAAACAGACTGTAGTATTCGACATATATAGAAAAAAACAATCTCCTCACGGCAGAACCGACTGTAGTATTCGACATATAGAAAAATAAAATCTCCTCACGGCAGAACCGACTGTAGTATTCGACATATATAGAAAAATACAATCTCCTCACGGCAGAACCGACTGTAGTATTCGACATATATAGAAAAATACAATCTCCTCACGGTAGAACCGACTGTAGTATTCGACATATATAGAAAAATACAATCTCCTCACGGCAGAACCGACTGTAGTATTCGACATATATAGAAATATACAATCTCCTCACGGCAGAACCTACTGTAGTATTCGACATATAGAAAAATACAATCTCCTCACGGCAGAACCGACTGTAGTATTCGACATATAGTAAAATACAATCTCCTCACGGCAAAAACGACTGCAGTATTCGACATATATAGCAAAATACAATCTCCTCACTGCAGAACCGACTGTAGTATTCGACATATAGAAAAATACAATCTCCTCACGGTAAAACCGACTGTAGTATTCGACATATATAGAAAAATACAATCTCCTCACGGCAAAACCGACTGAAGTATTCGACATATATAGAAAAATACAATCTCCTCACGGTAGAACCGACTGTAGTATTCGACATATATAGCAAAATACAATCTCCTCACGGCAGAACCGACTGTAGTATTCGACATATATAGAAAAATACAATCTCCTCACTGCAAAACCGACTGTAGTATTCGACATATATAGAAAAATACAATCTCTTCACGGCAGAACCGACTGTAGTATTCGACATATATAGAAAAATACAATCTCCTCACGGCAGAACCGACTGTAGTATTTGACATATATAGAACAATACTATCTCCTCACGGCAAAACCGAATGTAGTATTCGACATATAGAAATATACAATCTCCTCACGGCAGAACCGACTGTAGTATTCGACATATATAGAAAAATACAATCTCCTCACGGCAGAACCGACTGTAGTATTCGACATATATAGAACAATACAATCTCCTCACGGCAGAACCGACTGTAGTATTCGACATATATAGAAAAATATAATCTCCTCACGGCAAAACCGACTGTAGTATTCGACAAATAGAAAAATACAATCTCCTCACGGCAACATTCCCATTAAATAGAGGGCTAAGTCCAGCTATGGTCCAGCAGGTCATTCAATTGGTTGTATTGGTTCTTGTCTTTGTACCTGGCTCACTAGTTGTCAACCATAACACGGATTGACATATTTGTCAACGTCTAAGTCCATTTTAGGTCACTTTGGTTTAAAAGTTTTAGATAGTTCCTACTATGCATACATCAACGCCGTGAGCCAAGTAATCGCATGTGTTTCTTTGGACTTGAAAATAGTGTTGGAAAAGCAAAAGACGCCCATCAAGAGCATTTCTATATTATTCTCATGTTTCAATTTTTAGCTCACCTGAGCACGAAGCGCTCAAGGTGAGTTATTGTGATTGCCTTTTGTCCGGCACCCGTCGTCCGTCGTCCGAAATGCGTCGTGCGTCCATCAACATCTTGTCAATTGGGATTAAACTTTACAGAAAGCATCCTCTCAATGACCTTACCAGAATTCCTTAACATTTTTGGGATCAATTTAGAATTCTGGTTTCCATGGCAACGAAACAAAAAATACTTTAATATTCTTCTTCTCCAAACCTGGTTGGCAGTTTTTCAAATACTTTGGTAGAAATAATCCTTGGGTGACCCTCTATCAGATTCCTTCAAGCCATGGTGATTGGTCGAAAAACATGGCCGCAAGGGGGGGGGGGGGGGTCTATTTTGCCTTATATGGCTATAGTGAAAACTTAAAAAAAATCTTCTCCTCCGAAAGTTTAGGCCGATTTTCAAATAATTTTGTAGAAATGTTCCTTAAGTGACCCACTAATGATAATAAGCCATCATGATTGGTCGAAAATATGGCGGCCAGAGGGCGGGTCTATTTTGCCTTATATGGCTTAAGTGAAAACTTAAAAAATCTTCTCCTCCGAAAGTGTCAGGCCGATTTTCAAATAATGTTGTCAAAATGTTCCTAGGGTGACCCTCTATCAGATATTTCAAGCCATGTTGATTGGTAGAAAACTATTACCGCCAGGGGTTGTGGTTTATATGGCTAAAGTGAAACAAAAATAAAATCATGTGAGCAATCCAGGGCAATCATGGCCCTCTTGTTTTAATTATTCATTCAGATATTTCATAATGTTCAACAATAAATACATGCATACAACTCCGTATTAAGCAAAACGTTGATACTTTTATCAAATATGCTTAAAATAATCAGTTCATCTCATGATAAAATACCTATTTTGCATACATTTAGCTGTAGTTATTTTCTGTGAATCACTAGGTTCTAGCAAATAACCAGTGTACACTTAGTTGAAACTGTTTTACATCGCTTGCGAAACATGCTTTTAGCTTATATTAATAACGCTCGAAGGCTGCTTCCTTGAGACTTAACCAGTACAATTACATTCAAATCAACAATACTCAGTAGGTTACCCATTACTTTAACAGGAGCAGCAGACGACACATTTGGATTACCGTTATTGATTGTACTTCACTGTGGACATTGACGGAACGGATAAAAATATGAAGGAAAGGAATAAAAGATAAATAAAAGTCAGTTTATAATTTGTCCTTTGGTCATAAGCATCTTTGACTTGGGAAATGTGACTTACGGCATCATCATCACGATTGAAAAGATATAACTACTTGACTAGAATCCTAACGTGGATTTTAAAAGAATATAGATTCATACGACAGGAATTTTAAGTGAAGATTGACAATGCTGATATTTAGGATACACTGAAGGTAGGTTTTAGGTAGTTTCAAATTGTTTACATCTTTAAGCATTTGAAAATTATTTGGAAAGCATAGAAAGTAGTTCCGGTAAAATGATATCGTCACTCCAAAATTGATATAATCATTAGTGATGATATACACTGTGAACATTTGAACAAATAATACACTGATAAATCCCAGTGTATCTCATTGATAGCAATATAATAAATTTCTCTTTTTGGCCATGGGCTTTAGCCCCTGGTCATAGTAGATAATCCATTTGTTTCGGAGTTGGATTCCTGCCAATTGCTGTAAATATACTAGATGATCTATCGGACTCTCTCGCTGTACGTAACTCTCCTAAAAAAAACACTGGCTTCAAGCTGAATATGGCATGGATGTTCCCTTGCATGGCCCCAATTTGACAGTTGTTCACATAATTCCATTCAGTGCACAACTTGTTGCAATGGCGACATAAAAGAAAAAACTATTAAATTCTTCTCGTCAGAAACTACTGGCCCAGCCGGATTTCAAAATAATTTATCTGAAATGTTCCTTGAAAGAACTATCTGAATTTCTACCAAGTTTTGCTCGAGGGGGTGCCATTCGTAAAACACACAGCAACTAGTTGATGGAAGTTGATTTAACATTGACAGATTTCTCAATATAATAAGGCAGAAACTTCAAAATGTTTCTGCCTAAAACTGCTGTCAAATTGTCCTTTGATTCTCCCTGTCATATAGGTGTACCCTTGTGAGCTCTTGCACTCAGGTGAGCGATATATGGACAACAATGTCCTCCTGTTTTCCAATTGCCAGTTGCCTACTATTTACTTATTTTGATATGATCTTTCAACTTCTTAACAATAAATACACAAACATCAGCTGCAAGTGTTGTTTCCTTTCACATGTTCCCTACTTCTCCAACTTTCCTGCAGCTCCCAGGCCGTCAGCATTTCCGAAGACGACTTTCAACACATCTTAGTTAAACTGTGGAATATAATGATGAGAAATTTCTCCTTTTGTCACGATGTTATCAATTTGATTTTTATAATTAAACTTCTAATACTTGAGTCAATTATGTTTGCCTACATGGTTTTTAAAATCCTCATCTGCAGGTGTGTTGTATGTGAGGAAGGGCAGAAAGATTTCCATATTTTACCTAGATGTATTAAAAGACGTCTATTGTAGACTTGTTATATGAGGGGAAGGGCATCAAGATTTCCATATTTTACCTAGATGTATTAAAAGACGTCTATTGTAGACTTGTTATATGAGGGGAAGGGCATCAAGATTTCCATATTTTACCTAGATGTATTAAAAGACGTCTATTGTAAACTTGTTATATGTGGGCAAGGGCAGAAAGATTTCCATATTTTACCTAGATGTATTAAAAGACGTCTATTGTAGACTTTTTATATGAGGGGAAGGGCATCAAGATTTCCATATTTTACCTAGATGTATTAAAAGACGTCTATTGTATACTTGTTATATGTAGGGAAAGGATGAAGCAACATCTCCTATATACTATTAAACCATATTCTACCTGCATGTTGACGCATGTGCAGCAAAGGACATTGAAAACTTCGCATCAAAAGAAGAAGTTGCTTATCGTAAGCAATAACTTATTTTACCGCAACGTATTCGAATCTATTCAATAGGCCTACTTATATCTTTATTTTTGGTGATTTTTATATGTTTATTATCATTCGTCTGTTGAAGATTTGTCAACATGTGTTAGCAATGGGGAAAGGGTAACATTTTAATTGTAGTCTTAAAACATTTAATAATCTAGAATATTGATAAAACAATGTGTGAAAAGGAGAATTTGCTGATTTTCTGCACTATTTTGAATTTACATGTTTCTATTATTGAAGTTCAACAAAAGGTCAACAACTGCGATATCTATAAATAAAATAAAGTCATCATCAATAGCCTTGCTGCGGAAGGCGGTTGTTATAGCGACATAAGTAGAGTTAAGCAACGTTCGTCGCGGTCAGTGCCTGTATGGATGACTTGAGTTGGCTTATAACTCCGGTACACGATACAGCAATATCGTATAATCCATTTTCATACTTTCTTTGAAAAATATTTCCACCTCGCTAAATATGTTAGCCCTGCTGGGCGAGGATAAATAAATTCATCACCGCTTATCTTTACAATCTATAAATAGGCTACGTCTGCAATTGAAACTATAGACATATATCGTACTTGTTCTTTTTCCTTTTTCTTTTTCTTTTTCTTTTTCTTTTCCAATACATATACGCGTCGGGGACATTTGAATATGCAGGGAGCGTGATTATGTTAGACGGTTCGTTTGTTATTCATCTCAACTAAATAAATTGTACGACACAGAAATAGCAAACAAAGTCGAGCACAAAGCGTGTTCACTTTTAGCGTTTACAAATATCTGCAAACAAGGACAACCCCTCTTTAAATAAAACTGTGTCAATTACGTATTCCCCTTTGTTACCAAAGTCAATACATTTTTGCAGTGGCTTTGTTATTAAATTGTTATGACACAAATCAATTACCTTTAGAAAACATTGTAAACCTTGACATCTTCATAGGGGTTATAAATATAGTTTACCCTTCACTCACGTGTTGAGTAAATATAACAAACGTCATATCACGAAGGTTTACATGGCTGATTATGCTACGTTCCCACTATCACGATTAGCGGCACGATTAAAATCGTGGTCTCAATCGTGGACTTATCGTGGATATCCTATCAGATCTTATCAGATCTAGAGGTCAGTCGTGGCAATCGCGCTAATCGTAGAAACTTTTTGAACGGTTCAAAAATGTTCTACGATCAACACGATCAATTGTCAATCGGGATCATCGTATCAGATCGTATTGCATCGTAACAAAGCGCGACGGATCGCATCTAATCTTGCTTACAAATCGTAATGATCGGGATCGATCTTATACTACGTTTACACTTAGACCACGATGTCCACGGTGTCCACGATGCAAAAAAATCGTGAAGCTCGACGATTTATTGTTTCAGTTTTTCTGTTTCTACGTTTTAATACGCTTTCCTGCGCTCTAAGTACGTTTTGTTACGATCTGTTACGTTTTGTTACGATTCTGGTCAAGATCTGCCACGATTTTCATTACGTTCTCTTAAGTTCTGTTACGATCATCACGATATGCTATCACGTTCTGTCACGTTCTGTTACGTTCTGTTAAGATCTCTCACGATAATGCCGTTCTGTTAAGATCTCCTGCGATTTATGGCCTCGATTTGAGCAAACTCTCCACGATAGCAGCACGATTGGGTATAAAAGGGAGTAATTAGGGGTTACCCCCTCTCATTCTCTCCAAAGATAATACCAAAGGCAAAATATGAATCCACGAGATGAAGAAGACGTTGAATTGGTATTTCTGATTTATGCATACATAGTCTGCTCGTCTTTTTTCATAAATGGAGGGGTTAGCCTTCAAAAAATCTAATATCTCCTCCTTTTCTTCGTCACTGTAGGAGGTTGTTGTCCTTTGCATTCTTGCCTTCTTGGTGATTGGAAGATCCGGGAAATCTTCCTCAGGGGGCTGGGATGGTGATTTTTCCGCTGCCTCCACATGGACCTCTGCTATGACTTCTTCAGATGTTGATGGAAGAGGTGTAGCATCCTGGCATCTCTTTCCAGTGGCCTTCCTCCCTTTTTTAGCTGCTGGCATATTTAAAATCTAACAACAGTTATAGACGTTTCTAAAAAATATAGGTGTTTTCTTGTTGAGTCTGGCAAACGTAATGAAGCTTGCAGAGCGTGGATAAACATCGTGGGAACCGCGCGGGAATTTATCAAAGCGTGCCATACCGTGTCAGAGCGTACCAGAGCGTACCAGAGCGTGAATGCCTATCGGGTTATTCGTAGCAAAACGTGCCACAGCGTGATGTCATTACTTTTGCTATTAAATATATCTTGATAAATCGTAGTAGAGCGTGATGGAGCGTGATAGAAACGTGGTGGCATCGTAGTGAAACTTGAAGGAATCGTGTTCCAAGTGCATCAAGATCCTCTACGATGGCGCAGCAAGTTCTGTTACGCTCCGTTAAGGTCTGTCACGGTCTACTACGCTCTACTACGATTCCCACGTTCTATCACGCTCTCTCAAGATTTGTCGTCAAATCGGCATAATCGTGGCAAGATTTTTGACAGTCAAAAACTTTGTCACGATCCTCACGGTCATTACGATTCCACCACGTTCCCTCACGATCACTACGATTCGACCCCACGAGCCCCCACGCTCATCACGATTCTCTCGAATCGTGGAGATCGTAGACATCGTGGCCTAGTGTAAACCCAGCATTAGACAAGACAAAAACCACGCTCTGTTGAGATGTGTTGCGATCTTCCACGATCTCCCACGATCTGTCACGATCTGTTACGCTATGTGGGGTCCCATTGCTCAAGACCTCACACGAATAACTCACGAGCAGATAGGAGTTGGTACGAGAAGATGCGAGTAAATGCGAGTAGATACGAGTAGTTACGTTTTACACAAACGCTCACGATCTGTTACGAGTTCTCGTGCCCATATTTATATACCGGAGAATATTTAATGCGTCTCATTCCGCGATCTACTCTTGAAGAGAGCACATCTAAGTAATAACCTGCAAGTGCAAGAATTTGTTAGCCTTTGTGACATGCCACCCAAGGGTACCAGAGGCAAGAAGAGAAAGGGAAGGGGCAAGGCTGTCCCACACCCGGAGCCAGAATTAGTCCAGCCAGAGGAGACAGATGAGAGCTACCCCTCCGAGAAAGCAAAGAGAAAGAAAACAGTCACTGCTTTCTGTGAACAGCAAAAGGAGGAAATCATTGAGTTCCTCATGCGAAATGAGGTCCTGTACAGCAAACGCCTTTCGGGGTTCAAGGATGTTACCCAGAAAGAGAATCCCTGGGCTGCACAGGCTTCCAAGATGAATAGTACTGTAGAACAGCTAAAAATATGGTACTCAAGCATGAGGACCATGATGGGCCGGCTGAAGAAACGTGCCAAGAAGAGTGGGGCAGGAGGAGATGCAATTACTGACATGAACAGCACAGAGAAGTGGGTATGGGATAAGTTCTCTTTTTTGATTCCTCACATTGAGACGGTGGATGCCAGAAATGTGGCCTCCTTTACAGCAGCAGCAGCAGCAAGTGCCAGTGGCACTGAACTCACACCTTCCACCGAGCAAAACTCAATAGTTGCCTCTACCACAAGCAGGGTTCCAACAGCAACACTCCCAGTAGCTCCATCACCAACCTCACAGACAGCCTCCCAGCCACGGTCGGTCGGCTCCAGACGGGGCAGTGAGGATAGGATGACCTCTGCAGAACTGAGTAAGTATTATCTCTCCAAATAACACTATACACAGCAGATAGCACACAGGAATCCGTGATCTCACGAATTTACCAAACTGCCGAAAACAACGAAAATAGGCCGCAACCATGCAATAATTACAAGATATAATAACATTTCTAAAAAAGAAAAGGCTCCCTATTTGGTGTAGCGGGAGGGTAGAAAATATTATATTTATTGAGACTTAAAATAATAATAATAATAATTTTAATCCCACTAAATATTATCCCTCACTTTTTCTCTTTCAGAAGAACTGCTTGTTGAATTCATGTCTAGAAGCGCTTCTGTGTGTGGCAGCTCTAACTTTGGAAAGTATGTGGATGAGATCCTGTCCAAGTTGCCTGGAGCGATTAGGAGGGATGCTGGGGCAAACATCATGCAGGAGTTACACAGGGCTCAACGGGCAGCTGAGCATAGCCATACGCAGCCACCACCAAGCCAAGACCAGCAGTTCCCCATCGAGTTCCAGCAGCAGGCCACGTGGTAGCCTCAACCCTCCCACTGGCCACCTCGCCCTATAGGACCTCTATCCAGTATCTGGGGTAGTCAGGACCGCAGCTACGTCCAGCAACAGTTCCCCACGCCCCAGATGACCTGCCCACAAACCAATAAGCCTCAGTCAGGACCCTCCTTCGTCAGCCTGCTGAGAACCAGTACACCAGATGCCGGCAGTTTCAACCTCTCCTCGCAGCTCAACACCCCTGATCCACTTGCTAAGGATGATGACACAGACCTGCACCAGGAACGGCAACGGGAAGACCCCCTGGACGATCAGTAGAGAGCCTTGTAGAATATGTTATGATAACACAAAATAAAAGAAATATATTTATTTCATATTACATGTACACTGAATGGTAAAGATACTCATTTCAACAAATCAATAAAAAAGAAATTTAAAAACTTTGTAACAAAAGGAGAATTCGCTCATAACAAGCAAATTTTCCTTTAAATGTCACAAAGTTTTCTACTCTATCATACGATTTAACCACAATTTAGGCAAGTTTTGAATTGTCGTATTAATAGGTCTTCGATTTGTTTCAGAAACAAATTTCAAAATGTCAAATATCATCCTCTCCACCTTCCGCGTCATGCAGCCCGGCCATCCTGTTCTGCTATGCAACCGCACCTTGTGGTGAGTTGAATAAGGCGTTCAGGAGTTCCCTCTGATGCTTCGCCTGTGCTGTAGCTGAGTTACTATGTGCAGGGGGTTGATCCACATCTAGCCAGTTCACTTGGTCCCTCCATGTCCCTGGGATGACATTGTGGTTTTCATTCTCATGGTCCGCCTCTTGTGCTGCAATGCATGGATGCCTCAGCTTCAGTAGGTTGTGAAGAACCACTGCCGCCTCCACTATATCCTTCACAGTATTTGGCTTCTGCTCTAGAGGCCTGAGAAAACACCTGAATCTATTGGCCAGGATCCCAAAGGCGTTTTCCACCACTCTCCTTCCCTTGATAGTCTTTAGCTGAAAATCCTCTCCTCCCTGGACATCGTTCTTCTGCCGTATGGCTTCATGAGGTAGTTCCTGAGTGCGAAGGCGTCATCACCTAGGATGAAGAAGGGCATGTCTTGATGGTCATCGGGGCTTGCAGTCAGAGGGCAGGGTGGGGGGAGTCCTAGTGACTCTTCTTCCAGACCGCTGAACAGCTCCGAGTCGCCAAATATCTGAGCATCTGACATGTGTCCTTTTCCACCAAGCTCGATCCATATAAACTTGTAATCTGCATCCACCAGGGCCAGGAGTGGTATCGAAAAGAAGCCCTTGTAATTGTAGTACAAGCTGCCAGTGCGTGGTGGCTTCTTGATAGCAATGTGTTTGCCATCCAATGCCCCAATGGCGTGGGGGATGTTCCATCTTTGCTCAAACTGGTTAGCTACAGCTCTCCATGCTTCAGGGGTCACAGGTAGGCTGAACACCTCATCTTTGTACGCTTGCACAATTGCCTTGCACACTTCTGGAACCATCTTTGAGATACTGGATACTCCTCACCTAAAGGCATACGCAAGGGACCGATAGTTGTCTCCAGTTGCAAGGTTACTTAGTGTCACTGCCAGTTTCAGTCCAGGCGGGAGGGGTTGCCTGAAACTGGTGACTTCCCCCTTGATTGCTGGGGTTACCTTCTGCAAGACTTCATCGAAGATCTGTGGTGTTAACCTTGTGTAGTTTTGGAACGCTACTGGATCCTCCAGCCTCAAATGGGTGTCTAGGAGGCTGGAGAACTGACCAAGGTGTTGTCTCCTCTCCTCTATGAGCCATGGTCGCACCCATAACTGCCTGACTGCAGCTCTCCTGGCCCTTTGTGGTTGAGATTGTAGCTGGTCTGTCTGCTGCTCGTCTTCTTCCTCTCTGGCGATAATGTAAGTATACAGTAATACTGCAAATGCCACGCTGTCATCATCCTGAACTTCTGCCATCATTAATGGTTGAGGGTTGTAGTGTTTACTCTGTAAAAGTTCATAAAACAATGAAGCCCATGGTCAGTCGGGCTCTATATATACCTGTCGGGGTCCAGTCGTAGCTCGAATTGTGATCACCCTCGATCATAATCGTGAAAGACATCGCGACTACGATCGTATCCTAACGTAACGGAGCGCATCGGTTCTTGGTGAACGTATAGGAACGTATCTGCACGTACCAGATCATCCCAATTCGGGGAACCCGATCGTGGTGATCGTGTCAGTCCGAGACCCAATCGTGGACCCAATCGAAACAATCCTATCGGAACGTATGTGATCGTAACTGAACGGAAGATCAGACCGTGACAGATCGTGACGCCTGAAATTGACAAATCGTGAACAGATCGCATCTGAGCGCAACAAATCGTATCAGAACGTATCAACTCGTATCAACTCGTATCACCTCGTATCCAAACCTGAGATTTCAGAGAAATTCCAAGATCTGCTACGAATGGCCAATCGTGGCGTTCTTAACAGATCGCACGACAGTGGGAACGTAGCATTATATGTTAACGTCGTTGACAGCAGTAGTTCAGTAATGCTGCGTTTACAGTAGGCCACGATGTCTACGATGTCCACGATTAAACAAAATGGTGGAGCTCGACGATTTATTGTATCAGTTTTTCTTTTTCTACGTTTTGCTACGCTTTCCTGCGTTCTCAGTACGTTTTGTTACGGTCTCTAACCTTTTGTTACGAAACCAACACGACTCTGGTCAAGATCTGCCAAGATTTTCATCACGTTCTCTCAAGTTCTGTTACGATCGTCACGATATGCTATCTCGTTCTGTCACGTTCCGTTAGGCTAAGTTAAGATCTCTCACGATCATCAAGTTCTGTTAAGAGCTCCTTCGATTTATGGCCACGATTTGAGCAAAATCTCCACGATTTGGTATAAAAAGGCTGATATATTTTTAATCTACCAAAAACTATAGACGTTTCCTTGTTCAGTGTTGCAAACGTAATGAAGCTTGCAGAGCGTGGATACACATCGTGGGAACCGCGCGGGAACTTATCAGAGCGTGTCGGAGCGTGTATGCCTATCGGGATGATCGTAGCAGAACGTGTCACAGCGTGATGTTATCACTCTTGCTATTTAATGTATCTTGACGAATCGTAGTAAAGAGTGATAGAGCGTGACAGAAACGCGGTGACATCGTAGTGAACCTTGAAGGAATCGTGTTTCCAAGTTCATTACGATCCCCTACGATGGCGCTTCAAGTTCTGTTACGCTCGGTTAAGTTATGTTAAGGCCTACTACGCTCTACTACGATTCCCACGTTCTACCACGCTCTCTCGCGTCAAATCGGCATAATCATGGCAAAATGTTTGACAGCTAAAAAAAATTGTCACGATCCTTATGCTTCCGTTACACCAAACTAGTTCTCAGAACGTTCGACCCGTCCTACAAAAATAGTAGAACGGGTTGTGAACTGGCTAGAACGTGTAGATTTAGAAGGAAAATGTCTATAATACGATCATAGTTAGTTCACAAACAGTTTCCAATACGTCCATCTAGTCCTTATCCCTTCTACAGTCCGTTTATATAACGTTCAGATCGGGTGAAATTGCCCCGTTCTCCTCATGGGGACACCGTTTCCAACCAGTCCAAACTCGTCTTTAGTCAGTTTGAACCCGTTCGCAACTAGTTCTACTACGTTCCTTATGCGTCGAAATCCGTTCTAACTAGTTCGTAACTCGACCATCTCGTTCAAAGACAGCCGAACTCGTTCTGAGTACGTCCTCATCTCGTTCCTAGTCCGTTCAGAACGTAATTGCAATCACGTCCTGACCTGACGGCTATAAAAACCCAGTACGTTTCTGCCAGTCCTCATTCTCGTTCACCGCTTCAAGCTGTGAAGACGAACTCCACAACAATTGTGACAAACATCGTAACCATCTTGCATCCTTGTGATCATCATGCCTCCAAGGAAGGGTAGAGCCAGACAAACAGGGCGTGCTAAAGCTGCCACCAATAAAAGAATCCAAAGCACCTGCTCAACTGAAGCCCGTCCATATCACCCCAAAGTTCCTGAGCCCGTTTCTGAGTCTGGAAGTAAAGAGGATGAGGGTGTTGTTTCCCCTCCACCCCCTGATGAATCTGCCTCCAAATGTTAACAGCTGCAAGATTATCCATAGTTCAAGGCATAAAATAGTGTGCGCCCAAATGATGAACCAGTGAGAAAACGGCCCGTATTTATACCATATCTTGTTTGATTGTACTGCAAACGGGGTGGACGTTGTAAAAACTGCGTAAGAACGCAGTACACGTACTCAAAACGAGTAGAGCGTACTGAGAACCTACTGCGAACTTTTACAACTGTGTGGAAATGTGTTGCAAACTTGTTTAGAACTTGTTATTTTGTTTTTATATATTTAGACGGAATAACAACGCACTAAGGACGAAATGCGGTCGAATTGAGTCTGTCTGTGAACAGGATGAACGAGCTACAAACGAACCCGGTCGGTGTACACACGTACTACCAATTGACGCCCGATCCTATCACGTCATAGCACGTTCCTAGTACGATCCAAGTACGGCAATTCCGTTCGTAGTACGTCCATCCCGTTTTAAGTACGTTGTCACTCCGTCTAATTACAGAACGGGATGGTCGCCCGGAAATTTTGAACAGGCTCAAAGTTCTGGAACACCAATTCCGTTCAAACCCGTCCGAGCTCGTCCATGAAGTTCGTAATCAGACCTTAAAACGTTGTTACTACGTCCACTCCCGTTTGCACACAGTTTGAGCCCGTTCGGCTACATTTTTCAGAACGTAGTGAGAACGAGTTCGGTGTAAAGGGGTCATTACGATCACTACGATTCGACCCCACGACCCCCACGCTCATCACGATTATCTCAAATCGTGGAGATCGTAGACACCGTGGCCTAGTGTAAACGCAGCATAACATAACTGCGGCCAATTCGCCATAGATGTGATTTCATGTTATTTCGCACCGATACATTCAGATCACATAGTATGGACGTGTAAGTTGGTCGTTTTCAAACTGAAATCCCTGTTCAATGTTATTTTTGGTAGTGTAATCAATGTTATAGGTTATTGCATCAATATGGGAAAATATTGTGTTGGACGAGTTCCTTCGGCTGAGTTGCCCGAGCTTGCGAGGGCAGAACTCCGCCGAAGGAACGAGTCCCAACACAATAGATTCCCATAATCATGCAATAACCTTTTTATTGTATAATTTGATATCGGCTATTTAAAATTTGTCGTTTTAGATTGTTAAGATAAATAAACATTAACGATATAACGCGCAATTATACTCTCCTTTACGATGGTTGCTAAGGTCGTGGAAACTATAATTTACGAACCGCCATTGTTGTCGACTCTAAATGTGAATTGTCGACAAAATGATGTTTTACGCCTTTTCTAACAGTGTTTTCCATTAAGAACTCGTGTATTCTCTTATTCTTGTATTTACGCCTGGATATTTGGTTTTTTATTACGATTTAGATGCCCCTTTAAAAGGGCCTTTTGACTTTGCAGTAGGTTCAGTAAAGCGAACACACATCTGTTATATACATATAAAGGCTACTGTGTTGATAAACTTCACATCGGAGGATAACAAAACAAATCTGAAGACCTACCTTTAAAACAATCATTTGCTTATTCATCCTAGCAGTTATGAATCCCTCTTTAACATTTGTTGATACACTTATAATAGATCGTCAACGACAATCAAAACAACAATCGAACAATAGTATTGATGTACACGTCATAATATATTTATAGGTGCTACCTATTTACGAAAAAACCGCAATATAATTATAAACAAAAATTAAAGAGCATACTTTGGCCATAAAAAAGGATTTATAATTAATTGACTAGACAATAATAATGCTAATGTCATGTTTCTTGCATTATCAAAACATATTTGGAATTCGTTTTGCTGTCGTCTATTATCACGAACAGAAAATGATAAAGTAAAGGCTTTCAGAAAATCAAGGAACACATTTATAATGAACGAGGTTAAAATATGAGGGCCAAGATGATCCTTAATCGATCACCTGCATTATGGTAAAGAAGCAAATAGATCAGCCCTTTTCTGACTGCCTTTTTAAACCCGTCAATATGACTGGAACAAATTATGTAAGGGGTCACATTTCTGCTAAACCCTTTCTCTATTAGAGACGGTTTCTGAGGCCTTTGCAACAGACGATTCAGGAAAAAATTGTCGCCAAAAGAACAATTGCTCCTTATGAGAAAGTTATCCTTTTGCCACAATGTTTGATAAACAAATTTTGGGTCTTTCATGTTGATACCACTTTTTTTGCGGGAAACGACGTCGCATCATTGACGTTACGCCAATATGAAGTGTTACGGAAATGACGTCACGTCCTTCCTTGGCTACGATACAGTCAACATTTAGGTACGGGCGTAAGAAGACTAATGCTGTCTTTTTTTTTGACGAACGGGAAACCATATTTCTTACAGTTTCATTTATTTTTAACTTTTCGTACAAATGTTAATTCCCACATACACAGCACTTTAATGATCTTAAATATCGATTTTAAAAAAATGATTAAAAAGACGACAATAATTTTCAATCCGTGTTTTTCGTCTCATTTTATACATATCCAAAATGGCGGCCCCGTGGATTTGGCCAGTTTCATTTCAGAAACCTTCATGGGTTATTGAAAAAAAAAAAAACATTTATGGTTTTTTTTCGTATTATTACGTCAGAAACAACGTAGTTATTTACTAGCACAGCTAACGCTATAAATATACCAGATTGGGTTTTGTGTATGTCTATCAATTTTTCACTACGTGTCATCTATAAAAGATGTACCAAACAATGTACTACGAACCGTATAAGCACAGCTTTGTCATAGGACTATCAGAGTGTCAAACCTTGCGCAGATCACATCTGTGAACTGATTCAAGTCCCAGATGTTTTTTATTTCGTTTATATTTGTTAATATGCCTAATTAGTTGTTTTAACCAGTTTGATAGCTTCACTTGCCTTGCGATGCACTAAGCCCTGACAGTAACAAAGTAGAAGTTAGCTGGTCTCTAAATCATGAAAGGTTGGATGAGACGGCTTTGTAACGTTACTGTATGGAAATAGTTCCGTCCTTAGCATTACGTGAAAAAAATCTGAGTGCAATATCAATGCGTGCAATATAAACCTTTATTGCATACTTTCATATTGTCCCGTTCACTTTGCATTGAAGAAAATGGTCATGCTTTTTCGATCATGACCGCTGTCAAGGAATGATCATGACCGTAGATAAGGACGTGCGAAAATTCCACATAATTAACATGCTAGGGACTACTTTATTTATGTAAACAAACAAAGCTGACCTAAAAATCATTATTATACCTCACGTGACTTGGTAATGTTAGATTCTAATATACTGAGCATGGACAATTTCTTACTATCTCATGTTAAAAGTATGTTTTTGACCGGATAACAGTATACTGTTACATGGCACGCGCGTTTAAAATGTTGATCATGCACGTGCATGACGTCATTTACAACAATAACGTCACCGTTATAATTCAAACGGCATTTCACAAAAATTACTACTTATGTAAACAAACAGTTTGTTTCTAATTCGGAAGCAGATTTATCAATTCAAGATAATGAAAAGAAAACTCCATAACGTAAAGCAAATAGTTTACAATATAAAAGTATGCAATAAAAAGGTTATTGACCCTGTACTGTGAAATCATCGTTGGACCTCGTTCTTTGGCGAACGTAGCCTCGCAAGCTCGGCAACGTCAGACCAAGAACTCGGTCAAACGATGATTACACAGTACAGGGTCAATAATATATAGTGCAATATCAACTGATATTGAATCATTTTACCAAATGGAAAATAGAAGGAACAATATCAAGGTATGCAATAATAAGAAATATGAAATATTTAATTACAATTTCAGGACTTCGACAGTCTGTTTGTGAACCAGTTTTGATTGATTGATTAGGGATTAACGCAGTTTTCAACATTGTTTCGGTCATATAACGGCGACCAGTTCACCTACTCATGCGTTTTCTGGTTTTCCCACACCAGTAAACCACACAACATACTTTCCAAGCAAGTGGCTGCTTTTCCACATAGATTGTTAAACAGCCCATTGGTTAAAGACGGATGACGCAGGTCACAGTGACTTTTGTCAAACGTCGGAAAGAATGTTGGCCGAGCTGGGTTTCGAACTCACAACCCCTGGATTGATAACTCGCGTCGCTACAGACTGAGCTACCGGGGCTCGGCGTGGTCCAGTTTTGAACGCTATGCCTGCGTACTCCGTCAACTCACTACTGGATATATTATCAATATGCTCTTCCAATGGAAAAACAATATTATCCGAATGTGTCAATAGAACAGAAGATAGCTGATATTCAGATATTTTATCATGTCTGAAAACGATAAATTGATTTGTTTGTAAAAGCATAGATGTGCACTTTGTAGCAAATCTGTTGCTGTACAGACTTTACGAAACCTTGGAGTGTAAGTTAAGGTACATGCGATTGGCAAATCGTCGGGAATAGCTACTTGTCTCGCAAACATTGATATCTAACCCTATTTCCACTTGTGTCGCAAACATTGATATCTAACCCTATATGCACTTGTGTCGCGAACATTGATATCTAACCATATAGCCACTTGTGTCGAGAACATTGATATCTAACACTATAGCCACTTGTGTCGCGAACATTTATATCTAACCCTATAGTCACTTTTCTCGCGAACATTGATATCTAACTCTATAATCACTTGTGTAGCGAACATTGATAGCTAACCCTATAGCCACTTGTGTCACGAACATTGATATCTAACACTATAGCCACTTGTGTCGCGAACATTGATAGCTAACCCTATAGCCACTTGTGTCACGAACATTGATATCTAACACTATAGCCACTTGTGTCGCGAACATTGATATATAACCCTATAGCCACTTGTGTCACAAACATTGATATCTAACCCTATTTCCACTTGTGTCGCGAACATTGATAGCTAACCCTATAGCCACTTGTGTCACGAACATTGATATCTAACCATATAGCCACTTGTGTCGCGAACATTGATATCTAACCCTATAGACACTTGTGTCGCGAACATTGATATCTAAGCCTATAGCCACTTGTGTCGCGAACATTGATATATAACCCTATAGCCACTTGTGTCGCGAACATTGATATCTTACCCTATAGCCACTTGTGTCGCGAACATTGATATCTTACCCCATATTTGAATTCGAGTTCACCGCTAATTGATGTCCACCCCCTCGATATTGTGAATATTAAACATAATTTACAAAATGTGTTTCAAACTTAATTTCAGCTGCAACACTTTTCATATAATTATAATGTGATGGTCGGTATTTTTTGACAGCTTTTATAAGCGTAATAATTCTATGATTTAAATTATCAAATGTCCTTACTCCAAAATAAAGTATGGTGATGAAATAAATATTAAGTTGTGTTTATAAGCTGAGTAGATTATCAACTATATTCAAATAATAGTTTAATTATCACTCTTTAATATTTTGAATTTTCGGCCACATGGCTGGCCTTTGTCAAAATGAAATGTAGCAATTGTTGTAATTACATAGCGTCCATCTTTATTAGTAAGTTTGTTTTGATGACGTTACGTCACGTTAATTTCATAACAACATGAAACGACGTAACGTCGTTTCCGCACTATAATTAACGTCAATTGACGCAACGTCTTTTCCCGTTTAAATGTTTTATTTCACATAGCATCACAACGAGAAGGATTTAAAAAGTGTGGTGTCACAGAGAAATTTATGGTGATGGGCGTATTTACAGACAAATAATAGAGGAGCGTTGGATTGAAACACTTGGTATAACAATGCCATCAAACATTTAAACGGGAAAAGACGTTGCGTCAATTGACGTTAATTATAGTGCGATAAACGACGTTACGTCGTTTCATGTTGTTATGAAATTAACGTGATCAAATTTAGATAAAATTATACATCCATTAAAGAAAAACTTTAAATCCGACTTAACACCTATTACAGAATCAATTTAGATCAGACTATACACCGTTTATAGAAAACATCTAGATCAGACTGAACACCTAAAATGGAAAACAATAAAATCAGAACACCTATAACTGAACAAATGTAGATCATATTGTACACCTATTACATGACACATTTAGATTGTATAACTATTAAAGAAAACATTTTGATCAGACTTTTCACCTATTAAAGAAAACATTTTGATCAGACTTTTCACCTATTAAAGAGATGATTTAGATCAGACTGAACACCTATTACAGAAAACATTTAGATCAGACTGTTCACCTATTACAGAAAACATTAAGATCAGACTGTTCACTTATTACAGAAAACATCAAGATCAGACTGCTCACCTATTACAGAAAACATTAAGATCAGACTGTTCACTTATTACATAAAATATTTAGATCAGACTGTTCACCTATTACAGAAAACATTGAGATCAGATTGTTCACTTATACAGAAAATATTTAGATCAGACTGTTCACCTATTACAGAAAACATTGAGATCAGATTGTTCACTTATACAGAAAACATTGAGATCAGACTGTTCACCTATTACAGAAAACAATGAGATCAGATTGTTAACCTGTTACAGAAAACATTGAGATCAGACTGTTAACCTATTACAGATAACATTAAGATCAGACTGTTCACCTATTACAGAAAACATTGAGATCAGACTGTTCACTTATACAGAAAACATTGAGATCAGACTGTTAACCTGTTACAGAAAACATTAAGATCAGACTGTTCACTTATTACAGAAAACATTTAGATCAGACTGTTCACTTATACAGAAAACATTGAGATCAGACTGTTCACTTATACAGAAAACATTGAGATCAGACTGTTCACTTATACAGAAAACATTTAGATCAGACTGTTCACTTATACAGAAAACATTTAGATCAGACTGTTCACTTATACAGAAAACATTAAGATCAGACTGTTAACTTATACAGAAAACATTGAGATCAGACTGTTCACTTATACAGAAAACATTGAGATCAGACTGTTCACTTATACAGAAAACATTGAGATCAGACTGTTCACTTATACAGAAAACATTGAGATCAGACTGTTCACTTATACAGAAAACATTTAGATCAGACTGTTCACTTATACAGAAAACATTTAGATCAGACTGTTCACTTATACAGAAAACATTAAGATCAGACTGTTAACTTATACAGAAAACATTGAGATCAGACTGTTCACTTATACAGAAAACATTGAGATCAGACTGTTCACTTATACAGAAAACATTGAGATCAGACTGTTCACTTATACAGAAAACATTGAGATCAGACTGTTCACCTATTACAGAAAACATTGAGATCAGACTGTTCACCTATTACAGAAAACATTGAGATCAGACTGTTCACTTAGTACAGAAAACATTGAGATCAGACTGTTCACTTATTACAGAAAACATTGAGATCAGACTGTTCACCTATTACAGAAAACATTGAGATCAGACTGTTCACTTAGTACAGAAAACATTTAGATCAGACTGTTCACCTATTAATGAAAACATTGAGATGAGACTGTTCACCTATTAATGAAAACATTTTGATAGGACTGTACGGAGGCAATGACTTGTAAAGAACACGGATGGTCGCACTCACTAATACTGGGTTGTTTTAACGTGTTGTGTGTCCAGCTGGTCATTACACTTGTGTGTCCAGCTGGTCATTACACTTCAAATGTTTGACCACATAATTAGCCAATGTAAACAATGATGTCAATCGTCAAATCCGTCGTGTCTGCAAAAAAAGTGTTTAGTCTGATTTAAATTCATATAATGATAACTTAGATAGGCCCGTGTATCCTAACAAAATGCCGTCCTTATGTTATACCTTCCCCAGCCACAGAACCATAAGTGTTTTGCTGCTGTGCTGATTTGTTTTCAATGTTTAATAACCTAATCGAATATCACTTATGTGTTACTATACCAGCGCTCATGTGTTATTTTACCAGCTCTCATGTGTTACTATACCAGCCATAATGTGTTACTATACCAGCCATCATGTGTTACTATACCAACCCTCATGTGTTACTATACCAGCGCTCATGTGTTATTTTACCACCTCTCATGTGTTACTATACCAGCTCTCATGTGTTACTATACCAGCCATAATGTGTTACTATACCAACCATCATGTGTTACTATACCAGGCATCATGTGTTACTATACCAGCCCTCATGTGTTATTATACCAGCGCTCATGTGTTATTTTACCGGCTCTCATGTGTTACTATACCAGCTCTCATGTGTTACTATACCAGCCATAATGTGTTACTATACCAACCATCATGTGTTACTATACCAGCCCTCATGTGTTACTATACCAGCTCTCATGTGTTACTATACCAGCCACCATGTGTTACTATACCAGCCATCATGTGTTACTATACCAGCCATCATGTGTTACTATACCAGCCCTAATGTGTTACTATACCAGCGCTCATGTGTTGTTACTATACCAGCCTCATGTGTTACTATACAAGCCCTCATGTGTTACTATACCAGCTTTCATGTGTTGTTACTATACCAGCCATCATGTGTTACTATACCAGCCCTCATGTGCTACTATACCAGCCATCATGTGTTACTATACCAGGAATCATGCATTGCTATACCAACCCTCATTTGTTACTATACCAGTCATCATGTGTTACTATACCAGCCCTCATGTGTTACTATACCAGTCCTCATGTGCTACTATACCAGTCCTCATGTGCTACTATACCAGTCACCATGTGTTACTATACCAGCCCTCATGTGTTACTATACCGGCCATCATGTGTTACTATACCAGCCCTCATGTGTTACTATACCAGCGCTCATTTGTTGTTACTATACCAGCTCTCATGTGCTACTATACCAGCCAGCATGTGTTACTATACAAGCCATCATGTGTTACTATACCATCCCTCATTTGTTACTATACCAGCCATCATGTGTTACTATACCAGCCCTCATGTGTTGTTACTATACCAGCCCTCATGTGTTGTTACTATACCAGCTCTCATGTGTTGTTACTATACCAGCCCTCATGTGTTGTTACTATACCAGCTCTCATGTGTTGTTACTATACCAGCGCTCATGTGTTGTTACTATACCAGCGCTCATGTGTTGTTTCTATACCAGCTATCATGTGTTGTTACTATACCAGCTATCATGTGTTGTTACTATACCAGCTATCATGTGTTGTTACTATACCAGCGCTCATGTGTTACTATACCAGCTCTCATGTGTTGTTACTATACCAGCTCTCATGTGTTGTTACTATACCAGCACTCATGTGCTACTATACCAGTTATCATGTGTTACTATACCAGCTCTCATGTGCTACTTTACCTCAGTCGATCGATTTATGACCATCTTTGCATTCTTGTTACAACTAGTTTGACCCGTAGTGTTTGTTTGCCTGAAATATTGGCATAATAAAACTGATAGAACTTATTGCTCGCTTCAGCATGTTGATTCTCTCAAAAGGGCCTTCGGTCATCAGTGCTATCAGTACTTTTATTATTCGTTTTCTGAAGAGTATTGCAATGTTTCAGTCCGATACGTTGTTCATAGGCCTAATGTTACTTTCTGCTGAATACACCCTGGTAACTACGAGTCAACTGAGTCTAAAACAGGTGATGTCATGTCAGCCTGACGAATGTAATCACCCTATCTCTTTACGAGATCCCGATATGACGATACACGTGGAGACCCATTTTCTCTAGACCTGGATCACATAACGTATGAATGAATAACCGTTTAAAATGAAATATCGGAATTTAAATGCGCTCGCTACCTGTATTCAAAATAGATGTAAACACATGATGTTTACAACTTGAATTGAGTTAGTCTTGCATCAATTACAATGTTGACTTATTCGGACATTTGGCGTGGGGATTTTTCTCTAAAGTAAAAATGTCAACATTGAACGATTTGTCAATGTGCTTACCGCATCATCCCACAAAGAGACAGTCGAATCGACAAAACATAAATCTTCAATGCAAATTGCTCGAAACCTGAACTAGACAGTACTCCGACGATTGACACTAGTCGGTACAGCATGTCTTTTTACCATCATTACCATTTTCCACTTTGCTTAGCTTTATAATAAGGAAACTATTAAACTGTCGAACTTAAGAGGGTGCTTCGTTCAACAGAGGTGTCGTTTCTAAAGCTTACACTGTGCACTTTAAGTACTTTGTTCCAAACAGTAATGTTGTGTGACGTAGGTCAGGTTTCGTGTGACATTTAGCGAGTTTCATGTTGTATGGTCCCATATGTGTATTTCGTGTGATATAGTCCCGCATACGTATTTCGTGTGATATTATCAAGTAGACGTATTTCGTGTGATATTGTCAAGTAGGCGTATTTCGTGTGATATGGTCCCGTAGTCGTACTTCGTGTGATATTGTCAAGTAGGCGTATTTCGTGTGATATAGTCCCGCATGCGTATTTTGTGTGATATTGTCAAGTATGCGTATTTCGTGTTGTATTGTCAAATAGGCGTACTTCGTGTGATATTGTCAGGTACGCGTATTTCGTGTGATATTGTCAGGTAGGCGTATTTCGTGTGATATGGTCCCGTAGTCGTACTTCGTGTGATATTGTCAAGTATGCGTATTTCGTGTTATATTGTCAAATAGGCGTACTTCGTGTGATATTGTCAGGTAGGCGTATTTCGTGTGATATTGTCAGGTAGGCGTATTTCGTGTTATATTGTCAAATAGGCGTACTTCGTGTGATATTGTCAGGTAGGCGTATATGTGTATAGTCCTACGATGGTCCTGAAGGCGTATTTTCTGTGATATTGTAGGCGGGTTTCGAGTGCTATGTTCCTATGATGGATCCTGAAGGCGTATTTCGTGTGATATTGTAGGCGGGTTTTGTGTGCTATGGTCCTACGATGGTCCTGGAAGCGGGTTTCTTGTGATATTGTAGGCGGGTTTCGTTTGCTATGGTCCTACGATGGTCCTGAAAGCGTATTTCGTGTGATATTGTAGGCGGGTTTCGTGTGCTATGGTCCTACGATGGCCCTGTAGGCGGGTTTCGTGTGATATTGTAGGCGGGTTTCGTGTGCTATGGTCCTACGATGGTCCTGAAGGCGTATTTCGTGTGATATTATAGGCGGGTTTCGTGTGCTATGGTCCTACGATGGTCCAGGATGCGTATTTCGTGTGTTATGGTCCTATGATGGTCCAGTATGCGTATTTCGTGTGATATGGTCCAGTATGCGTATTTCGTGTGATATGGTCCCGTAGGCGTATTTCGTGTGATATGGTCCCGTAGGCGTATTTCGTGAGATATGGTCCAGTAGGCGTATTTCGTGTGATATGGTCCCGTAGGCGTATTTCGTGTGATATGGTCCCGTAGGCGTATTTCATGTGAAATGGTCCCGTAGGCGTATATGAGTTAGATAGTTTGGAGTAAGACCGTTAAGACCGTTTATAATTGTGTAAGTTAAATTGAAGTTTTGGCAGAATTTCCTCCTGTCGGATAGTGTTACCCACCCTATTTCTTGATTTCTTCATATAAATGTATAAGTGGCGTCGCCCTTGGTAACCCAAGAGTTGTGTTCTTATAAATAATTGTATTTTTTTTGTTACGCGAATTTCTTCATATTATTTACTCTATTTCGGAGTATTTTATGCTTTAACTACTCGATATGTCTGCCGTTTTTCGTCGAAATAGATGTGTATGTCTCGTTGTCTACTGTGTCATCTTATCGTTGAGTCTGTGGTTTGGTCGAATTGTAACATGTTGTAATATGTTGTAACATGTTTGGAGGGAATGCACAATACAATACAATACAATACAATACAATTTCTTTATTGCCCCCTTTCTAGGAGGTATTGTAAGTACATGTACAATTTTTCACGATTAACAGAAATACAAACAAACAACAATACAGGTTAAAGATTATCCATAGTTGGATTTGTGAAGGAGAAGAAAAAGAAAAACAGCAAAACAAAAAACAAAAACAAAACTAAGAAAATAATGTATATCAATGTATATACACGCATGACAGATCGTCATTTACATACTATGTATAAAGCATGTGTGCAGTTTTGCAGAGAATAAATATATAGTGCTCGTTTGGTGCTGGCACATACCAGTGCTTCAATATATCGCTTTTAACCAGAGTAATACATTTGAAGACACCGGTATATGTATCTAAAAGTACAATCTAGCAGCTGTAGGTTATCCAGCTCGTCAAGGTATGGGAATATTGGCGCGCCTAATATACGTAGCGTAAATATTAAGCTATCCTGTTCAAAGAGGTCATCGGCAAATGTAGTTCCATATTTGGATGATAATTCCAATTTTAAGTGCGATTTCGCTTCTTCTATTAGAGTACACTCAGATAGAATGTGGCCAAGCTCTTCCTGAAATGTTTTGCCGCATTCAGTACAGACTGTATTACATGTTAAGATGGGACGTGACCATATTTTAGCTATTGTATTCATGGTTGATCTGAATGAGCTAGATTTGGATACCCTGTATATTATGCAAGGATGGATATACGGATGCAAAAGGCGGAAGAAGGCACAATCTGGGTTGTTAGACAAACGATCATCCCACATTCGCTGTTCTCGTACACGAACTGCATTACGGACAGTATTCTTCCATGAATATTTAGAGGGCAGTGAGTTTGTCACAAAAGAAGTTATTTAGAATAGGCTGCAAGTTGTACTTAATAACTGTACGGCATATGTCAGGGATAAATCCAAGAGTGACGGAATTTTTGTCTGAGAGGTACATGAAATATTTTCTAATGAATATTTCCTTTGTAATGCAAGCCTCTGGTAAACACAATATTTTGTGTAAAAACATTAATTTTCTTGTCTCTATAAGACTGCTTATTCTAAATAGACCTAGCATAGACTCTGCAATATCCGATCTAGTTCTTCTTGCAAATCCCTGTAATTTCTTTGCAACAAAATGTTGGAATATTACAATCTGATTTAAGTCAGTGTTCGTCATATTGTTCCAAAGTTCTGATCCATATAGGAGGATGGGTAATATAATCTTGCAATAAAGGTTTGCTGAAACAATTAGATTTACTCCCTGTGGATTAACCCCCTGGCCAACCATCGAAAAGAGAGCGTTACGAGACTTTTGAATGCGTTCCTTTAAACGATTACCTAGTTTCAGGTTCGAATCATGGATGATGCCTAAATGTGTCATCGATTTATCTTGCGGGAGAAAATGTTGCCCATACAGGATTCCAACCCTTGGCTCATAACGCTTCTTGCTGAACACAATGACGCTTGATTTTTTTAACATTTACCTCTATTCGCCATGATTGACAATACCGATACACCATATCAATCATGTTTTGTAAATTTGATGGGGATATGGCTAACAGCGCTATGTCATCGGCAAAGGATGGATTACTAACCGGCGTAGACATGATTTTAGTACCTAAGTTACAGTCCTGGAGATCCGTTATCAACTCATTTATATATACTAGATACAGGAAAGTGGACATAACTCCTCCCTGACGTACTCCACGTACAATTTTGAATGATTCAGACGTTTGTTTAGCGTACCGTACGACGCACTGTAAATCAGCGTATGAAGCTTGAACGATCCTCAAAAGTTTACCCACAAGGCCCATACGACCAAGTTTAAGAAATAACGACGTGTGTCTTACAGTATCAAAGGCGCCCTTTTGATCGAGGCTTGCGACGTAAACGTCACTTTGACGTTCAACGTTATAGAACACAGCTTCTTGGACGTTAAAGGCAGTGGTTATGCAGCTTAATTGCTTCTGGAAGCCGTGTTGCTGAGGACATGGAAATTGAATCTTAGAACATGATATATATGCATTTATTCGATTAAGAAGCAATTTCTCGAATATTTTACTGAAGCATGGTATTAACGATACGGGACGATAACTAGCTGGGTCGGATTTACTTTTGCCTTTACCTTTGTAAATTGGTATTAGCATACTTGTTTGCCACATCTTTGGTACTTTTTCGAATATAAGTATAGTATTAAAGAGATGGGCTAGAGCTTTTGTTAGTGGTTTACCAGCATGTATAACATGCTCGTTAAGAATTGCATCGATCCCAGGCGAGTTGCGCTTCGAAAGTGTTTTGAGAACGCATTCGATTTCAGTCTTTTCGAATTCACGTGTAATTGTTTTCAGGATATTACTTTCACTTGCTTTGACATAATGACTTAGTTCTTTTCTCAGATGTGTGTTAAGGGTATCGTCATTGCATAAATTATCAAACACGTGAGTAAAATATTCCCGAAAGCCGTTAGAAACATCGCCCGCTTCGAAGGTACTTTCTCCGACAACTATTTTTGAACACGTATCGAAGTTTTTTCCACTTTTCTGACGAAGCTGCTTCCAAAATGACCTATAGTCTAATTCCGCGGCTTTATTGAGTTTGTCGTAAACTGAGTTCTCATGCAGTTCGCGAGCGCATCTTTCGGTGCGCCTAAATGAGGTTTTAGCCTCTTTATAAGCTAGAAATGATGGTGACGTACCCCTAGGTCGTCCAGACTCGAACCAAGCATTTCGAAGCTGAAGCGCATGAGCGTAGGACTGTCTAACTTCTTTAGACCAGTGCGGTTTTGCATGTTTGTTAAACTGACTCTTAGGCAGACACTTGCATGATTGTAAAAGAATATCGATCAAGCTATCATTTATGAAATCTGGGGAATATGCATTGGGTTTATTTGCAACTTGAAATAGATGGTCGACCTTGTTTTCAATGTCTAACTGATACGCACTTATATGGACATTTGTGCATTTATTCCAAGCAATGCATCTTCTTGATTGTATATTAGGTGGAGTATAAGGTGAGCACATAACCGTAAAAATTATGGTAAGTGATCTGACGTTATGATTTCTTGTTCGTTAAGGATGTTAAATTGGGTGTCTTGTTTAAACTTCGTACAGTGAAGACTTATGTGAGACTGTACGTTAGCACTCGTCCTAAATGTTATATAGCCACAGATGTTATCTTTTACAGAAGTCAAAGAGTGTAGACCTATTAAATGTACACCAGTATCACTTTAACCATTTCCCACAGACACCAAATATGTAGCAGACGATTTTGAAAACATCAATACAAAATATGGAAAATCTCTCTAAATGAAAAAACACTTATTGAATAAAGTTGAAGTTTTTGACAATTTTGTTTTCAAAGTCACCATCTGCAGAGTGTCAGAAAGTGTATTCATGAGGGAAAACGTTAAATGAGCCGTTCCGCGAGAAATCCAACATTGTGGACTCTGCGTAAAGTATCGACCCGGTTCAGCCTCACAGCATGCCGCGCAGGCTTACCCCGATAGACGCTTTTCGCCTCCCGTGGATTTTCTGTGTCAGGTTTCATTTCTATACCTCTATCCTCCTGAGACGGAATGTGCCGACCCGGATCAGTATGCGTGGACTGATCTGGTTCGAAACATTACGCAGAGGCAATACTGTTGGTTTTGTCGCGGTACGGTTAAAATAATGTCAAAAACGGAGAGTTACTTAGACCGTTTTGTAGTTCATTATGAACAGATTACAGAAATGAAGATTTGTGTATTTGATTTGTGTATTTGATTTGTGAAATAAATGTTTTTGAAGATTAATATTTATTATGGATTAAAAATTTAAAATATAACAATAATTTGGGACAGGCCTAGAACTTTCATGTCATCCTATATGAGTCTAACTCTTTTATGTTTACTGAATATAGGAATTCGGCATGTATAGTTATACACTTGTAGTTATAAACAATGAATTAACCCTTTCCCAAATACATTAAATCTGCAGCAGACGACTTTGGAAACACATTGACAGATACCTGAAAAATCTCCATAAAAGGTAGCTTACTTGTTAAATAAAGTTGAAAACATTGTGACCAAGTGAGAAATTGCTCATCATGAGCAATTTCACCTTTGACCACAATGTTTTCAAAAGTCGTCTGTTGCTATTGCGTCAAAATGCGTCTGCAGGTGGGAAAGGGTTAACTATGTTGATAAAAGCAATTAGTAATTTATTGATTACAACATTCTCCCACAATAAGCATGTGTAAGCAACTTCTGCTTTTGTCATGCCAAAGGGCAGTTTTCAATCGATTTACCAACGTAGTTCAAAGCTTTAGTGGACATTGACACACCCAGTTTTAACGAGGACTTTTCAATTTGAAATGAAGTTATTTAAATGGAAAATTCATTTTTGCCGGATAGAAGTTTCTTTCATTTCATGTTGTTTCTAATTATAGATATCTATTCATCACATGGACACTCTCCGTGATTCAGATGACTTCTCATAGCAGCAGACGACTTTGAAATTAACTAGACAAAAATAGGGAATATTTCTATTACTGATAGTTTAATTATTGAATAGACGATGTGGCAATAAGGAGAAATTGTTTGTGCTTACAAAAGTCGTTCGCTGCATGGGCGGCCGAAATCGTCTGTATGTGGGAAAGGGTGAACAAAAAATGACCAAAAGAAGAATTAATTACATGTAACGTTAAGCTGCAGGTATCCTTTGAACACTCAAAGTTCTGATCCCTCAATGTTGTCAAGTGTACCGTCGTGCTGGGAGTTCGGTGCTATTAATATTATACTCAAAGTTCTGGACTATTTATACCAGATGCATTATTAACTTTGTAAATAAGTGAATTTTCTCTACGAGACTTTCGAAATGCTCGTTTAGCTTCCTTATATTGTCTTTATGTTAAGAATGCATTACCCCCTGACCTGCCCGAATCAATCCAAGCCCTATTTTCGCATCTCATAACCGCAAGCGTTTTTTGAGACTGGCAGACTAATATGGTTTTAAGTATGAGCAAAATGTGAATGAGGTAGTTGATCTGTGGAGACTTTGGTGATATCTGTCGAAATGCACTGGTATAGATTGTCTATAAAACCGAATATATCATTAACTGGTAAATGGTTTACATTGTCTTTAAGACAACTACTGAGATCAAACTCATAATTAACTTGAAACTTTGAAAACATCAAGGCAAAAAATATAAATGAAAGTATAATTATTGAATAAAGTTAGAAACATTGTGCCGAAAGCATAAGTATTGAATAAAGATAAAAACACTGGGCCGATAGGTTAATTTGCTCATTATTGTGATTTCTTCATACCGACTTTGAAATCACGTTATTAGTTTAATTGTAGTAATTCACTTATATCACGGTACATTACTGAACCCTCCGGAAAGCCATATCTACAATGTTTAAATCATTTTGGTATGACTCGCTACCTAGGATGAAGCTCTAACCAGTATACCCCGAAGATGTTTGTTTATCTTCTCCACTAGGTTTTACAAATCCGTCGGATCAAGTTGAAGCATGACTATGATCTTCTTTTATTAATGTATAAATACGTTTTGTAGGAAGATATATATATATATATATGTATATGTATATGTATATGTACATGTATATATTAGGTACACTATATAAACATAACTCAGCACAAAATAGAAAAAGTCTAACAGAAACGATATATATAAAAGCAAAATGGAGATTTCCCACCCATTTTGATCAGTTTCGCCTTTATCCATATTGTTTTCAAAAAGACGTCTGCTATATAAAACGTCCAAACTCGCCTGTATATGGTAAAGTGTCAAAAAATCAAGTAGAATGATATCCTAAAAGAAGGTAATCTCACTTATATTGTTGTAGTATATATTTTAAATGTTACTATCAATTGCATAGTACAACATTGAAACAGAATGTCAAATATAATTCATGACTATACTACACAGTTGAAAGTGTAGCGGGAAAAGCAGAAGTTACTAATACGTAACGGTTGTAACATGTCCAGAGTGTTCAAAATTGAATCAAGCGGAACGATGTTTAATGTTCTACTTTCTATCTTCGATAAATAAAAACACTTATCGACAATAAACTAAGGTATGTTTATATGTCGTTGCGATAGCTCCACTTAATTGACACGATTGACTGGTTTCTGAAAGGTTTCTTTTCAAAAACTATGCCAATAGACGTTATTATCATAATTGAAGATAGAGTGGAAGGCGAAAGTTCGTTATAGTTTTTTGTCCGTTCTAGTTTTTTCGAACAATACTACAAACTGTAATTGCCGATACAATTATTTTAACAATACAAGGAAACGGACTAGAAATGTAATCTTATTCATTGATATCGAATCTTTAAATTAAACCTGGTTGAGAATCGCAAATGACACACGTGCGCTGGTTATCGTAGAAGAACAGTACCGGGCGTATGAATCATTTAGCTGGAACCTAATTGTATTGCATATCTATAAGTGAATGAGACACATTTTTGAAAATAGTTCCGTGTGCTATTATTACAGGAGTTCGTGGAAATAAATTGTTCTGTTCGATTTGAAGAGCGGGAGTTGAAAACAAACATGTGGGCCAGATTCAAAGGCGTTGTTCTACGGTTGGATATATCAAAGACTAAAGTACAAAAAATGATATTTGGGTGCATTTTATTACTGAGTGTATTAATGTCTGTATTAACGTCAGTCTTCATTTACTTACAATACTATGTGAGATGTTCGGATATCGAGGGGGAATGCCACATAAGGGAAACGGTAATATTTACATGGATCTATCATTTACACAAACTTCCCGAACATCTGTTTACGTGTGAGGCACTTTATAATGTTCTTATCTGCCGAATTGGTCCGTTTGAATTGTGTTTTTTGCCGTTTTCAACGTATTCCAGTTATTTCACGGCCTTAGTAAAGTACCAGTGCTACCGGTATTATCTGACATGATACCAGTGATACCGGTATTATTTTAAATGATACCAGTGATACCGGTATTATCTGACATGACACCAGTGCTACCGGTATTATCTGACATGATACCAGTGATACCGGTATTATTTTACATGATACCAGTACTACCGGTATTATCTGACATGATACCAGTGATACCGGTATTATTTTACATGATACCAGTGATAATGGTATTATTTTACATGATACCAGTGATACCGGTATTATTTTACATGATACCAGTGCTACCGGTATTATCTGACATGATACCAGTGATAATGGTATTATTTTACATGATACCAGTGCTACCGGTATTATCTGACATGATACCAGTGATACCGGTATTATTTTACATGATACCAGTGCTACCGGTATTATCTGACATGATACCAGTGCTACCGGTATTATTTTACATGATACCTGTGATACCGGTATTATTTTACATGATACCAGTGCCACCGGTATTATCTGACATGATACCAGTGCTACCGGTATTATTTTACATGATACCAGTGCTACCGGTATTATTTTACATGATACCAGTGCTACCGGTATTATCTGACATGATACCAGTGATACCGGTATTATCTGACATGACACCAGTAATACCGGTATTATTTTACATGATACCAGTGATACCGGTATTATTTTACATGATACCAGTGATACCGGTATTATTTTACATGACACCAGTAATACCGGTATTATTTTACATGATACCAGTGATACCGGTATTATTTTACATGATACCAGTGATACCGGTATTATCTGACATGATACCAGTGATACCGGTATTATCTGACATGACACCAGTGATACCGGTATTATCTGACATGATACCAGTGATACCGGTATTATTGTACATGATACAAGTGATAATGGTATTATTTTACATGATACCAGTGATAATGGTATTATTTTACATGATACCAGTGCTACCGGTATTATTTAGCATTATACCAGTGATACCGGTATTATTTTACATGATACCAGTGCTACCGGTATTATTTAGCATTATACCAGTCATACCGGTATTATTTTACACGATACCAGTGCTACCGATATTATTTAGCATTATACCAGTGATACCGGTATTATTTTACATGATACCAGTGATACTGGTATTATTTTACATGATACCAGTGCTACCGGTATTATTTAGCATTATACCAGTCATACCGGTATTATTTTACACGATACCAGTGCTACCGATATTATTTAGCATTATACCAGTGATACCGGTATTATTTTACATGATACCAGTGATACTGGTATTATTTTACATGATACCAGTGCTACCAGTATTATTTAGCATTATACCAGTGATACCGGTATTATTTTACACGATACCAGTGCTACCCATATTATTTTACATGATACCAGTAATACCGGTATTATTTTACACGATACCAGTGCTACCGGTATTATCTGACACGATACCAGTGCTACCGGTATTATCTGACACGATACCAGTGCTACCGGTATTATCTGACACGACACCAGTGCTACCGGTATTATCTGACACGATACCAGTGCTACCGGTATTATTTTACACGATACCAGTGCCACCGGTATTATTTTACACGATACCAGTGCTACCGGTATTATTTTACTAGATACCAGTGATACCGGTATTATCTGACATGACACCAGTGATACCGGTATTATTTTACTAGATACCAGTGCTACCGGAATTATTTTACATGATACCAGTGATACCGGTATTATCTGACATGACACCAGTGATACCGGTATTATCTGACATGATACCAGTGATACCGGTATTATTTTACATGATACCAGTGATAATGGTATTATTTTACATGATACCAGTGATAATGGTATTATTTTACATGATACCAGTGCTACTGGTATTATTTAGCATTATACCAGTGATACCAGTATTATTTTACACGATACCAGTGCTACCGGTATTATCTGACACGATACCAGTGCTACCGGTATTATCTGACACGATACCAGTGCTACCGGTATTATCTGACACGATAACAGTGCTACCGGTATTATCTTACACGATACCAGTAATACCGGTATTATTTTACACGATACCAGTGCTACTGGTATTATCTGACACGATACCAGTGATACCGGTATTATCTGACACGATACCAGTGCTACCGGTATTATCTGACACGATACCAGTGCTACCGGTATTATTTTACATGATACCAGTGCTACCGGTATTATCTGACATGATACCAGTGCTACCGGTATTATTTTATATGATACCAGTGCTACCGGTATTATTTAAAATGATACCAGTGATACCAGTATTATTTTACATGATACCAGTGATACCGGTATTATTTTACATGATACCAGTGATACTGGTACTATTTTACATGATACCAGTGCCACCGGTATTATTTTACATGATACCAGTAATACCGGTATCATTTTAAATGATACCAGTGCTACCGGTATTATCTGACATGACACCAGTGATACCGGTATTATTTTACATGATACCAGTAATACCGGTATTATTTTACACGATACCAGTGCCACCGGTATTATTTTACATGATACCAGTAATACCGGTATTATTTTACATGATATCAGTGCCACCGGTACTATTTTACATGATACCAGTGCCACCGGTATTATTTTACATGATACCAGTGCCACCAGTATTATTTTACATGATACCAGTGCCACCGGTATTATTTTACATGATACCAGTGCATCAATCATTATACAATCTCCGCAGCATTGAGCGCCAAGATATATTTAGTATGGAGTGATTTAACACGAAATGAGCGTTATATACTATTACTACCATTGCTTTAGTTTTGTGTACCTTTAGGCTTTAAACAAGGAACGATCCACATACAACAAGCCTGCAGCAGATGATTTTTAAAAAGAAATAGGCAAAATATGAAACTAGTTAACCACATATATATCACGGTACTTATCTGACTAACTAGTTACATAACACGTTAACGACTTAATAGATATCTAAAATGGCATTATGTATGTATCTGTTAGCCGTAGTGGGCAGTTTCATATACTTTTTTTATGTTGACATAAGTATCTATTAACATAACAATTAACGGTTAATTGGTTATGTGGTGGCAGAGGAATGACACCATAGTTATGTATTTAAATTATTTTTCCAAACATACAAATATGGAACAGACGTTAAAAATATCTATTATAAATTATTGCAAAATCTTTAAAAATAAAAAAAAAATTGAATATAGTTCAAACATTGAGACTAAAGAAAAATTATTATTTTCAAAAGTCGTCTTTTGCAGATGAGTCATAAACGGACCAGTCGTACTAGTAACTTACCCAGTAAACACCGTGATATAACTGGACCAGTCGTACTGGAAACTTACCCAGGAAACGCCGTGATATAAACGGACCAGTCGTACTGGTAACTTACCCAGTAAACACCGTGATATAACTGGACCAGTCGTACCGGTAACTTACCCAGGAAACACCGTGATATAACTGGACCAGTCGTACTGGTAACTTACCCAGTAAACACCGTGATATAACTGGACCAGTCGTACCGGTAACTTACCCAGGAAACGCCGTGATATAACTGGACCAGTCGTACTGGTAACTTACCCAGGAAACGCCGTGATATAAACGGACCAGTCGTACCGGTAACTTACCCAGGAAACACTGTGATATAACTGGACCAGGCGTACTAGTAACTTACCCAGGAAACAACGTGATATAACTGGACCAGTCGTACTGGAAACTTAACCAGGAAACGCCGTGATATAAACGGACCAGTCGTACTGGTAACTTACCCAGGAAACACCGTGATATAACTGGACCAGTCGTACCGGTAACTTACCCAGGAAACGTCGTGATATAACTGGACCAGTCGAACCGGTAACTTACCCAGGAAACGTCGTGATATAACTGGACCAGTCGTACCGGTAACTTACCCAGGAAACACGGTGATATAACTGGACCAGTCGTACCGGTAACTTACCCAGGAAACGTCGTGATATAACTGGACCAGTCGTACCGGTAACTTACCCAGGAATCACCGTGATATAACTGGACCAGTCGTACCGGTAACTTACCCAGGAAACGTCGTGATATAACTGGACCAGTCGTACTGGTAACTTACCCAGGAAACACCGTGATATAACTGGACCAGTCGTACCGGTAACTTACCCAGGAATCACCGTGATATAACTGGACCAGTCGTACTGGTAACTTACCCAGTAAACGTCGTGATATAACTGGACCAGTCGTACCGGTAACTTACCCAGGAAACGTCGTGATATAACTGGACCAGTCGTACTGGTTACTTACCCAGGAATCACCATGATATAACTGGACCAGTCGTACCGGTAACTTACCCAGGAAACGCCGTGATATAAACGGACCAGTCGTACCGGTAACTTACCCAGGAATCACCGTGATATAACTGGACCAGTCGTACTGGTAACTTACCCAGGAATCACCGTGATATAACTGGACCAGTCGTACCGGTAACTTACCCAGGAAACGCCGTGATATAAACGGACCAGTCGTACCGGTAACTTACCCAGGAATCACCGTGATATAACTGGACCAGTCGTACTGGAAACTTACCCAGGAAACGCCGTGATATAAACGGACCAGTCGTACTGGTAACTTACCCAGGAAACACCGTGATATAACTGGACCAGTCGTACCGGTAACTTACCCAGGAAACGTCGTGATATAACTGGACCAGTCGTACCGGTAACTTACCCAGGAAACGTCGTGATATAACTGGACCAGTCGTACCGGTAACTTACCCAGGAAACACCGTGATATAACTGGACCAGTCGTACCGGTAACTTACCCAGGAAACGTCGTGATATAACTGGACCAGTCGTACCGGCAACTTACCCAGGAATCACCGTGATATAACTGGACCAGTCGTACCGGTAACTTACCCAGGAAACGTCGTGATATAACTGGACCAGTCGTACTGGTAACTTACCCAGGAAACACCGTGATATAACTGGACCAGTCGTACCGGTAACTTACCCAGGAATCACCGTGATATAACTGGACCAGTCGTACTGGTAACTTACCCATTAAACGTCGTGATATAACTGGACCAGTCGTACCGGTAACTTACCCAGGAAACGTCGTGATATAACTGGACCAGTCGTACTGGTTACTTACCCAGGAATCACCATGATATAACTGGACCAGTCGTACCGGTAACTTACCCAGGAAACGCCGTGATATAAACGGACCAGTCGTACCGGTAACTTACCCAGGAATCACCGTGATATAACTGGACCAGTCGTACTGGTAACTTACCCAGGAATCACCGTGATATAACTAGACCAGTCGTACCGGTAACTTACCCAGGAAACGCCGTGATATAAACGGACCAGTCGTACCGGTAACTTACCCAGGAAACGTCATGATATAACTGGACCAGGCGTACCGGTAACTTACCCAGGAAACGTCATGATATAACTGGACCAGTCGTACTGGTAACTTACCCAGGAAACGTCATGATATAACTGAAACATTATTGAAGGCGGAGTAAAGCCCCAAATAATCAATCAATTCAATGTCTGCGTTTGGGAAAGTGTTATGATGGTCTAGTCGTGACATTTCTTCTTATCCTGCATATTATTGTAATCGAGCTCCCGTGTCCATTGTGGTATGATAGTGTTTACATTTGACACCTAACTTGACAACCACATTTACCTGTGTATGTGGATAAAAAGGTCGAATTGTAACTTTAAAGAACCTGTCAATATATGTGATAAGTGCACCCGCGGCGATCAATAGCACAATGCACAGTTCGTACCTTTTGCAACAAAAGAAGTATTGACATTTTTCTACTCCACACATTTTGTATAACAGAAACGATAGGATATCGAATCAATTTCGTATTTAATCGTAAAGTTTTTTCTTTAATCATATCATAGTGGTTTGAATGATGTCTATGATTAACGGGTACCAGTACATGGTTTGAATGATGACTATGATTAACGGGTACCAGTACGTGGTTTGCATGATGTCTATGATTAACATGAACCAGTACATGGTTTGAATGATGTCTATGATTAACGGGTACCAGTACGTGGTTTGCATGATGTCTATGATTAACGGGTACCGGTACGTGGTTTGAATGATGACTTTGATTAACGGGTACCAGTACGAGGTTTGAATGATGTATATGATTAACAGGTACCGGTACGTGGTTTGCATGATGTCTATGATTAACGGGTACCATGCAGTATGTGGTTTGAATGATGTCTATGATTAACGGGTACCAGTACATGGTTTGAATGATGTCTATGAATAACGGGTACCGGTATGTGGTTTGAATGATGTCTATGATTAACAGGTACCGGTACATGGTTTGCATGATGTCTATGATTATAGGGTACCCGTACATGGTTTGAATGATGTCTATGATTAACAGGTACCGGTACATGGTTTGCATGATGTATATGATTATAGGGTACCAGTACATGGTTTGAATGATGTCTATGATTATCAGGTACCGGTACGTGGTTTGTATGATGTCTATGATTAACAGGTACCAGTACGTGGTTTAAATGATGTATATGATTAACGGGTACCGGTACATGGTTTGAATGATGTCTATGATTGACGGGTACCGGTACATGGTTTGCATGATGTCTATGATTAACAGGTACCAGTACGTGATTTGAATGATGTCTATGATTAACGGGTACCGGTACGTGATTTGAATGATGTCTATGATTGACGGGTACCGGTACATGGTTTGCATGATGTCTATGATTAACGGGTACCAGTACGTGGTTTGAATGATGTCTTTATTTGACGGGTACCGGTACGTGGTTTGAATGATGTCTATGATTAACGGTTACCAGTACGTGGTTTGAATGATGTCTATGATTAACTGGTACCAGTACGTGGTTTGAATGATGTCTATGATTAACGGGTACTAGTACGTGGTTTGAATGATGTCTATGATTAACGGGTACCAGTACGTGGTTTGAATGATGTCTATGATTAACGGGTACCAGTACGTGGTTTGAATGATGTCTATGATTGACGGGTACCGGTAAATGGTTTGCATGATGTATATGATTAACGGGTACCAGTACGTGATTTGAATGATGTCTTTGATTGACGGGTACCGGTACGTGGTTTGCATGATGTCTATGATTAACGGGTACCGGTACGTGGTTTGAATGATGTCTTTGATTGAAGGGTACCGGTACATGGTTTGAATGATGTCTATGATTAACGGGTACCGGTACATGGTTTGAATGATGTCTTTGATTGAAGGGTACCGGTACATGGTTTGAATGATGTCTATGATTAACGGGTACCGGTACATGGTTTGAATGATGTCTTTGATTGAAGGGTACCGGTACATGGTTTGAATGATGTCTATGATTAACGGGTACCAGTACGTGGTTTGAATGATGTCTTTGATTGAAGGGTACCGGTACGTGGTTTGAATGATGTCTATGATTAACGGGTACCGGTATGTGGTTTGAATGATGTCTATGATTAACGGGTACTGGTACGTGGTTTGAATGATGTATATGATTAACGGGTACCGGTACATGGTTTGCATGATGTCTATGATTAACATGTACCAGTACGTAGTTTGCATGATGTCTATGATAAACGGGTACCGGTATGTGGTTTAAATGATGTATATGATTAACAGGTACCGGTACGTGGTTGTAATGCTGTCTATGATAAACTGGTACCGGTACGAGGTTTGAATGATGTCTTTGATTGACGGGTACCGGTACGTGGTTTGAATGATGTCTTTGATTAACGGGTACCGATATGTGGTTTGAATGATGTATATGATAAACGGGTACCGGTACGTGGTTTGAATGATGTAGAGATACACATCTTCTTGTCGATCACACATTGAGGCACACACCTTCTTGTCGATCACACATAGAGATACACAGCTTCTTGTCGATCACACATAGAGATACACACCTTCTTGTCGATCCCACATAGAGATACACAGCTTCTTGTCGATCACACATATAGATACACAGCTTCTTGTCGATCAAACATATAGATACACAGCTTCTTGTCGATCACACATATAGATACACACCTTCTTGTCGATCACACATATAGATACACAGCTTCTTGTCGATCACACATATAGATACACAGCTTCTTGTCGATCAGGTAGAGATACATTCCTTCTTGTCGATCCCACATAGAGATACACAGCTTCTTGTCGATCACACATAGAAATAAACACCTACTTGTCGATCACACAAATAGATACACACCTTCTTGTCGATCACGCATAGAGATACATTCATTCTTGCCGATCACACATAGAGATACACATCTTCTTGTCGATCCCACATAGAGATACGCACCTTCTTGTCGATCACACATAGTGATACACACCTTCTTGTCGATCACACAAATAGATACACACCTTCTTGTCGATCACGCATAGAGATACATTCCTTCTTGTCGATCCCACATAGAGATACACACCTTCTTGTCGATCACACATAGAGTTACACAGCTTCTTGTCGATCACACATAGAGATACACATCTTCTTGTCGATCACACATAGAGATACACACCTTATTGTCGATCACACATAGAGTTACACAGCTTTTTGTCGATCGCACATAGAGATACACATATTCTTGTCGATCACACATAGAGATACACACCTTATTGTCAACCACAAATAGAGTTACACAGCTTCTTGTCCATCACACAAATTGATACACACCTTCTTGTCGATCACACATAGAGATACACACCTTCTTGTCGATCATACATAGAGATACACACCTTATTGTCAATCACACATAGAGATACACATCTTCTTGTCGATCACACATAGAGATACACACCTTATTGTCAATCACACATAGAGAAACACACATATGTGTCGATCCCCCAAAGAGATATACACATTCTTCTCGACCTGAAATAGAGATAAACACCATAATGTCGATCCCACATATAGATACTTGCCTTCTCGTCTATCTGACATAGCGATACTTGCCTTCTCATCGATCCCACATAGTGATACACACCATAGTATCGATATCACATAGAGATACTGGCATGGACGAGCACAAACTAAACTAAACTAAACTATATTGCAAACCGTGTAACACTCAGTAAACAAAAAGAAGTTAACCCCAAAAATAATAACATATGAAGTATTTATTATGTATCTATTTATTTATTTATACGTGACTCATTCCTTATTAAAATTGACCTTATAGACTGTGTAGCCGGCGAAAACTGACCTTATATACTGTGTAGCCAGTGAAAACACGTCGTTAACGTAAGTATACAACGTTACACGTCGTTAACGTAATTATACAACGTTACACATAGTTAACGTAATTATACAACGTTACACGTCGTTAACGTAATTATACAACGTTACACGTCTTTAACGTAATTACACAACGTTACACTTCGTTAACGTAATTTTATATCATAAATGACGTCGCCGGGAGTGTAATAAATAGAGATTATTCAACTTATTTTTTGAAAGATAAGAATATAATGACGTCTATGGCAAGCCAATTGTCCAATAATTACGTGAACCCAGGTTCACGTTCGAAAAACTAGGATTAACGATCGATAAACTAGGTTTTTCGAACGTAAAACCAGGTTTATCGAATACTAACTTATATTTTCGAGCGAAAACATAGGATAACGGGCGTAAACCATAGTTTACGCTCGTGAACCCATGTTCACGCTCGATAAACTAGGTTTCTCGATTGAACTAAGAATTTCGGTCGTTATCCTAAGTTCACGAGCGTGAACCTATGTTTACGGGCGTGAATCTGGATTCATGAGCGTGAACCATAGTTTACGAACGTGAACCTAGGTTCACGGTCGTAAAGATAGGTTCACGTTCGTAAACTATGGTTCTCGCTCGTAAACATAGGTTCACGGTCGTAAACCTAGGTTCACGCCCGAAATTCATAGTTGATTTGATAATCCTAGTTTATCGACCGTAAACCATGGTTTACGTTTGATAAACTAGGTTTCTCGATTGAACTACGAATTTCGGTCGTTATCCTATGTTTACGTGCGTGAACCGGGGTTCACGAGCGTGAACCTATGTTTACGAGCGTGAACCATAGTTTACGAACGTGAACCATAGTTTACGAACGTGAACTTATGTTTACGACCGTGAACTTGGGTTTACGAGCGTGAACCTACGTTTACGAGCGTGAACTATGGTTTACGACGTTATCCTATGTTTTCGCTCGAAAGTATAGGTTAACATGGTTTTACGTTCGAAAAACCTAGTTTATCGATCGTTAATCCTAGTTTTTCGACCGTAAACCTAGGTTCACGTAATTATTGGACAATTGGCTTGCCATAGACGTCACCTCCCATTCACAAGACGGCGAGTGAATTATATTCTAATCTTTGAACAAATGAGTTGAATAATCTGTTTATTACATTTCAATGTTGACGCCGCATGGAAACGCGGCGTCAGTATGGGATAGGTTTTAAATTTGTACCATGGAGTGACGTAATCGAAAAGGGAGCAACCAACACATATTAATGCTAAAATATAAGGAATGGAGCGGTTTTTTTCGTTTTCATGGGGGTATGAACAAAAAAACCTGATCACACATTCTATGAAACCGCTTCGCGATTTCATAGAGAGTGATCAGGTTTTTTTGTTCATACCCCCATGAAAACGGAAAAAAAGCTCTCCATTCCTTAAATAAATTGTATAAACTGATTTAAGAAACAACAAGATACAAAATATGGACATCTTTTACCGTTGTTACAATTTTTTAGACACATTTAAATTGTTTTTAATAACTGTTCCCCAACTAACTAGGCTACGCTTTTTTTATGAGTTGATTTACGGAGTTCACTAGGCTACGCTTTTTTAATTGTTTGGTTTACTGCTCTGACGAGCTCAGAAAAAAGATTCGGTGATGTTTTTTCCTATTTATTTCTGTTGTATTACTAAACTTAAAACGTTCCTTCCCATACAGTTGTTCATTCAGAACATTATATTCTTGCTATATGTTGACTATACATGATAACTTTTTCTTTTAATTTCATAAATGCTTAATTTTGATATTAAATATCTTTAAACTTGTTAGAATTATTTGTATTTTTTGTTTATATACTCTCGTTTTTTGTTATCATACTTCTGCTCAATTGGAAGGAGAATAGACTTCCCTCTCTCCTTCCAAAGCTTGTGTCACACTTCACTTATAACTAGAGGCATTAACACTTAAGTTAATATCTGTTAATATTGCAATATCTATGTGTTTAGCTCGACTATTCGAAGAATATGAGAGCTTTATTACTCGCCCCGGCGTCGGAGTCCGGTTAACGTTTTAGGGCAAGTTGGCATTTTCATTCATAAGTATTTGTGCTAGGGCTTTCATATTTGGAATATAGTTACACCTTTTAGCTTTCTTCACATTGAATGCTGAAGATGCTGAGTGGGACCTTCTTTTTGGGGTAAAAAACATGATTTGGGGTGGTTAAAGTTTTAGGGCAAGTCGGGATTTTCATTTAATTTTTTAATTTTTCTCAATAACCACTTATGTTAGGGCCTTTTTTTTTCTCAATGAGTACTTGTGTTAGGGCCTTCATATTTGGAATATAATTACATATAATACCTTTCCTCATATTGTATGCTGAAGATGCTGATTTCGACTTTCTTTTTTAGGTAAAAACCATGAGTTTGGGTGGTTAAAGTTTTAAGGCAAGTTGGGATATTCATTTAATTTTTTAATTTTTCTCAATAAACACTTGTGTTAAGGCTTTCATATTTGGAATTAGATTACATATAATACCTTTCCTCATATTGTTAGCTGAAGATGCTGATTTGACTTTCTTTTTTAGGTAAAAAACATGATTTTGAGTGGTTAAAGGTTTAGGGCAAGTTGGGATTTTCCTTTTTCTTTTAATTTTTCTCAATAAGCACTTGTGTTAGGGCCTTCATATTTGGAATATAATTACATATAATACCTTTCCTAATATTGTATGCTGAAGATGCTGATTTTGACTTTCTTTTTGTGGTAAAAAACATGATTTTGAGTGGTTAAAGTTTTAGGGCAAGTCGGGATTTTCATTTAATTTTTTAATTTTTCTCAATAACCACTTATGTTAGGGCCTTCATATTTGGAATATAATTACATATAGTACGTATAGTACCTTTCCTCAAATTATATGCTGAAGATGCTGATTCTGACTTTCTTTTTGAGGTAAAAAACATGATTTTGGGTGGTTAAAGGTTTAGGGCAAGTTGGGATTTTCATTCAATTTTTTGATTTTTCTCAATAAGTACTTGTGTTACTTAGGGCTTTCATATTTGGAATATAATTACATATAATTCCTTTTTTCACATTGTATGTTGAAGATATGGAGTGTGACTTTCTTTTTGGGGTAAAAAACATGATTTTGTTTGATTTTGAGAGTTTGAGATAAATTCATTATTTTTGGTTACATTAATTTTTAATTATGATCATTCATTTATCAAATATAGTTCTTCACCATTTCAAACGGGTTTTGGTGTCAAATATTTGGAAAACCTTTTTTTAAGGTTTTTCTATTTTTGGACTCAGTCAGTTTTAACATTTGCGTTTAGCTCAACGTTAAAGTTTTGATTTTAGCTCGACTATTCGAAGAAAAATGGAACTTTACTACTCGCCCCGGTGTCGGTGTCCGGTTAATGTTTTAGGGCAAGCTGGCATTTCCATTTATAACTCTAATACCCTTCATTCAAATCAGTCTTCATACTTTACACATTTGTTAAGGACCATCACACAATTAGGTTACATAACTCCATTGTATCCTAAATATGGAGTTATGGCCCTTGATTGACTTAGGAAATTTGAATTTTTAAATAACATATATTTAAATGTATGTATCTATTCAGTTGCTTTTACATATAGAGTATATATGATTTAATAGTACTTAAAGGCAATATACGGAAATAGTGCTTAAGTGAATAAGCGTTGTAAAGTCGAGCGCGCTGCCCTCCGAAAGATATTGTTTGTTTATCTAATTGATCTAGTTAGAGCAGATTTAAAAGTAAGAAACTTCAGCTTGTATGACACTTTATTGTTGCAGTCAATGTTAAGCAAACGGTAAACCAAATGGTTTGAAGGCTTAACTTGTCATTTCACGACTAAACTTTACATGCTGAATATCACATAGATCGTAGCATATACATTTTATAATCCCTACGTCAAAATGGACCCTTTTTGCTCTTGATAACATTTTATTATAGACTATGGTATGCAGGTGAGCAATAAAGGAACATCTTGGCCTTCTTGTTTAAGATAAAGGTACATTTGGCCTTCTTGTTCAAAATATTTACATCCTGTCCGTTTGCACAGGTTATTTAAATGTATTGAACTGCATCTGCTTCCCTTTAAGTCATGCTTTAAAATCATGCGCGGCGTCTTTGATGCTTAGCATCAAAATTCGTCTTGTTATTTGTTGTAATACATTAAATTTTAAAATACGTGTCTTCAACCATAGTTTATATTTACTGTGGAATATTGTTTGTCGTTTTACCTACTTTGCGCATTATTTTCGGATGAGGCGTGGCCATGGAAAAAAGGAAGGGGCACGCATGCGCAATTGTGTAGTAGATTATAAAAATTTAATACACTGGTGTATAATAACAATAAATCAACGATTATGAATTTTCTTTCACCGAGATATCCTTATCTTTGATGGATAGAAATGTAATAAAGCCATTGTATAAATTGCGTATTCAACTAGTGTAATAACAATGCTACGTAACGTCATAATGAAAAGCATTGAAAATGACCGCGCTATATAGCGACGGTATATATATTTTGCGCTAATAATCGTCGAATTGTTATTTATGATATAAATAGAATACAAGAGAAAGTTGATGCAACGCATCAATGTCGCCGGAAATCCATACTGCAGTTATGCATAACACTAACATTATAGTAGTTGAATAAACAGTTATCAACTGAGGGGCATATTGGAACATCAGGGGTGGGGTCAAGTGAAAATGTTTCATAACTTGCATTGTTTTGTCAACGAAGTGAATGATAATTGAAGCCTTTCATTGTTTATGACCAATCTCCATTCCAAAGTAGGTTGACCATACACACAACCAACTAATTATTGATCATAAACAGTAATAGAAATGAGTAATCTTGCCAATCATTAGTCTTAGTATGTATACAGTGCTTTCATTAAGGAATAATTATAAGATTTGTGAATTACACATACACTTTTCAAGATGTTTGTCAGTATATTTGAATTTTATTATTTTTCAATAAAACCACAAAACAGACAATTTAGGATTTGCATGCAATAGCACGTCATTTTACCTTTTCTCTATTAAAGTCAACAGTGGACACCTTTGCAGCAATCTACTTTTAAAACAATGAGATAAGGGTTAAATCGCTGAAGACATGAGTTTTCTCTTTTTCTCAACATGATATTAGCTTGGCATCCTAATTATATCATACTTTAACAAATGTTGAAATGTAGTCCAATATTTATAAATTAGACCACCTTCGAAATATTATATCAACTAAACAGTTAAATCTCATTGAAATTGTTGTATAATTTAAACTTAATTTCGAACATAAACTGTGCCCTACAACATGTTAATTTATTTTAATTATTTCCTTCCTTTTTTATAATGAAAATAACAAACTACTCATGTTTTAAAATTATATTATGATGAGCGCCCTTGTGTCAATGATGCATAACAATATGCAGATCGGAAGCAATGTGCCTTTAGGGAATTAAATGACACATTTAAAATTGTCAAGGACGAAATAATTTTGTACGAAAGACCCGATTCTTTCTTATTCGCAGAGATGTCGTTCTTGAAACTCTCTTTATAGGCAGAGAGTGTTCGTTCAAAGTAATTTTTCTATTAAAATCAGTTTTATCTCGGTTTGTTCTTTTCTTCATTTGTTTCGAACCAAATAAACATTTTAAATCACCTATGATTTACTATTTGTAAGTGAGCGTAAATAGCGGCTCTCTGCAAAGGAGATTGACCTACGCAGTTGGTATGTAAACAAATAATGAGACTGTGCGACGTAAAAGTTTGTAGTTATCGCCTTTTGATTACATGTAGTATATAGTGTAAAATAAAGTATTTCAGTCTAGCTAATAGGGACTGTTTTGTCTTCGTAAATAAAACAAAAAAACATAAATGCGAGTCAAAATAAAGAAACTGAAAATACCTAAAACATCGGAATATTTATTTCATTATAGATGTGTCATTACTTAGTGTTTTTAAACAAACACAATTGTAATATGTTCAAGACATCTAAATGTGTTTCTTTCTAATAATAATCCCCACTCCCATGTCATTTCCGAAAACCTATTAAAAATAGAAGTCGCGGGCTTCTGCCCGGCGACTAATAACATTCGTGGTCATTCAATACAAAATTTTATTAAACAAGTTTTCGAAAATTGCTCAAAACTCGCCAAGGCTTGTTTCTATCAATTTTAGAAAACTCGTTTAATAAAATGTCGTATTGAATGACCACTCATGTAATATCGTCGTTAACGTAATTATACTACGTTATACGTATTTAACGTAATATATCTATAGGTGCTACCTTTTTACGAAAAAACAAGATGCTTCAGGTCCTTAATCAATTACTTATATTATGGTAAAGAAGCAAATGAGTAACAGCCCTTTTCTGATGCCATCTGTTAGGGGTCACATTTCTTTCCTTTATAGAGACGGTTTCTGACTCCTTTGCAGCAAACGACTTAGAAAAGAGTACAATTGCTCAATATGTGAAAGTTATCCTGTTTCAACAATATTTGATAAATAATTATACTTTGTAAGAGTGAATCTATAGCTCATGCATAGGAATTTGAGGTATTTAATGTGTATACCACTTTGTTTGCGGGAAACGACGTTGCTCCATTTAACATAACGCCAAATGAAGTGTTACAGAAATGACGTCACATCGTTCTTTGGCTACGGTACAGTCAAAATTTATGTTCTGACGTCGAATTGCGGTCGTTTATTTCAAAGTTACATTTATTTTTTAACTTTTTTGTACAAAAGTTAGATCACACGCAAATAACACAGCACTTGTATGACCTTAAATGTCGAAATTTGCCAGTTTCATTTCAGAAAGCTTCAAGGGTTATTGAAAAAAAAATTATATATCTCTCCCACCTGTTACCTATGAGCGAAAAAAAACATTTATGTTTTTTGTTCGTATAAATAAATTCTACAACGTTACACGTCTTTAAATTCTACAATGTTACAAGTCTTTAACGTATAAATAAATTCGCTTTTGCTTGCGTTTTCAAAATACGAAAACAAACAATAGGAACCAATCAGGAGTGGAATTTCAACATTATCACAACAGCGGGGGAAGAGGAGCACGAGTTCTTCACAATACTAACACTTCAACATCTTTAAGTATTTCTAAGTTTTATTTTGAACATAATACTTTTGATAATGTAGCCATTATCGAATTTGTATAAATGCTTTGAATTGTAAATTCAAACGAGGCGTTGTGAGTCCAAACACTCGCTTGACCAACATTATTTTCGCCGTTTAAGAAAACTCACTGCAACAAGCGACATTCGCCTTCTAAGAATGGGCTAACTGTTACACTCTATTTTGAACATAAGCTGAAACACTGTTGTGTGGAATACTGGCTTGAGAAAGTCATGTAACATATGAGTAGGTAAACTGGCCGCCGTGATATGACTATAAAACGTGCCGTGATATGACTATAAAACGTGCCGTGATATGACTATAAAACGTGCCGTGATATGACTATAAAACGTGCCGTGATATGACTATAAAACGTGCCGTGATATGACTATAAAACGTGTTTAAAACGACGTTAACTCCCTATCAATCATTATTTCATTGTAAATGTCCTCCGAACGCTTACACTTCAGTGAAAGTATAACAACCAGTCGACATACTTCACAGTTATTGTCATGTCTTAAGCCTTTTCTGTCTCAGTTTAAAGAATATATCTTAGTTATATTGTGAAGACAAAGTCATGCGATTGTTCCTCTGGAGGGGACTCGAACCTAAATCCTCTTGGAACCGTAACCACCTGCCTTTTGAATGACAGGCAATGCTACTGAGATGGTTATTGCCCATTACTATACATATTTGGGATGGTCCCCAGTACACCTCCATGAGAAATCCGCCCTGGTCGAATGGTTAGCGTTGTGGATTTGGAACCAGGCGTCGATCCCCCATTCCCGCGCGTAATGGTGGAGGACCTTAGGACAAGGAACATTTTCTAGCCTAGTACTGGCTTGTATACCCAGGGACTGTTGCTGGGATTTAGCTAAACTATAAATCCAAATAAAACCAACAAACAATCACGCATACCGACTTGTGGGTTATTTATTATAAACGCAGATTGCATTTCTATCACCATTGTCAAGTTTAAAAAAGTTACTACATTAAAAAAAAATGAATAATTTCCGATACGGTGTGGAAATATAAAACAATATTGCGCCTAGTTAAAATAATGTATTGCCGGCGTTTTTATTCACCTATTGTGATGACTTTAGTTGATCATATTCAGAAGAAAAAAACGTTTGAAATGAAAGCTATTCAGGTTAATGACACGATTTCTTTGGATAATGATTATTTACTGCATATTTCAAGCTTTTGAAGGCAGACCTGTATTAACAATAGAAACCTTGTGGGAATGTCTATCTAGGACCAAGGACTGCTTTTACTTTAACCATACCTGTTTACGTGTACAGATAGCCATAGACACGCAAACAAAACCTTTCTGCACAGACAATTTATTGGACACTAACAAATGAGTTGGTGTATAAAAAATCCGTTGCAGTATCAGTTTTGTTATTTTTTCATTGACGCCGCGTGGAAGCGCGGCGTCAGTATGGGATAGGTTTTAATTTTGTACCATGATGTGACGTAATCGAAAAGGGAGCAACCAACAACTATGATTGTAAAGAAAAACTCTGTAATATGTTTGAAAAAACAGCCTTTATGATTGAATAAATTGTATTAACTGATTTAAGAAACAACAAGATGCAACATATGTACATCTTTTACCGTTGTTACAAAACTTTAGACACACTTAAATTCTTTATTCTTTTTAATAACTGTTCCCCAACTAACTAGGCTAAGCTTTTTTTATGACTTGGTTTACGGAGTTCACTAGGCTACGCTTTTTAAAATGTTTGTTTTACTGCTCTGACGACTCGATTCATCAAAGTGCAGAAAAAAGAATCGGGTGATGTTTTTTCCTATTTATTTCTGTTGTATTACTAAACTTAAAACGTTCCTCCCCATACAGTTGTTCATTCAAACCATTATATTATTGCTATATGTTGACTATATGAGAACTTTTTCTTTTAATTTCATAAATGCTTAATTTTGATATTAAATATCTTTAAACTTGTTAGAATTATTTGTACTTTTTGTTTATATACTCTCGTTTTTTGTTATCATACTTCTGCTCAACTGGAAGGAGAATAGACTTCCCTCTTTCCTTCCAAAGATTGTGTCACACTTAACTTATAACTAGAGGCATTTAAAACACTTAAGTTAATATCTGTTAATATTTCAGTATCTATGTTTTTTGTTTATCTAATTGATCTAGTTAGAGCAGATTTAAAATTAAGAAACTTCAGCTTGTATGACACTTTATTGTTGCAGTCAATTTTAAGCAAACGGTAAACCAAATGGTTTGAAGACTTAACTTGTCATTTCCCGACTTAACTTTACATGCTGAATATCACATAGATCGTAGCATATAAAGTGTATAATCCCTACGTCAAAATGGACCCTTTTTTCTCTTGATAACATTTTATTATAGACTATGGTATCCAGGTGAGCAATAATGGAACATCTTGGCCTTCTTGTTTAAGATAAAGGTACATTTGGCCTTCTTGTTCAAAATATTTACATCCTGTCCGTTTGCACAGGTACTTTAAATGTATTGAACTGCATCTGCCTCCCTTTAAGTCATGCTTTAAAATCATGCGCGGCGTCTTTGATGCTTAGCATCAAAATTCGTCTTGTTATTACTGATGAAGTCCAAATAATCATTCAAACACACCGTTATTATCATGTGGGCTTTTCCATGGTACATGTATGCCTGTGCGAAGTGCGGTGAATCTGATATCGACCCGGTTCATTCGGATATCGACTCGGTTCATTTGGATATCGACCCGGTTCATTCGGATATCGACCCGGTTCTTTCGGATATCGACCCGGTTCTTTCGGATATCGACCCAGTTCATTCGGATATCGACCTGGTTAATTCAGATATCGACCCTGTTCATTCGGATATCAACCCGGTTCATTCGGATATCGACCCGGTTCATTCGGATATCGACCCGGTTCATCAGCCTTTCTGTGTATGGGTTCGTGTGTTACAGGATGCTTTTGAAATTCACTAGATGTAGTGTGTAAATATACCCGACATAATGTTACACATTGTAACAAAGGTAGCAGAGACCATATAATTCAATGTCACGTACCGGGAACGGTATCTGGCTAACATAAGTTTAATACATTCGCAATTTATAACGCAAATAGAATAAAACCATCATTGTACATTGGTTTCCATTCCTTTATTCAGATCGTCCATGTCCAATTCACAATATAAAATCTCTGTAGTAAAAGTAACTAAATGTTCAATAAGTTTACAAAAATACAAAAACGTAAATCTTAGCTTAGACATAACATCATGAACACACCTATAATAGATGATCGATAGAAGATCTGGTGCGAACTTTTCGAACATCTTTTAAAGCGATCCGAATCCGCTCTCGCACCAAATATGTTTCTTGTGTGGCAATTCTCCGAACTGCCCACTAATTCCTAGAACCGTACTGTTCATGTGTGAGAGGTTAAACGCTTAGTACAAGACAGGTCAAACACATGTACCGTTAATTGATTCCTTTACATGTATCGTAGGGTCATCTAAGAATTGAGTCTTATATATGTATGCTTGTGTGAAGGTCGGTAAATAGGATATCGACCTAGTACATGTATGCCTGTGCGAAGTGCGGTAAATAGGATATCGACACGGTTCATGTATGCTTGTGACAAAATGCGGTAAATCGGATAGTGACCCGGTTCATGTATGCCTGTGTGAAGTGCGGTAAATCGGATACCGACCCGGTTCATGTATGCTTTTGTGAAGTGCGGTAAACCGGATATCGACCCGGTTCATGCATGCTTTTGTGAAGTGCGGTAAATCGGATATCTACCCGGTTCATGTATGCTTTTGTGAAGTTCGGTAAAATTGGATATTGACCCGGTTCATGTATGCCTGTGTGAAGTGCGGTAAATTGGATATTGACCCGGTTCATGTATGCCTGTGTGAAGTGCGGTAAATTGGATATTGACCCGGTTCATGTATGCCTGTGTGAAGTGCGGTAAATAGGATATCGACCCGGTTCATGTATGCTTTTGTGAAGTGCGGTAAATTGGATATCGACCCGGTTCATGTATGCCTGTGTGAAGTGCGTTAAATTGGATATTGACCCGGTTCATATATACCTGTGTGAAGTGCGGTAAATTGGATATTGACCCGGTTCATGTATGCCTGTGTGAAGTGCGGTAAATAGGATATCGACCCGGTTCATGTATGCTTTTGTGAAATGCGGTAAATTGGATATCGACCGGTTCATGTACGCCTGTGTGAAGTGCGGTAAATTGGATATCGACCCAGTTCATATATGCCTGTGTGAAGAGCGCTGAATTGGATATTAACCCGGTTCATGTTTGCCTGTGTGAAGAGTGGTAAATCGGATAGCGACCCGGTTCATGTATGCCTGTGTGAAAAGCGGTAATTCGGATATCGACCCAGTTCATATATGCCTGTGTGAAGTGCGGTAAATTGGATATCGACCCAGTTCATATATGCCTGTGTGAAGAGCGCTGAATTGGATATTGACCCGGTTCATGTTTGCCTGTGTGAAGAGTGGTAAATCGGATAGCGACCCGGTTCATGTATGCCTGTCTGAAGAGTGGTAAATCAGATATCGACCCGGTTCTTGTATGCCTGTGCGAAGTGCGGTAAATCGGATATCGACCCGGTTCATGTATGCCTGTGCGTAGTGTGGTAAATCAGATATCGACCCGGTTCATGTATGCCTGTGCCAAGTGCTGTAAATCGGATATCGACCCGGTTCATATACAAAATGTATGCCTGTGCGAAGTGCGGTAAATCGGATATTGACCCGGTCCATGTATGCTTACTCGTAGTGCGATAAATCGGATATTGACCCGGTTTATGTATGCCTGTATGAAGTGCGGTTAATCGAATATCGATCCGGTTTATGTATGCCTGTGTGAAGTGCGGTAAAGGGACCCGGTTCAGGCATGCCTGTGCGTAGTGCGGTAAAATAATGTCGACCCGGTGTATGTAAAGGGACCCGGTTTATGTATGTCTGTGTGAAGTGCGGTAAAGGGATCCGGTTTATGTATGTATGTGTGAAGTGCAGTAAAGGGATCCGGTTTATGTATGTTTGTGTGAAGTGCAGTAAAGGGATCCGGTTTATGTATGTATGTGTGAAGTGCAGTAAAGGGATCCGGTTTATGTATGTATGTGTGAAGTGCGGTAAAGGGATCCGGTTTATGTATGTCTGTGTGAAGTGCAGTAAAGGGATCCGGTTTATGTATGTATGTGTGAAGTGCATTAAAGGGATCCGGTTTATGTATGTCTGTGTGAAGTGCAGTAAATGGATCCGGTTTATGTATGTATGTGTGAAGTGCAGTAAAGGGATCCGGTTTATGTATGTATGTGTGAAGTGCGGTAAAGGGATCCGGTTTATGTATGTCTGTGTGAAGTGCAGTAAAGGGATCCGGTTTATGTATGTCTGTGTGAAGTGCGGTAAAGGGATCCGGTTTATGTATGTATGTGTGAAGTGCAGTAAAGGGATCCGGTTTATGTATGTCTGTATGAAGTGCGGTAAAGGGATCCGGTTTATGTATGTCTGTGTGAAGTGCAGTAAAGGGAACCGGTTTATGTATGTCTGTGTGAAGTGCGGTAAAGGGATCCGGTTTATGTATGTATGTGTGAAGTGCAGTAAAGGGATCCGGTTTATGTATGTCTGTGTGAAGTGCAGTAAAGGGATCCGATTTATGTATGTATGTGTGAAGTGCAGTAAAGGGATCCGGTTTATGTATGTATGTGTGAAGTGCGGTAAAGGGATCCGGTTTATGTATGTCTGTGTGAAGTGCAGTAAAGGGATCCGGTTTATGTATTTATGTGTGAAGTGCAGTAAAGGGATCCGGTTTATGTATGTCTGTGTGAAGTGCGGTAAAGGGACCCGGTTCATATATGTATGTGTGAAGTGCAGTAAAGGGATCCGGTTTATGTATGTATGTGTGAAGTGCGGTAAAGGGATCCGGTTTATGTATGTATGTGTGAAGTGCAGTAAAGGGATCCGGTTTATGTATGTCTGTATGAAGTGCGGTAAAGGGATCCGGTTTATGTATGTCTGTGTGAAGTGCAGTAAAGGGATCCGGTTTATGTATGTCTGTGTGAAGTGCGGTAAAGGGATCCGGTTTATGTATGTCTGTGTGAAGTGTGGTAAAGGGATCCGGTTTATGTATGTCTATTCGAAGTGCGATAAATCGGATATCGACCCGGTTCCTGTATGCCTGTGCGTAGTGCGGTTAATCGGATATCGCCTTGGTTCATCAGCCTTTCTTTGTAGAAAAGGCCTGGCGCTCGGTCAATATCCTATACTTGGTCATCGTCGTTGAATGACTTAAATAAGGTCTTCAAAAAAATATCTCTATTTACTCAAATAAACCATCAGTTATTTTAAGGACAAGGAACATATAATATCGAGTGGAAGATACTGATTCCAATCTTTTCGGTAACCATATTGACATATGTACGTCAAATGACGCCTGAAAAAAAATTGTTCGTTTGTTTGAATATGTTTCATTCTGTTTTTAACAGTATTTTGACTATATCATGGCCTTTCCTGGGGGAAATGTAAATGTACTTCCGGTCGGGTCATACCAAATACTTTAATAATTGAAGAAATTACTCCCTTTATTTGCGATCAGGGTAGCGGTGATATAATTACCAATTATTTATCGGTGTCAAGATATAATTAAAAGACTGGTAGTACTGGTTATTAACTTAAGAAGTTACACGATATAATTATATGACTGGTAGTACTGGTTATTCACTCAAGAAGTGACACGATATAATTATAAGACTTGTAGTACTGGTTATTAACTAAAGAAGTGACACGATATTATTATATGACGGGTAGTTCTGGTTATCAACAAAAGAGGTGACACGATATAATTATAAGATTGGTAGTACTGGTTATTAACTAAAGAAGTGACACGATATAATTATATGACTGGTGGTACAGGTTATTCACTAAAGAAGTGACATGATATAATTATATGACTTGTAGTACTGGTTATTAACTAAAGAAGTGACACGATATAATTATAAGACTGGTAGTACTGGTTATTGACTAAAGAAGTGACACGATATAAGTATAAGACTGGTAGTACTGGTTATTAACTAAAGAAGTGACACGATATAATTATATGACTGGAAGTACTGGTTATTAACTAAAGAAGTGACACGATATAATGATAAGACTGGTAGTACTGGTTATTGACTAAAGAAGTGACACGATATAATTATATGACTGGTAGTACTGGTTATTAACAAAAGAAGTGACACGATATAATTATATGACTGGTAGTTCTGGTTATTCACTAAAGAAGTGACACGATATAATTATATGACTGGTAGTATTGGTTATCAACAAAAGAAGTGACACGATATAATTATATGACTGGTAGTTCTGGTTATTCACTAAAGAAGTGACACGATATAATTATATGACTTTTAGTACTGGTTATTCACTAAAGAAGTGACACGATATAATTATATGACTTGTAATACTGGTTATTAACTAAAGAAGTGACACGATATAATTATATGACTGGAAGTACTGGTTATCAACAAAAGAAGTGACACGATATAATTATATGATTGGAAGTACTGGTTATTAATTAAAGAAGTGACACGATATAATTATATGATTGGTAGTACTGGTTATTAACTAAAGAAGTGACACGATATAATTATAAGACTGGTAGTACTGGTTATTAACAAAAGAAGTGACACGATATAATTATAAGACTTGTAGTACTGGTTATTAACTAAATAAGTGACACGATATTATTATATGACGGGTAGTTCTGGTTATCAACAAAAGAGGTGACACGATATAATTATAAGATTGGTAGTACTGGTTATTAACTAAAGAAGTGACACGATATAATTATATGACTGGTGGTACAGGTTATTCACTAAAGAAGTGACATGATATAATTATAAGACTGGTAGTACTGGTTATTTACTAAAGAAGTGACACGATATAATTATAAGACTGGTAGTACTGATTATTAACTAAAGAAGTGACACGATATGATTATGAGACTGGATGTACTGGTTATTAATTAAAGAGGTGACACGATATAATTATAAGATTGGTAGTACTGGTTATTAACTAAAGAAGTGACACGATATAATGATCAGACTGGTAGTACTGGTTATTTACTAAAGAAGTGACACGATATAATTATAAGACTGGTAGTACTGGTTATTAACTAAAGAAGTGACACGATATGATTATGAGACTGGATGTACTGGTTATTAATTAAAGAGGTGACACGATATAATTATAAGACTGGTAGTACTGGTTATTAACAAAAGAAGTGACACGATATAATTATAAGACTTGTAGTACTGGTTATTAACTAAAGAATTGACACGATATTATTATATGACAGGTAGTTCTGGTTATCAACAAAAGAAGTGACACGATATAATTATATGACTGGTAATACTTGTTATTAATAAAAGAAGTGACACGATATTAATATATGACTGGAAGTACTGGTTATTAACTAAAGAAGTGACACGATATGATTATGAGACTGGATGTACTGGTTATTAATTAAAGAGGTGACACGATATAATTATACGACTTGTAGTACTGGTTATTAACTAAAGAAGTGACACGATATAATTATATGACTGGTAGAACCGGTTATTCACTAAAGAAGTGACATGATATAATTATATGACTTGTAGTACTGGTTATTAACTAAAGAAGTGACAAGATATCATTATAAGACTGGTAGAACCGGTTATTCACTAAAGAAGTGACATGATATAAGTATATGACTGGTAGTACCGGTTATTCACTAAAGAAGTGACACGATATAATTATACGACTTGTAGTACTGGTTATTCACTAAAGAAGTGACACAATATAATGATCAGACTGGTAGTACCGGTTATTCACTAAAGAAGTGACGGAATATAATTATAAGACTGGTAGTACTGGTTATTAATAAAAGAAGTGACACGATATAATTATAAGAGTTGTAGTACTGGTTATTAATTAAAGAAGTGACACGATATAATTATAAGAGTTGTAGTACAGATTATTCACTAAAAAATAAGTGACAGGATATAATTATAAGACTGGTAGTACTGGTTATAATAAAAGAAGTGACACGATATAATTATAAGAGTTGTAGTACTGGTTATTAATTAAAGAAGTGACACTATATAATTATACGAGTTGTAGTACAGATTATTCACTAAATAAGTGACACGATATAATTATAAGACTGGTAGTACTTGTTATTAACTAAAGAAATGACACGATCTAATTATAAGAGTTGTAGTACGGATTATTCACTAAATAAGTGACACGATATAATTATAAGACTGGTAGTACTGGTTATTCACTAAAGAAGTGACACGATATAATTATAAGAGTATTAGTACTGGTTATTAACTAAAGAAGTGACACGATATAATTATACGACTTGTAGTACCGGTTATTCACTAAAGAAGTGACATGATATAATTATAAGACTGGTAGTACCGGTTATTCACTAAAGAAGTGACATGATATAATTATATGACTGGTAGTACTGGTTATTAACTAAAGAAGTGACACAATATAATTATCAGACTGGTAGTACTGGTTATTAACCAAAGAAGTGACACAATATAATTATCAGACTGGTAGTACCGGTTATTCACTAAAGAAGTGACGGAATATAATTATAAGACTGGTAGTACTGGTTATTAATAAAAGAAGTGACACGATATAATTATAAGAGTTGTAGTACTGGTTATTAGTTAAAGAAGTGACACGATATAATTATAAGAGTTGTAGTACAGATTATTCACTAAAGTATAAGTGACAGGATATAATTATAAGACTGGTAGTACTGGTTATTAATAAAAGAAGTGACACGATATAATTATAAGAGTTGTAGTACTGGTTATTAATTAAAGAAGTGACACTATATAATTATAAGAGTTGTAGTACAGATTATTCACTAAATAAGTGACACGATATAATTATAAGACTGGTAGTACTTGTTATTAACTAAAGAAGTGACACGATCTAATTATAAGAGTTGTAGTACTGGTTATTCACTAAAGAAGTGACACGATATAATTATAAGAGTTGTAGTACTGGGACTAAAGAGGCGACACGATATAATTATAAGACTGGTAGTACGATTTAGTGTAATTTTGATCTTCAATATTCAATATGTAGCCTAAACTTTTTTAAAGCATGTGTAAAATGATTAGTTATGATTATCTCTTAATAGAATTAAACAGGTAAAATATAATGACAATATAGACACTGTAAACTTTGCTATATATAGCTCTGTGTTGTATTTACAAGCACATGCACTTTTAAGCTATAAAAACACACCTTTCTTTTTTAAAATGTGTAGCTCACCTTTATGTTTATATTTGAATTCCTCTGTCAACATGAACAGTGTCAAAGACAAATCCAGGTTAACAAATCCGACTTTCTTGTTTTTCAATAGTAAACAGAGAATGTCAATCAGCTACGTCTGTCTAACAAGGGTCCTACTACTTCCATTTGGACCGCTTCGGTAGTGTAGATGTCGAGCGTACGTCTCGGGTGCGGGAGGTCGCGGATTCGACACCCGGTCGGGTCATACCAAAACTTTAAAAATGGTAGTAATGCCTGCCCTCCTTGGCGCTCAGGGTTGCGGGTTTAGCATTACAACTGACTGGCTGGTGTCAGGATGGATGGAACATTAGTACTGGTAACTTACCCAGTAAACGCCGTGATATAAGTGGAAAAGTGTTGAAATCGGCGTAAATCACCAATCAATCAATCAATCAATCAATTAATCAATCAATCAACCAATCAATAAATAAATCAATTAATACTCCGATTAGAATTATACATTATATTAGCGTGCTACAGTTTAGATGTTTATGTCAATATTTATTTAGACCTTTATACCATAAAAGCGGACAGTTGAGTCTCCAGTAAGACTGTATGTATTAGTATAGGCTCACCCGAGTGTTAACTGTTAACAGATACATTAGGACCATAAATCGCCCGAGTATTGATTGTTAGCAGATACATTAGGACCATAACTCGCCCAATGTGACCCAATGATATAATATATCACAGACGAGGTCGTATCGATCCATGATACTCGTTGAGATACCGATAGAAACTAACAGGAATTTGGCCCGACATATGACATGCTAATTGAACGTTCTACTGCGCAGGGAATTAAATAAATATAACATTTGAAACACTCTCTTGTTGAACAATTCGCCACAATCCCTTCTTTAAGGAACAGTTGGAGTTAATCGAGAGCTCGGTATAGGAATAGCGATCTTTGTTCTAGCGGGAAACCACATCGCTCCATTTGACGTTACGCCCAAATGAAGAATACATTTATCACGCAACGTTGTCTCGTGTCTCTGACTTCTGTTATACATATATCAGACAGACCGCTTGTTCCTTGTTTTAGATGGACATAACATAATATAAAGAGATCATTGGGAAGTTCTGAAGAAGGTCTAGAGTCTTAATATTGAATTATATTAATATGATGCTTTTGCTTCATCTGCGAACAGTGAAGACTTAGATGAGCGAAAACGCACATCATAAAGGTGGTTGTCCCATTGCATTTAGGAGGACTTACACATAATAAAGGTTGTTATCCCATTGTATATAGGAGGACTTACACATCATAAAGGTTGTTGTCCCATTGCATTTAGGAGGACTTACACATCATAAAGGTTGTTGTCCCATTGTATATATGAGGACTTACACATCATAAAGGTTGTTGTCTCATTGCATTTAAAAGGACTTACAAATCATAAATGCTGGTGTTCCATTGCATTTAGAAGGACTTACAAATCATAAATGCTGGTGTTCCATTACATTTAGAAGGACCTAAAAATCTTAATACCTTGGTAATAACCAGATCAGACTGTGCATCCTCACCCCGTAATGAAACCGTTTGTGAATACAGCGAATTTAATGACTTATATAATGACGAGTAGTTATCTGAATACATCGAACTTCGCTTAGATAATGACCAGTAGTTATCTCAATATATCAAACTTCGCTTAGATAATGAATAGTAGTTATCTGAATATACCGAACTTCACTTAGATAATGACCAGTAGTTATCTGAATATATCGAACTTTGCTTAGATAATGACCAGTAGTTATCTGAATATACCGAACTTTGCTTAGATAATGATCAGTAGTTATCTGAATATATCGAACTTCGCTTAGATAATGACCAGTAGTTATCTGACTATATCGAACTTTGCTTAGATAATGACCAGTAGTTATCTGAATATACCGAACTTCGCTTAGATAATGACCAGTAGTTATCTGAATATATCGAACTTCGCTTAGATAATGACCAGTTGTTATCTGAATATATCGAACTTCGCTTATATAATGACGAGTAGTTATCTGAATACACCGAACTTCACTTTTATAATGACCTGTAGTTATCTGAATACACCGAACTTCGCTTATATAAGGACATGTAGTTATCTGAATACACTGAACTTCACTTATATAATGACCTGTAGTTATCTGAATACACCAAACTTCGCTTAGATAATGACGAGCAGTTATCTGAATACACCGAACTTCGCTTATATAATGACCTGTAGTTATCTGAATACACCGAACTTCGCTTAGATAATGACGAGTAGTTATCTGAATACACCAAACTTCGCTTATATAATGACGAGCAGTTATCTGAATACACCGAACTTCGCTTATATAATGACATGTAGTTATCTGAATATACCGAACTTCGCTTAGATAATGACGAGTAGTTATCTGAATACACCGAACTTCGCTTACATAATGACCTGTAGTTATCTGAATACACCGAACTTCGCTTATATAATGACATGTAGTTATCTGAATATACCGAACTTCGCTTAGATAATGACGAGTAGTTATCTGAATACACCGAACTTCGCTTATATAATGACCTGATTAAGATAGTTTAGGCATCCTTAAGATGTTCAATTCAGAGGGAATAAAAGGCGAAACTTTGAAATCATGCGTCTTCTTTGATTTTCTCGTGCTGGACATTTAACATAGATTAGACAATTAGAAACAGTTAAGTTTTTTCGAGTCTATAGTAACGCGCTAATTTCAATTTATTGACGTAAATTTTACCATGATAACTAGAAATCATTATTGGAAAATGCCAATGGGTTTAAATAATATTTAACCTCGTTAACTAGAAATATCAATGACGGAAATAGGATTCCTTACAAAGTGGAATAGATTGTTTTGAAAAAAGGATCTGATAAAATCTCCTGCCTTAAATGCATTTCAAAGGTCTACTTCAAAATCCTAAAATATACAGACTATATAATTATATATATATATATACATGGTAAGTGAAGAAAAATCCATAATGGGCTCGGTGATTTCCGTACGAAGCCGTCAGAGATCGTGGGCCTTTCGATTGAAATAGGTGTGCATTTTTATCGCTATAAATACCGACACAGTTATTAAATTGCACAGCTGATTACGGATGCTCTAACGAAGATATTTTATATTATCTTTTTTTGTTTTGTTTCAGTGTCGGCTCTACCATGCCAAAATATTCACCGGAAATATGTGTTCGAAACTGTGTGACGAAAACCTGTTCCGATATTCTCAATGTGGAGGTAATAAAGCTAACAAGAAGGTACAAATCCTTACCTGTGACGGCTGTATAGAAAAGGGAATCAAATCAAAAGTGGTGCTAAAATCAGAATGGAGCACCGATGACTGGGATGTTATGAGAACCGTTAAATTCTCAGACAAAGACTCCTTTGAAATCAAAGTTCAAAAGACGTCAAATGACATTGCAAGGCGTCTGAAGAGTCGTTTCCAACTCGATTATTCCACTCATTCAAATATTTTGAATTTCATTCTTGGTAATGACTACGTAGGTGTGATTCGAACGCTAAATACAACAAACGGGGGAGTAAACGTGCTCTTGAATATTATATCCCTTGCTACCCAAAGGGAGTACTTAGCCATGAAAGTGTTTGGACCGTCTGCTTATATTCCAAAATTATATGGCACGTGTGGATCATCCTACTTTGTTGAACACACGCCACCTTTCGGCAACCTAAATTACGTCAGATTCCAAGGGAAGGTAACTGAAATAATTAAATCGAATACCCGTCTTCCTTCTTGGACAGAAAGAGCGCGTGTTGGCATCCAAATGCTTCATCTCATACGAACTCTAGAAACTGATTTCGATCGACCTGTTCATATGTGTGACGCGAATGCTGGTAATTTCGGTGTGAACTGTAAGGGGGATATTGTCCTTCTGGATACTGGTTCGGTCCTCTTTGAAAACACAACGAGATCAAGAAGTTGTGAAAGGGATTCAGACTGTGATCACAATTCGTGCCTAGGGGCGTGCGATCTAACAACTAAAACCTGTAGAAAAGAGATGAGAACGAACAATTTACAGGTAAGAAAAGAGATGAAAACGAACAATTTACAGGTAAGAAAAGAGATGAGAACGAACAATTTACAGGTAAGAAAAGAGATGAGAACGAATAATATAGAGGTAATGAATCACGTCACACAAACACCGACATTCGGGGAGGCGGAGGGGGTGTAAGTGAAGATCCAGATCTGTCTGTGCTAGATTAGATACATGCATTCTTGAAACGCCTTTATGTTATTGGTATGATCAAACCCTGACTATGATATCACATTAAAGCTAGTTGTACATGCATTCTGGAAGCCTCTATGTTATAGGTATGAACAAGCCCTGACTATACAATCACATTAAAGCTAGTTGTACATGCATTCTGGAAGCCTCTATGTTATACATGTAGGTATGAACAAGCCCTGACTATACAATCACATTAAAGCTAGTTGTACATGCTTGTTGGAAGCCTCTATGTTATAGGTATGAACAAGCCCTGACTATACAATCACATTAAAGCTAGTTGTACATGCATTCCGGAAGCCTCTATGTTATAGGTATGAACAAGCCCTGACTATACAATCACATTAAAGCTAGTTGTACATGCATTCTGGAAGCCTCTATGTTATAGGTATGAACAAGCCCTGACTATACAATCACATTAAAGCTAGTTGTACATGCATTCTGGAAATTTCTATGTTATAGGTATGAACAAGCCCTGACTATACAATCACATTAAAGCTAGTTGTACATCCATGCTGGAAGCCTCTATGTTATAGGTATGAACAAGCCCTGACTATACAATCACATTAAAGCTAGTTGTACATGCATGCTGGAAGCCTCTATGTTATAGGTATGAACAAGCCCTGGCTATACAATCACATTAAAACTAGTTGTACATGCATTCTGGAAGCCTCTATGTTATAGGTATGAACAAGCCCTGACTATATAGTCACATTAAAGCTAGTTGTACATGCTTGTTGGAAGCCTCTATGTTATAGGTATGAACAAGCCCTGACTTTACAATCCCATTAAAGCTAATTGTACATGCATTCTGGAAGCCTCTATGTTATAGGTATGAACAAGCCCTGACTATACAATCACAGTAAAGTTAGTTGTACATGCATTCTGGAAGCCTCTATGTTATAGGTATGAACAAGCCCTGACTATACAATCACATTAAAGTTAGTTGTACATGCATTCTGTAAGCCTCTATGTTATAGGTATGAACAAGCCCTGACTATACAATCACATTAAAGATAGTTGTACATGCATTCTGGAAGCCTCTATGTTATAGGTATGAACAAGCCCTGACTATACAATCACATTAAAGCTAGTTGTACATGCATTCTGGAAGCCTCTATGTTATACATATAGGTATGAACAAGCCCTGACTATACAATCACATTAAAGCTAGTTGTACATGCATGCTGGAAGCCTCTATGTTATAGGTATGAACAAGCCCTGGCTATACAATCACATTAAAACTAGTTGTACATGCATTCTGGAAGCCTCTATGTTATAGGTATGAACAAGCCCTGACTATATAGTCACATTAAAGCTAGTTGTACATGCTTGTTGGAAGCCTCTATGTTATAGGTATGAACAAGCCCTGACTTTACAATCCCATTAAAGCTAATTGTACATGCATTCTGGAAGCCTCTATGTTATAGGTATAAACAAGCCCTGACTATACAATCACATTAAAGCTAGTTGTACATGCATTCTGGAAGCCTCTATGTTATAGGTATGAACAAGCCCTGACTATACAATCACATTAAAGTTAGTTGTACATGCATTCTGTAAGCCTCTATGTTATAGGTATGAACAAGCCCTGACTATACAATCACATTAAAGATAGTTGTACATGCATTCTGGAAGCCTCTATGTTATAGGTATGAACAAGCCCTGACTATACAATCACATTAAAGCTAGTTGTACATGCATTCTGGAAGCCTCTATGTTATAGGTATAAACAAGCCCTGACTATACAATCACATTAAAGCTAGTTGTACATGCTTGTTGGAAGCCTCTATGTTATAGGTATGAACAAGCCCTGACTATACAATCACATTAAAGCTAGTTGTACATGCTTGTTGGAAGCCTCTATGTTATAGGTATGAATAAGCCCTGACTATTCAATCACTGTACATCTAATTGAACATGCATTCAGGAAGCCTCTATGTTATAGATATGAACAAGCCCTGACTATACAATCACATTAAAGCTAGTTGTACATGCATGCTGGAAGCCTCTATGTTATAGGTATGAAGAAGCCCTGACTATACAATCACATTAAAGCTAGTTGTACATGCATGCTGGAAGCCTCTATGTTATAGGTATGAACAAGCCCTGACTATACAATCACATTAAAGCTAGTTGTACATGCATTCTGGAAGCCTCTATGTTATAGATATGAACAAGCCCTGACTATACAATCACATTAAAGCTAGTTGTACATGCATGATGAAAGCCTCTATGTTATAGATATGAACAAGCCCTGACTATACAATCACATTAAAGCTAGTTGTACATGCATTCTGAAAGCCTCTATGTTATAGGTATGAACAAGCCCTGACTATATAGTCACATTAAAGCTAGTTGTACATGCATGATGGAAGCCTCTAAGTTATAGGTATGAACAAGCCTTGACTATACAATCACATTAAAGTTAGTTTTACATGCATGCTGGAAGCCTCTATGTTATAGGTATGAACAAGCCCTGACTATACAATCACATTAAAGCTAGTTGAACATGCATTCTGAAAGCCTCTATGTTATAGGTATGAACAAGCCCTGACTATACAATCACATTAAAACTAGTTGAACATGCAATCTGGAAGCCTCTATGTTATAGGTATGAATACGCCCTGACTGGTAAATCACATAAAAGCTAGTTGTACATGCATTCTGGAAACCTCTAAGTTATAGTTATGAACAAGCCCTGACGATACAATCAAATTAAGGCTAGTTGTACATGCATGCTGGAAGCCTCTATGTTATAGATATGAACAAGCCCTGACTATACAATCACATTAAAGCTAGTTGTACATGCATTATGGAAGCCTCTATATTATAGGTATGAACAAGCCCTGACTATAGATTATACAATCACATTAAAGCTAGTTGAACATGCTTGTTGGAAGCCTCTATGTTATAGGTATGAACAAGCCCTGACTATACAATCACATTACAGCTAGTTGTACATGCATTCTGGAAGCCTCTATGTTATAGGTATGAACAAGCCCTGACTATACAATCACATTAAAGCTAGTTGTACATGCATGCTGGAAGCCTCTAAGTTATAGGTATGAACAAGCCCTGACTATACAATCACATTAAAGCTAGTTGTACATGCATTCTGTAAGCCTCTATATTATAGGTATGAACAAGCCCAGACTATACAATCACATTAAAGCTAGTTGTACATGCATGCTGGAAGCCTCTATGTTATAGGTATGAACAAGCCCTGAATATACAATCACATTAAAGCTAGTTGTACATGCATTCTGGAAGCCTCTATGTTATAGGTATGAACAAGCCCTGACTATACAATCACATTAAAGCTAGTTGTACATGCATGCTGGAAGCCTCTATATTATAGGTATGAACAAACCCTGACTATACAATCACATTAAGGCTAGTTGTACATGCATGCTGGAAGCCTCTATATTATAGGTATGAACAAACCCTGACTATACAATCACATTAAAGCTAGTTGTACATGCATGCTGGAAGCCTCTAAGTTATAGGTATGAACAAGCCCTGACTATACAATCACATTAAAGCTAGTTGTACATGCATTCTGTAAGCCTCTATATTATAGGTATGAACAAGCCCAGACTATACAATCACATTAAAGCTAGTTGTACATGCATGCTGGAAGCCTCTATGTTATAGGTATGAACAAGCCCTGACTATACAATCACATTAAAGCTAGTTGTACATGCATTCTGGAAGCCTCTATGTTATAGGTATGAACAAGCCCTGACTATACAATCACATTAAAGCTAGTTGTACATGCATGCTGGAAGCCTCTATGTTATAGGTATGAACAAACCCTGACTATACAATCACATTAAAGCTAGTTGTGCATGCATGCTGGAAGCCTCTATATTATAGGTATGAACAAACCCTGACTATACAATCACATTAAAGCTAGTTGTTCATGCATGCTGGAAGCCTCTATGTTATAGGTATGAACAAGCCCTGACTATACAATCACATTAAAGCTAGTTGTACATGCATTCTGGAAGCCTCTATGTTATAGGTATGAACAAGCCCTGACGATACAATCACATTAAAGCTAGTTGTACATGCTTGTTGGAAGCCTCTATGTTATAGGTATGAACAAGCCCTGACTATACAATCACATTAAAGCTAGTTGTACATGCATTCTGTAAGCCTCTATATTATAGGTATGAACAAGCCCAGACTATACAATCACATTAAAGTTAGTTGTACATGCATGCTGGAAGCCTCTATGTTATAGGTATGAACAAGCCCTGAATATACAATCACATTAAAGCTAGTTGTACATGCATTCTGGAAGCCTCTATGTTATAGGTATGAACAAGCCCTGACTATACAATCACATTAAAGCTAGTTGTACATGCATGCTGGAAGCCTCTATGTTATAGGTATGAACAAACCCTGACTATACAATCACATTAAAGCTAGTTGTACATGCATGCTGGAAGCCTCTATATTATAGGTATGAACAAACCCTGACTATACAATCACATTAAAGCTAGTTGTACATGCATGCTGGAAGCCTCTAAGTTATAGGTATGAACAAGCCCTGACTATACAATCACATTAAAGCTAGTTGTACATGCATTCTGTAAGCCTCTATATTATAGGTATGAACAAGCCCAGACGATACAATCACATTAAAGCTAGTTGTACATGCATGCTGGAAGCCTCTATGTTATAGGTATGAACAAGCCCTGACTATACAATCACATTAAAGCTAGTTGTACATGCATTCTGGAAGCCTCTATGTTATAGGTATGAACAAGCCCTGACTATACAATCACATTAAAGCTAGTTGTACATGCATGCTGGAAGCCTCTATGTTATAGGTATGAACAAACCCTGACTATACAATCACATTAAAGCTAGTTGTACATGCATGCTGGAAGCCTCTATATTATAGGTATGAACAAACCCTGACTATACAATCACATTAAAGCTAGTTGTACATGCATGCTGGAAGCCTCTATGTTATAGGTATGAACAAGCCCTGACTATACAATCACATTAAAGCTAGTTGTACATGCATTCTGGAAGCCTCTATGTTATAGGTATGAACAAGCCCTGACGATACAATCACATTAAAGCTAGTTGTACATGCTTGTTGGAAGCCTCTATGTTATAGGTATGAACAAGCCCTGACTATACAATCACATTAAAGCTAGTTGTACATGCATTCTGTAAGCCTCTATATTATAGGTATGAACAAGCCCAGACTATACAATCACATTAAAGCTAGTTGTACATGCATGCTGGAAGCCTCTATGTTATAGGTATGAACAAGCCCTGACTATACAATCACATTAAAGCTAGTTGTACATGCATTCTAGAAGCCTCTATGTTATAGGTATGAACAAGCCCTGACTATACAATCACATTAAAGCTAGTTGTACATGCATGCTGGAATCCTCTATGTTATAGGTATGAACAAACCCTGACTATATAATCACATTAAAGCTAGTTGTACATGCATTCTGGAAGCCTCTATGTTATAGGTATGAACAAGCCTTGACTATACAATCACATTAAAGCTAGTTGTACATGCATTCTGGAAGCCTCTATGTTATAGGTATGAACAAGCCCTGACTATACAATCACATTAAAGCTAGTTGTACATGCATTCTGGAAGCCTCTATGTTATAGGTATGAACAAACCTGACTATACAATCACATCAAGCTAGTTGTACATGCATTCTGGAAGCCTCTAAGTTATAGGTATGAACAAGCCCTGACTATACAATCACATTAAAGCTAGTTGTACATGCATTCTGGAAGCCTCTATGTTATAGGTATGAACAAGCCCTGACTATACAATCACATTAAAGCTAGTTGTACATGCATTCTGGAAGCCTCTTTGTTATAGGTATGAACAATCCCAGACTATACAATCACATTAAAGCTAGTTGTACATGCATGCTGGAAGCCTCTAAGTTATAGGTAAGAACAAGCCCTGACTATACAATCACATTAAAGCTAGTTGTACATGCATTCTGGAAGCCTCTATGTTATAGGTATGAACAAGCCCTGACTATACAATCACATTAAAGCTAGTTGTACATGCATTCTGAAAGCCTCTTTGTTATAGGTATGAACTATCCCAGACTATACAATCACATTAAAGATAGTTGTACATGCATTCTGGAAGCCTCTATGTTATAGGTATGAACAAGCCCTGACTATAGAATCACATTAAAGCTAGTTGTACATGCATGCTGGAAGCCTCTAAGTTATAGGTATGAACAAGCTCTGACTATACAATCACATTAAAGCTAGTTGTACATGCATTCTGGAAGCCTCTATGTTATAGGTATGAACAAGCCCTGACTATACAATCACATCAAGCTAGTTGTACATGCATTCTGGAAGCCTCTAAGTTATAAGTATGAACAAGCCCTGACTATACAATCACATTAAAGCTAGTTGTACATGCATTCTGGAAGCCTCTATGTTATAGGTATGAACAAGCCCTGACTATACAATCACATTAAAGCTAGTTGTACATGCATTCTGGAAGCCTCTTTGTTATAGGTATGAACAATCCCAGACTATACAATCACATTAAAGCTAGTTGTACATGCATGCTGGAAGCCTCTAAGTTATAGGTAAGAACAAGCCCTGACTATACAATCACATTAAAGCTAGTTGTACATGCATTCTGGAAGCCTCTATGTTATAGGTATGAACAAGCCCTGACTATACAATCACATTAAAGCTAGTTGTACATGCATTTTGGAAGCCTCTTTGTTATAGGTATGAACTATCCCAGACTATACAATCACATTAAAGATAGTTGTACATGCATTCTGGAAGCCTCTAAGTTATAGGTATGAACAAGCCCTGACTATACAATCACATTAAAGCTAGTTGTACATGCATTCTGTAAGCCTCTATATTATAGGTATGAACAAGCCCAGACGATACAATCACATTAAAGCTAGTTGTACATGCATGCTGGAAGCCTCTATGTTATAGGTATGAACAAGCCCTGACTATACAATCACATTAAAGCTAGTTGTACATGCATTCTGGAAGCCTCTATGTTATAGGTATGAACAAGCCCTGACTATACAATCACATTAAAGCTAGTTGTACATGCATGCTGGAAGCCTCTATGTTATAGGTATGAACAAACCCTGACTATACAATCACATTAAAGCTAGTTGTACATGCATGCTGGAAGCCTCTATATTATAGGTATGAACAAACCCTGACTATACAATCACATTAAAGCTAGTTGTACATGCATGCTGGAAGCCTCTATGTTATAGGTATGAACAAGCCCTGACTATACAATCACATTACAGCTAGTTGTACATGCATTCCGGAAGCCTCTATGTTATAGGTATGAACAAGCCCTGACGATACAATCACATTAAAGCTAGTTGTACATGCTTGTTGGAAGCTTCTATGTTATAGGTATGAACAAGCCCTGACTATACAATCACATTAAAGCTAGTTGTACATGCATTCTGTAAGCCTCTATATTATAGGTATGAACAAGCCCAGACTATACAATCACATTAAAGCTAGTTGTACATGCATGCTGGAAGCCTCTATGTTATAGGTATGAACAAGCCCTGACTATACAATCACATTAAAGCTAGTTGTACATGCATTCTAGAAGCCTCTATGTTATAGGTATGAACAAGCCCTGACTATACAATCACATTAAAGCTAGTTGTACATGCATGCTGGAATCCTCTATGTTATAGGTATGAACAAACCCTGACTATATAATCACATTAAAGCTAGTTGTACATGCATTCTGGAAGCCTCTATGTTATAGGTATGAACAAGCCTTGACTATACAATCACATTAAAGCTAGTTGTACATGCATTCTGGAAGCCTCTATGTTATAGGTATGAACAAGCCCTGACTATACAATCACATTAAAGCTAGTTGTACATGCATTTTGGAAGCCTCTATGTTATAGGTATGAACAAACCTGACTATACAATCACATCAAGCTAGTTGTACATGCATTCTGGAAGCCTCTAAGTTATAGGTATGAACAAGCCCTGACTATACAATCACATTAAAGCTAGTTGTACATGCATTCTGGAAGCCTCTATGTTATAGGTATGAACAAGCCCTGACTATACAATCACATTAAAGCTAGTTGTACATGCATTCTGGAAGCCTCTTTGTTATAGGTATGAACAATCCCAGACTATACAATCACATTAAAGCTAGTTGTACATGCATGCTGGAAGCCTCTAAGTTATAGGTAAGAACAAGCCCTGACTATACAATCACATTAAAGCTAGTTGTACATGCATTCTGGAAGCCTCTATGTTATAGGTATGAACAAGCCCTGACTATACAATCACATTAAAGCTAGTTGTACATGCATTCTGAAAGCCTCTTTGTTATAGGTATGAACTATCCCAGACTATACAATCACATTAAAGATAGTTGTACATGCATTCTGGAAGCCTCTATGTTATAGGTATGAACAAGCCCTGACTATAGAATCACATTAAAGCTAGTTGTACATGCATGCTGGAAGCCTCTAAGTTATAGGTATGAACAAGCTCTGACTATACAATCACATTAAAGCTAGTTGTACATGCATTCTGGAAGCCTCTATGTTATAGGTATGAACAAGCCCTGACTATACAATCACATCAAGCTAGTTGTACATGCATTCTGGAAGCCTCTAAGTTATAAGTATGAACAAGCCCTGACTATACAATCACATTAAAGCTAGTTGTACATGCATTCTGGAAGCCTCTATGTTATAGGTATGAACAAGCCCTGACTATACAATCACATTAAAGCTAGTTGTACATGCATTCTGGAAGCCTCTTTGTTATAGGTATGAACAATCCCAGACTATACAATCACATTAAAGCTAGTTGTACATGCATGCTGGAAGCCTCTAAGTTATAGGTAAGAACAAGCCCTGACTATACAATCACATTAAAGCTAGTTGTACATGCATTCTGGAAGCCTCTATGTTATAGGTATGAACAAGCCCTGACTATACAATCACATTAAAGCTAGTTGTACATGCATTCTGGAAGCCTCTTTGTTATAGGTATGAACTATCCCAGACTATACAATCACATTAAAGATAGTTGTACATGCATTCTGGAAGCCTCTATGTTATAGGTATGAACAAGCCCTGACTATAGAATCACATTAAAGCTAGTTGTACATGCATGCTGGAAGCCTCTAAGTTATAGGTATGAACAAGCCCTGACTATACAATCACATTAAAGCTAGTTGTACATGCATTCTGGAAGCCTCTATGTTATAGGTATGAACAAGCCCTGACTATACAATTACATTAAAGCTAGTTGTACATGCATTCTGGAAGCCTCTATGTTATAGGTATGAACAAGCCCTGACTATACAATCACATTAAAGCTAGTTGTACATGCATTCTGGAAGCCTCTATGTTATAGGCATGAACAAGCCTTGACTATACAATCACATTAAAGCTAGTTGTACATGCATTCTGGAAGCCTCTATGTTATAGGTATGAACAAGCCCTGACTATATAGTCACATTAAAGCTAGTTGTACATGCATTCTGGAAGCCTCTATGTTATAGGTATGAACAAGCCCAGACTATACGATCACATTAAAGCTAGTTGTATATGCATTCTGGAATCCTCTATGTTATAGGTATGAACAAGCCCTGACTATACAATCACATTAAAGCTAGTTGTATATGCTTGTTGGAAGCCTCTATGTTATAGGTATGAACAAGCCCTAACTATACAATCACATTAAAGCTAGTTGTACATGCATGCTGGAAGCCTCTATGTTATAGGTATGAACAAGCCCTGACTATACAATCACATTAAAGCTAGTTGTACATGCATTCTGGAAGCCTCTATGTTATAGGTATGAACAAGCCCTGACTATACAATCACATTAAAGCTAGTTGTACATGCATGCTGGAAGCCTCTATGTTATAGGTATGAACAAACCCTGACTATACAATCACATTAAAGCTAGTTGTACATGCATGCTGGAAGCCTCTATATTATAGGTATGAACAAACCCTGACTATACAATCACATTAAAGCTAGTTGTACATGCATGCTGGAAGCCTCTATGTTATAGGTATGAACAAGCCCTGACTATACAATCACATTAAAGCTAGTTGTACATGCATTCTGGAAGCCTCTATGTTATAGGTATGAACAAGCCCTGACGATACAATCACATTAAAGCTAGTTGTACATGCTTGTTGGAAGCCTCTATGTTATAGGTATGAACAAGCCCTGACTATACAATCACATTAAAGCTAGTTGTACATGCATTCTGTAAGCCTCTATATTATAGGTATGAACAAGCCCAGACTATACAATCACATTAAAGCTAGTTGTACATGCATGCTGGAAGCCTCTATGTTATAGGTATGAACAAGCCCTGACTATACAATCACATTAAAGCTAGTTGTACATGCATTCTAGAAGCCTCTATGTTATAGGTATGAACAAGCCCTGACTATACAATCACATTAAAGCTAGTTGTACATGCATGCTGGAATCCTCTATGTTATAGGTATGAACAAACCCTGACTATATAATCACATTAAAGCTAGTTGTACATGCATTCTGGAAGCCTCTATGTTATAGGTATGAACAAGCCTTGACTATACAATCACATTAAAGCTAGTTGTACATGCATTCTGGAAGCCTCTATGTTATAGGTATGAACAAGCCCTGACTATACAATCACATTAAAGCTAGTTGTACATGCATTCTGGAAGCCTCTATGTTATAGGTATGAACAAACCTGACTATACAATCACATCAAGCTAGTTGTACATGCATTCTGGAAGCCTCTAAGTTATAGGTATGAACAAGCCCTGACTATACAATCACATTAAAGCTAGTTGTACATGCATTCTGGAAGCCTCTATGTTATAGGTATGAACAAGCCCTGACTATACAATCACATTAAAGCTAGTTGTACATGCATTCTGGAAGCCTCTTTGTTATAGGTATGAACAATCCCAGACTATACAATCACATTAAAGCTAGTTGTACATGCATGCTGGAAGCCTCTAAGTTATAGGTAAGAACAAGCCCTGACTATACAATCACATTAAAGCTAGTTGTACATGCATTCTGGAAGCCTCTATGTTATAGGTATGAACAAGCCCTGACTATACAATCACATTAAAGCTAGTTGTACATGCATTCTGAAAGCCTCTTTGTTATAGGTATGAACTATCCCAGACTATACAATCACATTAAAGATAGTTGTACATGCATTCTGGAAGCCTCTATGTTATAGGTATGAACAAGCCCTGACTATAGAATCACATTAAAGCTAGTTGTACATGCATGCTGGAAGCCTCTAAGTTATAGGTATGAACAAGCTCTGACTATACAATCACATTAAAGCTAGTTGTACATGCATTCTGGAAGCCTCTATGTTATAGGTATGAACAAGCCCTGACTATACAATCACATCAAGCTAGTTGTACATGCATTCTGGAAGCCTCTAAGTTATAAGTATGAACAAGCCCTGACTATACAATCACATTAAAGCTAGTTGTACATGCATTCTGGAAGCCTCTATGTTATAGGTATGAACAAGCCCTGACTATACAATCACATTAAAGCTAGTTGTACATGCATTCTGGAAGCCTCTTTGTTATAGGTATGAACAATCCCAGACTATACAATCACATTAAAGCTAGTTGTACATGCATGCTGGAAGCCTCTAAGTTATAGGTAAGAACAAGCCCTGACTATACAATCACATTAAAGCTAGTTGTACATGCATTCTGGAAGCCTCTATGTTATAGGTATGAACAAGCCCTGACTATACAATCACATTAAAGCTAGTTGTACATGCATTCTGGAAGCCTCTTTGTTATAGGTATGAACTATCCCAGACTATACAATCACATTAAAGATAGTTGTACATGCATTCTGGAAGCCTCTATGTTATAGGTATGAACAAGCCCTGACTATAGAATCACATTAAAGCTAGTTGTACATGCATGCTGGAAGCCTCTAAGTTATAGGTATGAACAAGCCCTGACTATACAATCACATTAAAGCTAGTTGTACATGCATTCTGGAAGCCTCTATGTTATAGGTATGAACAAGCCCTGACTATACAATTACATTAAAGCTAGTTGTACATGCATTCTGGAAGCCTCTATGTTATAGGTATGAACAAGCCCTGACTATACAATCACATTAAAGCTAGTTGTACATGCATTCTGGAAGCCTCTATGTGATAGGCATGAACAAGCCTTGACTATACAATCACATTAAAGCTAGTTGTACATGCATTCTGGAAGCCTCTATGTTATAGGTATGAACAAGCCCTGACTATATAGTCACATTAAAGCTAGTTGTACATGCATTCTGGAAGCCTCTATGTTATAGGTATGAACAAGCCCAGACTATACGATCACATTAAAGCTAGTTGTATATGCATTCTGGAATCCTCTATGTTATAGGTATGAACAAGCCCTGACTATACAATCACATTAAAGCTAGTTGTATATGCTTGTTGGAAGCCTCTATGTTATAGGTATGAACAAGCCCTAACTATACAATCACATTAAAGCTAGTTGTACATGCATGCTGGAAGCCTCTATGTTATAGGTATGAACAAGCCCTGACTATACAATCACATTAAAGCTAGTTGTACATGCATTCTGGAAGCCTCTATGTTATAGGTATGAACAAGCCCTGACGATACAATCACATTAAAGCTAGTTGTACATGCATTCTGTAAGCCTCTATGTTATAGGTATGAACAAGTCCTGACTATACAATCACATTAAAGCTAGTTGTACATGCATTCTGGAAGCCTCTATGTTATAGGTATGAACAAGCCCAGACTATACGATCACATTAAAGCTAGTTGTATATGCATTCTGGAAGCCTCTATGTTATAGGTATGAACAAGCCCTGACTATACAATCACATTAAAGCTAGTTGTACATGCATTCTGGAAGCCTCTATGTTATAGGTATGAACGAGTCCTGACTATACAATCACATTAAAGCTAGTTGTACATGCATGCTGGAAGCCTCTATGTTATAGGTATGAACAAGCCCTAACTATACAATCACATTAAAGCTAGTTGTATATGCATTCTGGAAGCCTCTATGGTATAGGTATGAACAAGCCCTGACTATACAATCACATTAAAGCTAGTTGTATATGCTTGTTGGAAGCCTCTATGTTATAGGTATGAACAAGCCCTGTCTATACAATCACTTTAAAGCTAGTTGTACATGCATGCTGGAAGCCTCTATGTTATAGGTATGAACAAGCCCTGACGATACAATCACATTGCAGTTACTCTAGAGCAGGGTCTAGTGCAGGCAAATAGAAACAGCTGTTTTAGGAACCGGTGCTCTTTAGAGATTAATATTTTTTCTCTACGAAACACTGTTGTCACAGCTTAAACGCACAACGTGTTAAAACAGGGTAAAAAAGGAATGAATGAATGAATATTGTTTTATGGCGCATCGACAGCTAAGGTCATTTAGTGCGCATTTAAATTTTATTATTCATGTTCCCTGGGTGAACAAACCAGTACTAGGCTAGAAACTGTGCCTTGCCCAAGGGCACTCCACCATGACCGAATTGCCGGGTAAAAAAGGGGGAATTGGCTCAGACTTAGCAATGTCTCTTTTTCTCACAATGTTTTAACTCCATCCCATGCCTCTTATGTTTTTTGTTCAGGTGTTCACCTATCTGTTGTCATGCGTTGAGACAAACTGTAGTGGTAATGCAGGTTGTCTTTGAATGTTCAACAGTGGTATTGTTTAGAGATGTGTAATAAGATCGTGTTTACTCTTAATTTGAAACTATCTTTTGATGTTTTTTATATATATTGCTTGACTCATTTACTTTTTGCCGCAAATGTCTTTAAATACCCGCGATTTAAACAATAATATTACATTTTTTTGCAATGGCTAGTTTAATGTCCAGTGCCAGAACACATACACGGTAGCTGTTTGGTACCCTGCGTACTATATAGTCAATTAGTATCGATAATATAGATGTAGAAGTAGGGACACGTAACTCCAGACTACGCTGTGACATTGTTAATTAAATACATATTGATTTTAATCGACAAATTGAAATGGTCAATAGTTGAATGGTCAATAGTTGGCGCTCTGATAAATTCATCTGTAAATTTGCGACAAAGCTAATATCGATTATTGACACCGGGAGTTACCTTCGCCAAAAACATGTATATTCCCGTTTTGAAGACTTCTCTTGCAGTGTTCGACTTCACATACTGATACATGGATAGGTTGTGAGATAGGTATTCGACCCTAGGTGTAGGTCACATTCATTTCGATGATTGACGAATTTGAAAGTCATGTTGACATGCTTTCACCGTCTTCAATCAAGGGATGGGAAGGTAACCAGTTTCCCGGTAAGAATGACCTGCGAAGTAAACTGGAGCAAGATAGCCAGGAAACACATGCGTGGTTGAACTGGCCACCGCATTCGGCTCAAAATATTTCCGTAACCTTTTTGCAAAAGACAGATGAAATGGTGTTTTGAATAAGTATGTGTTTTGAAAGAAATCACACGGGCAGAGTTTGAGTAAACAATAAGTTTCATTGTTGTATAAGTCTTCCAGGGATGTTTCGCTTTAAATTGCTATAGTAATAGAAAACCAACAATTCCAATTACGAGTGCTTACTGTTTCTTCAAGTTTCGCGAGCTCTTTTGACAGCATCACGCATGAGTTGATTTTCATTTTGATATGGTATAGGTTATGGAAAAGCGTATAACATTATTTCAAAGACGATGTAGCCGTTTAATGATATAAACTTTCCTTACGTTTTAAGGCAAAGACGATGTAGCCGTTTAATGATATAAACTTTCCTTACGTTTTAAGGCATTACATTTATAAAATACATGTATTATTATGAAAGGCTTTATCCGAACAGACTGATTCAGTAGTGTAGTGATTCGGTCCCCTCGGTCCCCGACCGAGTCATAGAACCGATTGAGTAGTGTAGTGGTTCGGTCCCCGACCGAGTCATAGGACCGATTGAGTAGTGTAGTGGTTCGGTCCCCGACCGAGTCATAGGACCGATTGAGTAGTGTAGTGGTTCGGTCCCCGACCGAGTCATAGGACCGATTGAGTAGTGTAGTGGTTCGGTCCCCGACCGGGTCACAGGACCGATTGAGTAGTGTAGTGGTTCGGTCCCCGACCGAGTCATAGGACCGATTGAGTAGTGTAGTGATTCGGTCCCCGACCGAGTCATAGGACCGATTGAGAAGTGTAGTGGTTCAGTCCCCGACCGGGTCACAGGACCGATTGAGTAGTGTAGTGGTTCGGTCCCCGACCGAGTCATAGGACCGATTGAGTAGTGTAGTGATTCGGTCCCCGACCGAGTCATAGGACCGATTGAGTAGTGTAGTGGTTCGGTCCCCGACCGGGTCACAGGACCGATTGAGAAGTGTAGTGTTCGGTCCCCGACCGGGTCATAGGACTGATTGAGTAGTGTAGTGGTTCGGTCCACGACCGGGTCACAGGACCGATTGAGTAGTGTAGTGGTTCGGTCCCCGACCGGGTCACAGGACCGATTGAGTAGTGTAGTGGTTCGGTCCCCGACCAAGTCATATGAATGATTGAGTAGTGTAGTGGTTCGGTCCCCGACCGGGTCACAGGACCGATTGAGTAGTGTAGTGGTTCGGTCCCCGACCAGGTCACAGGACCGATTGTGTAGTGTAGTGGTTCGGTCCCCGACCGAGTCATAGGACTGATTGAGTAGTGTAGTGGTTCGGTCCCCGACCGAGTCATAGGACTGATTGAGTAGTGTAGTGGTTCGGTCCCCGACTGGGTCACAGGACCGATTGAGTAGTGTAGTGTTCGGTCCCCGACCGAGTCATAGGACCGATTGAGTAGTGTAGTGTTCGGTCCCCGACCGGGTCACAGGACCGATTGAGTAGTGTAGTGGTTCGGTCCCCGACCGGGTCAAAGGACCGATTGAGTAGTGTAGTGGTTCGGTCCCCGACCGGGTCACAGGACCGATTGAGTAGTGTAGTGTTCGGTCCCAGACCGGGTCACAGGACCGATTGAGTAGTGTAGTGGTTCGGTCCCCGACCGAGTCACAGGACCGATTGAGTAGTGTAGTGGTTCGGTCCCCGACCGAGTCACAGGACCGATTGAGTAGTGTAGTGGTTCGGTCCCCAACCGGGTCACAGGACCGATTGAGTAGTGTAGTGGTTCGGTCCCCGACCGGGTCATAGGACTGATTGAGTAGTGTAGTGGTTCGGTCCCCGACCGGGTCACAGGACCGATTGAGTAGTGTAGTGTTCGGTCCCCGACCGGGTCACAGGACCGATTGAGTAGTGTAGTGGATCGGTCCCCGACCGGGTCACAGGACCGATTGAGTAGTGTAGTGGTTCGGTCCCCGACCGAGTCATAGGACTGATTGAGTAGTGTAGTGGTTCGGTCCCCGACCGGGTCACAGGACCGATTGAGTAGTGTAGTGTTCGGTCCCCGACCGGGTCATAGGACCGATTGAGAAGTGTAGTGGTTCGGTCCCCGACCGGGTCACAGGACCGATTGAGTAGTGTAGTGTTCGGTCCCCGACCGGGTCATAGGACTGATTGAGTAGTGTAGTGGTTCGGTCCCCAACCGGGTCATAGGACTGATTGAGTAGTGTAGTGGTTCGGTCCCCAACCGGGTCATAGGACTGATTGAGTAGTGTAGTGGTTCGGTCCCCGACCGAGTCACAGGACCGATTGAGTAGTGTAGTGTTCGGTCCCCGACCGGGTCATAGGACCGATTGAGTAGTGTAGTGTTCGGTCCCCAACCGGGTCACAGGACCGATTGAGTAGTGTAGTGTTCGGTCCCCAACCGGGTCATAGGACTGATTGAGTAGTGTAGTGTTTGGTCCCCAACCGGGTCACAGGACCGATTGAGTAGTGTAGTGTTCGGTCCCCGACCGGGTCATACCGATTACTTTAACAGGACCAATATGGCTTTCCCTCAATGGCGCTCATGAGTGTAGCGTTAGCATGATGACTGACCCACTGGAGTGGTATGAGTGTAGGGTTAGCATGATGACTGACCAACAGGAGTCAGTATAGTTGTAGGGTTAGCATGATGACTAACCCACTGGAGTCAGTATAAATGTAGGATTAGCATGACAACTGACCCACTGGAGTCAGTATAATTGTAGGGTTAGCATGATGACTTACCCACTGGAGTCAGTATAATTGTAGGGTTAGCATGATGACTGACCCACTTGAGTCAGTATAATTGTAGTGTTAGCATGATGACTGACCCACTGGAGTCAGTATAATTGTAGGGTTAGCATGATGACTGACCCACTGGAGTCAGGATAATTGTGAGATAGCATGATGACTGGCCCACTTGAGTCAGGATAATTGTAGGGTTAGCATGATGACTGACCCACTGAAGTCAGTATAATTGTAAGGTTAGCATGATGACTGACCCACTGGAATCAGGATAATTTTAGGGTTAGCATGATAATTGACCCACTGGAGTCAATACGAGTGTAGGGTTAGCATGATGAATGACCAACTGAAGTCAGTATAATTGTAGGGTTAGCATGATGACGGACCCACTGGAGTCAGTATAATTGTAGGGTTAGCATGATGACTGACTCACTTGAGTCAGTACGAGTGTAGGGTTAGCATGATGATTGACCAATTGGAGTCAGGATAATTGTAGGGTTAGCCTGATGACTGACCCACTAGAGTCAGTACGAGTGTACGGTTAGCATGATGACTGACCCACTGGTGTCAGGATAATTGTAGGGTTAGCATGATGATTGACCCACTGGAGTCAGTATAATTGTAGAGTTAGCATGATGACTGACCCGCTGGAGTCAGTATAATTGTAGGGTTAGCATGAAGACTGACCCACTGCAGTCAGTATAATTGTATGGTTAGAATGATGACTGGCCCACTGGCCCACTGGAGTCAGTATAATTGTGGGGTTAGCATGAAGACTGACCCACTGGAGTCAGTATATTTGTAGGGTTAGCATGATGACTGACCCACTGGAGTCAGTATAATTGTAGGGTTAGCATGATGACTGATCCACTTGAGTCAGTATAATTGTAGGGTTAGCATGATGACTGACCCACTGAAGTCAGTATAATTGTAAGGTTAGCATGATGACTGACCCACTGGAGTCAGTATAATTGTAGAGTAATCATGATGACTGACCCTCTGGAGTCAGAATAATTGTAGGGTTAGCATGATGACTGATCTACTTGAGTCAGTATAATTTTAAGGTTAGCATGATGACTGACCCTCTGGAGTCGGGATAATTGTAGAGTTAGCATGATGACTGACCCACTGGAGTCAGTATAATTGTAGGGTTAGTATGATGACTGACCCACTGGAGTCAGTATAATTGTAGAGTAAGCATGATGACTTACCCTCTGGAATCGGGATAATTGTATAGTTAGTATGATGACTGACCCACTGGAGTCAGTATACTTATAGGGTTAGCATGATGACTGGACTGGAGTCAGTATAATTGTAGGGTTAGCATGATGACTGTCCCACTGGAGTCAGTATAATTGTAGGGTTAGAATGATGACTGACCCACTTGAGTCAGTATAATTTTATGATTAGCATGATGACTGACCCACTGGAATCAGTATAATTGTAAGGTTAGCATGATGACTGACCCACTGGAGTCAGGATAATTGTGAGATAGCATGATGACTGACCCCCTGGAGTCAGTATATTTGTAGGGTTAGCATTATGACTGACCCACTGGAGTCAGTATACTTACAATGTAGGGTTAGCATGATGACTGACCCACTGGAGTCAGGATAATTGTAGGGTTAGCATGATGACAGATCCACTGGAGTCAGTATAATTGTAAGGTTAGCATAATGATTGACCCACTGGAGTCAGTATAATTGTAGGGTTAGCATGATGACTGACCCTCTGGAGTCAGTATAATTGTAAGGTTATCATGATGACTGACCAACTGGAGTCAGTATGATTGTAGGGTTAGTATGATGACTGGCCCACTGGAGTCAGTATAATTGTATGGTTAGCATGATGACTGATCCATTGGAGTCAGTATAATTGTAGGGTTAGTATGATGACTGGCCCACTGGAGTCAGTATAATTGTAAGGTTAGCATGATAACTGACCCACTGGAGTCAGTATAATTGTAGGGTTAGTATGATGACTGGCCCACTGGAGTCGGGATAATTGTAAGGTTAACATGATGACTGACCCACTGGAGTCAGGATAAATGGACCAGAAAGTACTGGTTACTTACACAGGAAACGCCGCATTATAACTGAAAGCGCCATAAATCAACACCATACAAACAAACACATTTATTCGGACATATATTTGGGATCGGAACGGGAAGGGACGTATTCTAGTTTTTGCCATAATGACATTCGGTCCTAGTTTCGCCCGGTAAACACTTATTGAGTGTGGATGTTACAGTAACCTTTGTGATATAAGGCGATGCATCGATTGCCGTGTTCTTGTAATCGTTTTTTGTCAGTTATTTATTTAAATGTTCGTACAGTCGAACCTGTGCTTAGAACCAGATTAAAATTGTATTTCCCATGTGTATATGTTCCAAATTAACATTTTCTGAACAAATATCCTGCAAGTAAAGACCACCTGTAAACAAAGACCACATTGGTGTCTTCCCATTGGTGATCTTTATACATAAGTCACATTTTATTTATATTTCAGACGATATGCCGAAAAGTGTTCATCACAGCAGTAGAAAAGTTTGGACTTTTAAGAAATCCACCCGCCAAAATGTCATCCGAACTGAGAGATACCGTGTGGAAATGTGCCTATCCTACGAAAACTGTTCTTCGAATGCCGCGTGAGAGCAGATCCGACATGAAAATGCTCAAAAAAATTGAAATTCTCCTTAAGTCAAGTTTAACTTAGAACCTTTGGCGGCTTTAAATGATCTTGCTGATTTGTTATTATCACCATTGGTTTATTGATAGAAGAGTAGCGAACAGTGTACGTTTGTACAGGCTTATTTTGGTCTACAATGTTCTCAACTGAGTTAAAAGTCGTGCATTAAGGCGTTCTCAAATATAGTTTTAAGTCGTACATTACGGTGTATGCGAATGTTGTTAAAAGTCGAGCATTAAGGCGTTCTCAAATGTTGTTAAAAGTCGTGCATAAAGGCGTTATCAAATGTAGTTTTAATTATTGCATTAAGGCGTGAACAAATGTTGTTAAAAGTCGAACATTAAGGCGTTCTCAAATGTTATTAAAAGTAGTGCATTAAATCGTTCTTAAATGTTGTTAAAAGTCGTGCATTAAGGCGATCTCAAATGTTGTTAAAAGTCGTGCATTTCGACGTACGCAAATGTTGTTAAAAGACTTGCATTAAGGCGTTCTCAAATGTTGTTAAAAGTCGTGCATTAAGGCGTTCTCAAATGTTGTTAAAAGTCGTGCATTAAGGCGTTCTCAAATGTTAAAAGTCGTGCATTTCGACGTACGCAAATGTTGTTAAAAGACGTGCATTAAGGCGTTCTCAAATGTTGTTAAAAGGCTTGCGTTAAGGCGTTCTCAAATGTTGTTAAAAGTCGTGCATTACGACGTACGCAAATGTTGTTAAAATACTTACATTACGGCTCTCTCAAATGTTGTTAAAAGTCGTGTTATTTCTTTTACCGGAACTCATCTATTAGCCAAAGTAAAAACTCTTATGACGTTCCTTTAATTTCATTGTTTGGGTTTTACGCTGTTTTCAACATTATTCCAGTTAGCCCTGGGTAAACAAACCAGTACTAGGCAAGGCAATGTGGCTTGCACAAGGAAGCTCCACCATGACCTGCGCCATAGGGGATCAAACCCGGAACGCCCAGTTTTAAATACCTGACGCTATTCATCGTTACCTTTATAGGCCCAGCCCAGGTAGATCATTCGGTAGCGACGCGGTCTGTCAATCCAGGAGCTTTGAATTCCACCCCAGTTCGGCAAACATTTTTTCCGACATTTCATAACAGTCACTGTGACAAGCGTCATTCGTCTTTCACCAATGGGCTAACAGTATAATAAGAAAAGCAGACAGTTGCTTGGAAAGTCTGTTGTGGAGTACTGATGTGAGAAAGAAAGCCAAGAAACACACGAGTACGTGTACTTGCTGCCGTGAAATGACTGAATAATTGTTGATAACGGCGTTAAACCCAAGCAATCAAATTAAACCGTTCCTTTATAGACTTATATGCACAAACTGAATGAAAAAGGTGATTTCAGGTTAGAAAGCGCCCGAGTGTTTAATGTAATAAATAAATGTAACTATACACATGATTACATTGATATCTTCAGAACTAACACACGCCCGAGTGTTTAATGTAATATGTAAATCTGACTATACATCGTGTTACAGCGATATCTTCAGACCTAACACTCGCCCGAGTGTTTAATGTTTTATCTAAATCTAACTATACACCTGATTACATTGATATCTTCAGAACTAGCACTCTCCCGAGTGTTTAATGTTTTATCTAAATCTAACAATACACCTGGTTACATAGATATCTTCAGAACTAGCACACTCCCGAGTGTTTAATGTAATATATAAATCTAACTATACACCTGATTACATTGATATCTTTAGAACTAGCACACTCCCGAGTGTTTAATGTAATACATAAATCTAACTATACACCTGATTACATAGATATCTTCAGAACTAGCACACGCCCGAGTGTTTAATGTAATCTGTAAATCTGACTATACATCGTGTTACATTGATATCTTCAGAACTAGCACACTCCCGAGTGTTTAATGTAATATTTAAATCTAACTATACACCTGATTACATTGATATATTTAGAACTAGCACACTCCCGAGTGTTTAATGTAATACATAAATCTAACTATACACCTGATTACATAGATATCTTCAGAACTAACACACGCCCGAGTGTTTAATGTAATATGAAAATCTAACTATACACCTGAGTACATAGATATCTTCAGAACAAGCACACTCCTGAGTGTTTAATGTAATATTTAAATCTAACTATACACCTGAGTACATAGATATCTTCAAAACTAGCACTCGCCCGAGTGTTTAATGTAATATGTAAATCTAACTATACACCTGATTACATTGATATCTTTAGAACTAGCACACTCCTGAGTGTTTAATGTAATATGTAAATCTAAATATACTACTGATTCCATTGATATCTTCAGAACTAGCACACGTCCGAGTGTTTAATGTAATATGTAAATCTAACTATACACCTGAGTACATTGATATCTTTAGAAATAGCACTATCCCGAGTGCTTAATGTAATACATAAATCTAACTATACACCTGATTACATTGATATCTTCAGAACTAGCACACTCCCGAGTGTTTAATGTAATACATAAATCTAACTATACACCTGATTACATTGCTATCTTCAGAACTAACACTCGCCCGAGTGTTTAATGTAATATGTAAATCAAACTATACACCTGATTACATTGATATCTTTAGAAATAGCACACTCCCGAGTGCTTAATATAATACATAAATCTAACTATACACCTGATTACATTGATATCTTCAGAACTAGCACACTCCCGAGTGTTTAATGTAATACATAAATCTAACTATACACCTGATTACATTGCTATCTTCGGAAATAACACACTCCCGAGTGTTTAATGTAATACATAAATCTAACTATACACCTGATTACATTGCTATCTTCAGAACTAACACTCGCCCGAGTGTTTAATGTTATATGTAAATCTAACTATACACCTGAGTACATTGATATCTTCAGAACTAGCACTCGCCCGAGTGTTTAACGTAATATGTAAATCTAACTATACACCTGATTACATAGATATCTTCAGAACTAGCACACTCCCGAGTGTTTAATGTAATATGTAAATCTAACTATACTCTTGATTACATTGATATCTTTAGAACTATCACACTCCCGAGTGTTTAATGTAATATGTAAATCTGACAATACACCTGATTACATTGATATCTTCAGAACTAGCACTAGCCCGAGTGTTTAATGTAATATGTAAATCTAACTATACACCTGAGTACATAGATATCTTCAGAACAAGCACACTCCTGAGTGTTTAATGTAATATTTAAATCTAACTATACACCTGAGTACATAGATATCTTCAAAACTAGCACTCGCCCGAGTGTTTAATGTAATATGTAAATCTAACTATACACCTGATTACATTGATATCTTTAGAACTAGCACACTCCTGAGTGTTTAATGTAATATGTAAATCTAAATATACTACTGATTCCATTGATATCTTCAGAACTAGCAAACGTCCGAGTGTTTAATGTAATATGTAAATCTAACTATACACCTGAGTACATTGATATCTTTAGAAATAGCACTATCCCGAGTGCTTAATGTAATACATAAATCTAACTATACACCTGATTACATTGATATCTTCAGAACTAGCACACTCACGAGTGTTTAATGTAATACATTAATCTAACTATACACCTGATTACATTGCTATCTTCAGAACTAACACTCGCCCGAGTGTTTAATGTAATATGTAAATCAAACTATACACCTGATTACATTGATATCTTTAGAAATAGCACACTCCCGAGTGCTTAATGTAATACATAAATCTAACTATACACCTGATTACATTGATATCTTCAGAACTAGCACACTCCCGAGTGTTTAATGTAATACATAAATCTAACTATACACCTGATTACATTGCTATCTTCAGAACTAACACTCGCCCGAGTGTTTAATGTTATATGTAAATCTAACTATACACCTGAGTACATTGATATCTTCAGAACTAGCACTCGCCCGAGTGTTTAACGTAATATGTAAATCTAACTATACACCTGATTAAATAGATATCTTCAGAACTAGCACACTCCCGAGTGTTTAATGTAATATGTAAATCTAACTATACTCTTGATTACATTGATATCTTTAGAACTATCACACTCCCGAGTGTTTAATGTAATATGTAAATCTGACTATACACCTGATTACATTGATATCTTCAGAACTAGCACTAGCCCGAGTGTTTAATGTAATATGTAAATTTAAATATACACCTGATTACATTTATATCTTCAGAACTAGCACGCTCCCGACTGCTTAATGTAATATGTAAATCTAACTATACACCTGATTACATTGATATCTTCAGAACTAGCACACTCCCGAGTGTTTAATGTAATATGTAAATCTAACTATACACCTGATTACATTGATATCTTTAGAACTAGCACACTCCCGAGTGTTTAATGTAATACATAAATCTAACTATACACCTGATTACATAGATATCTTCAGAACTAGCGCACGCCCGAGTGTTTAATGTTATCTGTAAATCTGACTATACATCGTGTTACATTGATATCTTCAGAACTAGCACACTCCCGAGTGTTTAATGTAATATTTAAATCTAACTATACACCTGATTACATTGATATATTTAGAACTAGCACACTCCCGAGTGTTTAATGTAATACATAAATCTAACTATACACCTGATTACATAGATATCTTCAGAACTAACACACGCCCGAGTGTTTAATGTAATATGTAAATCTAACTATACACCTGAGTACATAGATATCTTCAGAACTAGCACACTCCTGAGTGTTTAATGTAATATTTAAATCTAACTATACACCTGAGTACATATATATCTTCAAAACTAGCACTCGCCCGAGTGTTTAATGTAATATGTAAATCTAACTATACACCTGATTACATTGATATCTTTAGAACTAGCACACTCCTGAGTGTTTAATGTAATATGTAAATCTAAATATACTACTGATTCCATTGATATCTTCAGAACTAGCACACGTCCGAGTGTTTAATGTAATATGTAAATCTAACTATACACCTGATTACATTGATATCTTTAGAAATAGCACTATCCCGAGTGCTTAATGTAATACATAAATCTAACTATACACCTGATTACATTGATATCTTCAGAACTAGCACACTCCCGAGTGTTGAATGTAATACATAAATCTAACTATACACCTGATTACATTGCTATCTTCAGAACTAACACTCGCCCGAGTGTTTAATGTAATATGTAAATCTAACTATACACCTGATTACATTGATATCTTTAGAAATAGCACACTCCCGAGTGCTTAATGTAATACATAAATCTAACTATACACCTGATTACATTGATATCTTCAGAACTAGCACACTCCCGAGTGTTTAATGTAATACATAAATCTAACTATACACCTGATTACATTGCTATCTTCAGAACTAACACTCGCCCGAGTGTTTAATGTTATATGTAAATCTAACTATACACCTGAGTACATTGATATCTTCAGAACTAGCACTCGCCCGAGTGTTTAACGTAATATGTAAATCTAACTATACACCTGATTACATAGATATCTTCAGAACTAGCACACTCCCGAGTGTTTAATGTAATATGTAAATCTAACTATACTCTTGATTACATTGATATCTTTAGAACTATCACACTCCCGAGTGTTTAATGTAATACGTTAATCTGACTATACACCTGATTACATTGATATCTTCAGAACTAGCACTAGCCCGAGTGTTTAATGTAATATGTAAATTTAAATATACACCTGATAACATTGATATCTTCAGAACTAGCACGCTCCCGAGTGCTTAATGTAATATGTAAATCTGACTATACTCCTTATTACATATATATCTTCAGAACTAGCACACGCCCGAGTGTTTAATGTAATACGTTAATCCAACTATACTCCTGATTACATAGATATCTTCAGAACTAGCACACGCCCGAGTGTTTAATGTATTACGTTAATCTGACTATACTCCTGATTACATAGATATCTTCAGAATTAGCACTCGTCCGAGTGTTTAATGTAATACGTTAATCAGACTATACTCCTGGTTTCATATATATCTTCAGAACTAGCACACGTCCGAGTGTTTAATGTAATACGTTAATCTGACTATACTCCTGATTACATAGATATCTTCAGAACTAGCACACGCCCGAGTGTTTAATGTAATACGTTAATCCAACTATACTGCTGATTACATAGATATCTTCAGAACTAGCACACGCCCGAGTTTTTAATGTATTACGTTAATCTGACTTAACTCCTGATTACATAGATATCTTCAGAACTAGCACTCGTCCGAGTGTTTAATGTAATACGTTAATCAGACTATACTCCTGATTTCATATATATCTTCAGAACTAGCACACGTCCGAGTGTTTAATGTAATACGTTAATCTGACTATACTCCTGATTACATAGATATCTTCAGAACTAGCACTCGTCCGAGTGTTTAATGTAATACGTTAATCTGACTATACTCCTGATTACATAGATATCTTCAGAACTAGCACTCGTCCGAGTGTTTAATGTAATACGTTAATCTAACTATACATCTGATTACATAGATATCTTCAGAACAACAATCCTTTAAACGCTGTTTAAGAACTAGAGAGAACAACAATCCATTAAACGCTGTTTAAGACTTAGAGAGAACAATAATCCATTAAACTCTGTTTAAGACTTAAAGATAACAGCAATCCATTAAACGCTGTTTAAGACCTAGAGAGAACAACAATCCATTAAACGCTGTTTAAGACTTAGAGAGAACAACAATCCATTAAACCCTGTTTAAGACCTAGAGAGAACAACAATCCATTAAATTCTGTGTAAGACCTCGAGAGAACAACAATCTATTTAACGCTGTTTAAGACCTAGAGAGAACAACAATCCATTAAACCCTGTTTAAGACCTAGAGAGAACAACAATCCATTACACGCTGTTTAAGACTTGGAGAGAACAACAATCCATTAAATGCTGTTTAAGACCTAGAGAGTACAACAATCTATTAAACCCTGTTTAAGACCTAGAGAGAACAACAATCCACTCAACTCTGTTTAAGACCTAGAGAGAACAACAATCCATTAAACGCTGTTTAAGACTTACATCGGGGTACTAGTATGTATGTGCACTATTCAATTTAGTGACTTTAAAAATGTTGATACCATTTTAACTTTCATGATCGTGTATAGGGGAATACTTTGGGGCTATATATGTATTTTATAAATAAAATGATTTATGTCATTGCGGTAAATCAAAAAGTTATAGATTAAATTAAACTATTCAGTTGCTGGCGGTGTCAAAAGTCGTGTAGGAAAACGACGCCGTCATTTAGAGCAATTCAATCAAGAAAACGATTAACACATTTCTTCTCGAAACTATTTGCACCAAAGCCAATCAGTGAGCAGCTATCACGCGTCAGTGTGTGGAATCTTTCAATCGACGGAGTTCCTTTGTTGATAGGACCTAAATATTTTATTAGTTTTAACCGTATATATATATATATATACAAACTTTTTTTGATAAAGGTGAATACCCTCTGACTGAATTGTAACCAAAATATTGTTTGCTATTTGCCCTTGTTGCCTGACATTTCACTATGATAGACCGCGGTCAATTTCAAATTGAAAGTATTACCTCTTTCTATGCCAGTTTTCAAGGAATCTATCTTTGATTCGAGGATAATGTAAGTTCTTACTTTGTGTACTGACTCCTCAAGTGATCCAAGTGTATCAAGCCATGACGATCCAAGTGATACAAGTGATGCAAGTGTATTATGTATCAAGTCATGAAGAAACCGCTCAATATACAATATTTTGTCTCACCAAGCATGTATTAAGTATGTATTTATTATTGTGTAAGCTATGATATCGTAAAGAAACATCTCAACATATAAACTTGTGTCTCACCAAGCATGTATTTAGTATGTATTATTGTGTAAGCTATGATATCGTAAAGAAACATCTCAACATATAAACGTGTGTCTCACCAAGCATGTATTTAGTATGTATGTATTATTGTGTAAGCTATGATATCGTAAAGAAACATCTCAACATATAAACTTGTGTCTCACCATGCATGTATTTAGTATGTATATATTATTGTGTAAGCTATGCTATCGTAAAGAAACATATATAAACTTTTATTTAATGCTAAACGATGAGTTCTATCAGTGATATATAATCCATATCACCCGCACTGTGAGTGATATAGGTATGACGTCATTTTCCTAGTTTCCGGTCATGTTATACTACACACGTTATATATGAAGAAATGCGTAATGGGTATATTATTAGATCGGATACAAGCATTGTTAGGTGATAAAAACCTTATCTTATCTATACCCATGTATAATTCCGCATTCCGTAAATTTAACAAATCGGACTTATTGTTATTGTCTGACATTGTGTAGTAAACAAAAACATTCACACAGATTCGTCCGCGTGTGAACAGGTACGAAGACACCAAATAGTTCCATTATTTCATCATCAATTATCATAAAATAAAAAGAAAATGTGTTTGTTTTGAGTGGATATGGAATATATTTCAACTTGAAGTGATACAATTTTAACATTTTCAATTGTATCACTTCTCGATGATATATTCCATATCCACTCAAAAAACAAGCAAATATCCACTATTTATCTCACCAAGCATGTATTTAGTATTTATATATTATTGTGTAAGTTATGAAAAATCAAAATATATAAACTGTTGTCTCACCAAGCAGGTATTTAGTATTTATTTAGTATGTATTTATTATTGTGTAAGTTATGATGTCGTAAAGAAAAATCTCAATATAAAAACTATTGTGTCACCAAGCATGTATTTAGTATTTATTTAGTATGTATATATTATTGTGTAAGTTATGATGTCGTTAAGAAAAATCTCAATATATAAACTTTTGTCTCACCAAGCAGGTATTTAGTATTTATTTAGTATGTATTTATTATTGTGTAAGTTATGATGTCGTAAAAAACTTCACCTGAGCTAAACTTTGTTTCATTAGTCATATATTTATTATTCATATATTTATTATTCATATATTTATTATTCATATATTTATTACACGTAAATCAATTTCAATGTAATCCTACGTCATCTAAGTTACTCATATATTGTAATGTTCATATATTGTAGATGCAAATAAATAATCAATTAAACAATAAGGTACTTTCCAATTATTGCCAATTATTGCGAATCCAACTTGTCAAAAACCGTTTATATTAAGCGAACTTTGCTATTAGAATAACAATGTTTATAAATCAGCCAGTTCGCATCAATTTTGTTTCATTAGTCATATATTTATTATTCATATATTTATTATTCATATATTTATTATTCATATATTTATTACATGTAAATCATTTTCAATGTAATCCTACGTCATCTAAGTTACTGATATATTGTAATGTTCATTTATTGTAGATGCAAATAAATAATCAATTAAACAATAAGGTACTTTCCAATTATTGCGAATCCAACTTGTCAAAAACCGTTTATATTAAGCGAACTTTGCTATTAGAATAACATTGTTTATAAATCAGCCAGTTCGCATCAACATCGGCTATCGGTTCATTGCGACCAGAGTAAATCAAATCATGATCGGTCTGTGAATCTGCTTAGTCTAATTATGGTATACCCTGTCCACCAGCAAGATTCGTTGATTGGGGTCTGTCATAGCACGGCGACTAGTCCACCTTCTCATGTGTTTTCTGACTTTCTTACATCAGTATTCCATACAACATTATTTCCAAGCAATTGGCTGCTTTTCCACTTTTGTTAAACGTCGGAAAGAATGTTGGCAAATCGTGGGTTCGAAGCCACAACCCCTGGAGTGACAGCCCGCATCGCAACCGACTGAGCTACCGGGGCTCGGCTACCATGGAAGCCTCTAGATTCTGTGTATAATCAAGAATCGACTAGAACGTTATGGAAGTCTTTAGGTTCTGTTTATAAACAAAAACCGACTAGAACGTTATGGAAGCGACTAGAACGTTATGGAAGCGACTAGAACGTTATAGAAGAGACTACAAAGTTATAGAAGAGACTAGAACGTTATAGAAGAGACTAAAGAGTTATAGAAGAGACCAGAACTTTATGGAAGAGACTAGAACGTTATAGTAGAGACTATAATTTTATGGAAGAGACTACAAAGTTATAGAAGAGACTAGAACGTTATGGAAGAGACAAAAACGTTATCGAATATACTGCAAAGTTATAGAAGAGACTAGAACGTTATAGAAGAGACTATTACGTTATGGAAGGGACTATAACGTTATAGAAGATATTATAACGTTATAGAAGAGACTAAAGAGTTATAGAAGAGACGAGAACGTTATGGAAGAGACTAGAACGTTATGGAAGAGACTATAAAGTTATAGAAGAGACTACAAAGTTATAGAAGAGACTATATCGTTATAGAAGAGACTGGAACGTTATATAAGAGACCGGAACATTATATAAGAAACTAAAGAGTTATAGAAGAGACTAGAACTTTATGGAAGAGACTAGAACGTTATGGAAGAGACAACAAAGTTAAAGAAGGGACTAGAACGTTATAGAAGAGACTAGAACGTTATGGAAGAGACTAAAGAGTTATAGAAGAGACAATAACTTTTTATGGAAGAGACTAGAACGTTATGGAAGAGACTACAAAGGTTTAGAAGAGACTAGAACGTTATAGAAGAGACTAAAATGTTATAGAAGAGACTAGAACGTTATAGAAGAGACTAAAAAGTTATAGAAGAGACTTAAACGTTATAGATGAGACTAGAACATTATGGAAGAGACTAGAAAGTTATGCTGTTCGCCACTTAGTCACCCAACAATAAACATAAAGGCATATGGTGGACTATCGTGAGATACAATGGAATATTCAAGTAAATAAGAAAAAGGTTGTTAAGTCTGTTTTCGTGTGGCGAGGCTCTCACTTCATGATATCAAATATACATTAGTATTTCAGTAATCAGTAAAATATACATTAGTATTTCAGTAATAAGTAAAATAAACATTAGTAGTTCAGTAATCAGTCAAAATATACATTAGTATTTCAGTAATCAGTAAAATATACATTAGTATTTCAGTAATAAGTAAAATAAACATTAGTAGTTCAGTAATCAGTCAAAATATACATTGGTATTTCAGTAATCAGTCAAATATACTATAGTATTTCAGTAATCAGTAAAATATACATTAGTCTTTCAGAAATCAGTCAAATATACATTAGTCTTTCAGTAATTAGTTAAACATACGATAGTCTTTCAGTAATCAATCAAATATACATTAGTCTTTCAGTAATCAGTCAAATATACATTAGAATTTCACTAATCAGCCAAATATACTATTGTATTTCAGTAATTAATCAAATAACCGATAACATTTCAGTTCAACGTAAAATATACATTAGACTTTGAGTAATCAGTCAAATATACATTAGTATTTCAATAATCAGTCAAATATACATTAGTCGTTCACTAATAAGTCAAATATACGATAGTCTTTCAGTAAGTATTCAAATATACATAAGTATTTCAGTTATCATTCAAATATGCATTAGTATTTCAGTAATCAGTCAAATATAGAGGGGTAATATTTTAATGGTCTTAATCCCGTAACTAGTTATACAACTAAAGAGGGGTAATATGTTAATGGTCTTAATCCCGTAATTAGTTATACATTTAAAGAGAGGTTACATGTTAATGGTCTTAATCCCGTAACTAGTTATACAATTAAAGAGAGGTTACATGTTAATGGTCTTAATCCCTTAACTAGTTATACAATTTGTTAATGGTCTTAATCCCTTAACTAAGTTTACAATTACAGAGGGGTTACGTGTAAATGGTATTAATCCCGTAACTAATTATACATTTAAAGAGAGGTTACATGTTAATGGTCTTAATCTCGTAACTAGTTATACAATTAAAGAGAGGTTACATGATAATTGTCTTGATCCCTTAACTAGTTATACAATTACAGAGGGGTTACATGTTAATGGTCTTAATCCCGTAATTAGTTATACAATCAAATAGGGGTAACGTGTAAATGGTCTTAATCCCGTAACTAGTTATACAATTAAAGATGGGTTACATGTTAATGGTCTTAATCCCGTAACTAGTTATACAATTAAAGAGGGGTAACATGTTAATGGTCTTAATCCCGTAACTAGTTATAAAATTAAAGATGGGTAACATGTTAATAGTCTTAATCCCGTAACTAGATATACAAATAAATAGGGGTAACATGTAAATGGTCTTAATCCTTAAAGTAGTTATACAATTAAAGATGGGTACATGTTAATGGTCATAATCCCGTAACAAGTTATGCAATTAAAGAGGGGTTATATGTTAATAGTCTTAATCCCGTAACTAGTTATACAATTAAAGATGGGATACATGTTAATGGTCTTAATCCCGTAACTAGTTATACAATTAAAGATGGGTAACATGTTAATAGTCTTAATCCCGTAACTAGTTATACAATCAAATAGGGGTAACGTGTAAATAGTCTTAATCCCTTAACTAGTTATACAATTAAAGATGGGTTACATGTTAATGGTCTTGATCCCTTAACTAGGTATACAATTAAAGATGGGTTACATGTTAATGGTCTTAATCCCGTAACTAGTTATACAATTAAATAGGGGTAACATGTTAATGGTCTTAATCCCTTAACTAGTTATACAATTAAAGATGGGTTACATGTTAATGGTCTTAATCCCGTAACTGGTTATACAATTAAATAGGGGTTACATGTTAATAGTCTTTATCCTGTAACTAGTTATACAATTAAAGATGGGTAATATGTTAATAGTCTTAATCCCGTAACTAGTTATACAATTAAATAGGGGTAACATGTTAATGGTCTTAATCCCGTAACTAGTTATACAATTAAAGATGGGTTATATGTTAATAGTCTTAATCCCGTAACTAGTCATACAATTAAAGAGGGGTTATATGTTAATAGTCTTAATCCCGTAACTAGTTATACAATTAAAGAGGGGTAACATGTTAATAGTCTTAATCCCGTAACTAGTTATACAATTAAAGAGGGGTAACATGTTAATAGTCTTAATCCCGTAACTAGTTATACAATTAAAGAGGGGTAACATGTTTATGGTCTTAATCCCGTAACTAGTTATACAATTAAAGATGGGTTATATGTTAATAGTCTTAATACCGTAACTGGTTATACAATTAAAGAGGGGTATAATGTTAATGGTCTTAATCCCGTAACTAGTTATACAATTAAAGATGGGTTACATGTTAATGGTCGTAATCCCGTAACTAGTTATACAATTAAAGAGGGGTAACATGTTAATGGTCTCAATCCCGTAATTAGATATACAATTAAATATGGGTAACATGTTAATGGTCTTAATGCCTTATCTAGTTATACAATTAAATAGGGGTAACATTGTAATGGTCTTAATGCCTTAATCCCGTAACTAGTTATACAATTAAAGATGGGTTATATGTTAATATTCTTAATCCCGTAACTAGCTTTACAATTAAATAGGGGTAACATGTTAATGGTCTTAATCCCTTAACTAGTTATACAATTAAAGAGGGGTAACATGTTAATGGTCTCAATCCCGTAATTAGATATACAATTAAATAGGGGTAACATGTTAATGGTCTTAATCCCTTAACTATTTATACAATTAAAGATGTGTTACATGTTAATGGTCATAATCCCGTTACTAGTTATACAATTAAAGAGAGGTTATATGTTAATAGTCTTAATCCCGTAACTAGTTATACAATTAAAGATGGTTACATGTTAATGGTCTTAATCTCGTAACAAGTTATACAATTAAAGATGGGTTATATGTTAATAGTCTTAATCCCTTAATCCCGTAACTAGTTATACAATTAAAGAGGGGTAACATGTTAATAGTCTTAATCCCGTTACTAGTTATACAATTAAAGATGGGTTATATGTTAATGGTCTTAATCCCGTAACTAGTTATACAATTAAAGAGGGGTAACATGTTAATGGTCTTAATCCCGTAACTAGTCATACAATTAAAGAGAGGTTACATGTTCATGGTCTTAATCCCATAACTAGTTATACAATTAAAGAGGGGTATAATGTTAATGGTCTTAATCCCGTAACTAGTTATACAATTAAAGATGGGTTACATGTTAATGGTCGTAATACCGTAACTAGTTATACAATTAAAGAGGGGTAAAATGTTAATGGTCTCAATCCCGTAATTAGATATACAATTAAATAGGGGTAACATGTTAATGGTCTTAATCCCTTAACTATTTATACAATTAAAGATGTGTTACATGTTAATGGTCATAATCCCGTTACTAGTTATACAATTAAAGAGAGGTTATATGTTAATAGTCTTAATCCCGTAACTAGTTATACAATTAAAGATGGTTACATGTTAATGGTCTTAATCTCGTAACTAGTTATACAATTAAAGATGGGTTATATGTTAATAGTCTTAATCCCTTAATCCCGTAACTAGTTATACAATTAAAGAGACGTAACATGTTAATAGTCTTAATCCCGTTACTAGTTATACAATTAAAGATGGGTTATATGTTAATAGTCTTAAAACCGTAACTAGTTGTACAATTAAAGAGGGGTTACATGTTAATGGTCTTAATCCCGTAACTAGTTATACAATTAAAGATGGGTTATATGTTAATAGTCTTAATGCCTTAACTAGTTATACAATTAAATACGGGTAACATGTTAATGATCTTAATCCCTTAACTAGTCATACAATTAAAGATGGGTTACATGTTAATGGTCTTAATGCCTTATCTAGTTATACAATTAAATAGGGGTAACATTGTAATGGTCTTAATGCCTTAATCCCGTAACTAGTTATACAATTAAAGATGGGTTATATGTTAATATTCTTAATCCCGTAACTAGCTTTACAATTAAATAGGGGTAACATGTTAATGGTCTTAATCCCTTAACTAGTTATACAATTAAAGAGGGGTAACATGTTAATGGTCTCAATCCCGTAATTAGATATACAATTAAATAGGAGTAACATGTTAATGGTCTTAATCCCTTAACTATTTATACAATTAAAGATGTGTTACATGTTAATGGTCATAATCCCGTTACTAGTTATACAATTAAAGAGAGGTTATATGTTAATAGTCTTAATCCCGTAACTAGTTATACAATTAAAGATGGTTACATGTTAATGGTCTTAATCTCGTAACTAGTTATACAATTAAAGATGGGTTATATGTTAATAGTCTTAATCCCTTAATCCCGTAACTAGTTATACAATTAAAGAGGGGTAACATGTTAATAGTCTTAATCTCGTTACTAGTTATACAATTAAAGATGGGTCATATGTTAATAGTCTTAATCCCGTAACTAGTTGTACAATTAAAGAGGGGTTACATGTTAATGGTCTTAATCCCGTAACTAGTTATACAATTAAAGATGGGTTATATGTTAATAGTCTTAATGCCTTAACTAGTTATACAATTGAATAGGGGTAACATGTTAATGATCTTAATCCCTTAACTAGTCATACAATTAAAGATGGGTTACATGTTAATGGTCTTAATGCCTTATCTAGTTATACAATTAAATAGGGGTAACATTGTAATGGTCTTAATGCCTTAATCCCGTAACTAGTTATACAATTAAAGATGGGTTATATGTTAATATTCTTAATCCCGTAACTAGCTATACAATTAAATAGGGGTAACATGTTAATGGTCTTAATCCCTTAACTAATCATACAATTAAAGATGGGTAACATGTTAATGGTCTTAATCCCGTAACTAGTTATACAATTAAAGAGGGGTAACATGTTAATGGTCTTAATCCCGTAACTAGTTATACAATTAAAGATGGGCTACATGTTAATGGTCTTAATCCCGTAACTAGTTATACAATTAAAGAGGGGTTACATGTTAATGGTCTTAATCCCGTAACTAGTTATACAATTAAAGAGGGGTAACATGTTAATGGTCTTAATCCCGTAACTAGTTATACAATTAAAGAGAGGTTACATGTTAATGGTCTTAATCCCGTAACTAGTTATACAATTAAAGAGGGGTAACATGTTGATGATCTTAATGCCTTAACTAGTTATACAATTAAAGAGGGTTACATGTTAATGGTCTTAATTAACTAGCTTTTACAATCCCGTAACTAGTCATACAATTAAAGAAGGGTAACATGTTAATGGTCTTAATGCCTTGTTACAGTTTCTCTCTCTGATTGAGTTATGTTAACCATAGAGAGATGGAACAGACTATATCTAAAGCTAATCTGGTATGCTGACGATATCCTTCTTATAAGTGTTCGTGTTGACCAGTTCGACAGGTGGATGTGCATAAGGCTGTCACAGACATGTGTCTGACATGCCGGCGGCATCCTTCTTATAAGTGTTCGTGTTGACCAGTACGACAGGTAGATGTGCATAAGGCTGTCACAGACATGTGTCTGATATGCCGGCGACATCCTTCTTATACGTGTTCGTGTTGACCAGTACGACAGGTAGATGTGCATAAGGTACACTGGTTTCTGCACTTTAGAGGTACGTACCTTAACATGTACACATGTAACTATCTATTTCCTTTAGAGGTACGTACCTTAACATCTACACATGTAACTATCTATTTCCTTTAGAGGTACGTACCTTAACATGTACACAAGTAACTATCTATTTCCTTTAAAGGTACGTACCTTAACATGTACACAAGTAACTATCTATTTCCTTTAGAGGTACGTACCTTAACATGTACACAAGTAACTATCTATTTCCTTTAGAGGTGCGTACCTTAACATGTACACAAGTAACTATCTATTTCCTTTAGAGGTACGTACCTTAACATGTACACATGTAACTATCTATTTCCATTAGAGGTACGTACCTTATCATGTACACATGTAACTATCTATTTCCTTTAGAGGTACGTACCTTAACATGTACACAAGTAACTACCTATTTCCTTAAGAGGTACGTACTTTAACATGTACACATGTAACTATCTATTTCCTTTAGAGGTACGTACCTTAACATGTACACAAGTAACTATCTATTTCCTTTAGATGTACGTACCTTAACATGTACATATGTAACTATCTATTTCCTTTATAGGTACGTACCTTAACATGTACACAAGTAACTATCTATTTCCTTTAGAGGTACGTACCTTAACATCTACACAGGTAACTATCTATTTCCTTTAGAGGTACGTACCTTAACATGTACACAAATAACTATCTATTTCCTTTAGAGGTACGTACCTTAACATGTACACAAGTAACTATCTATTTCATTTAGAGGTACGTACCTTAACATGTACACATGTAACTATCTATTTCCTTTAGAGGTACGTACCTTAACATGTACACATGTAACTATCTATTTCCTTTAAAGGTACGTACCTTAACATGTACACATGTTACTGTCTATTTCCTTTAGAGGTACGTACCTTAAAATGTACACATATAACTATCTATTTCCTTTAAAGGTACGTACCTTAACATATACACATGTTACTGTCTATTTCTTTAGAGGTACGTACCGTAACATGTACACATGTAACTATCTATTTCCTTTAAAGGTACGTACCTTAACATGTACACATGTTACTGTCTATTTCCTTTAGAGGTACGTACCTTAACATGTACACAAGTAACTATCTATTTCCTTTAGAGGTACGTACCTTAAAATGTATACATGTTACTGTCTATTTCCTTTAGAGGTACGTACCTTAAAGGGACTGAATCCCATATGAGAAAAAAGAGGGAAAAAAAAGAAAATTGTTAAAAATTGCTATTACCTTGATGTTTTTGCATGTAAGGCTTTGAGATTTGCTGACTGATGTACTACAATATATGCACACTATTAATATTGCGGAGATTTTTCGTTATTTTGCATTGTAAAATCTACTGGGTTAGTAACCCAGTAAATCTAAAAATATCGCTGTATATTTATCACATGATCACTAAAACTGAATTGACAATCTCCTTCGCAGAGTTGTCTTTCCTTACACTCATGCATACATGAATGTAATGAGTCGATAGTGTTAGAGAATGCCAAATTGAATCCACAAATTCAAATGAGCAAGAGGAAATTCCACGGTATTATTAAATGGGAAAACACGGAGCGGACGTTTTTTTAACTGCTTATTTCCTATGAAATAATGAAAAACAAGACTTGTACGACTTTCTACAACATTCCGTTACATATATATCGACGTATTGTGGATTAATTAGAATAAGTATAAAATATAACGATTTTGGACCATTATGGTGTTCAGTCCCTTTAACATGTACACATGTAACTATCTATTTCCTTTAGAGGTACGTACCTTAACATGTACACATGTAACTATCTATTTCTTTTAAAGGTAGTTGTCAATGTAGGTCTTACTTCAAGTTGTAATAGTGGGGTAGTTGTCAATGAAGGTCTTACGTCAAGTTGTAGTAGTGTGGTAGTTGTCAGCGTAGGTCTTACTTCAAGTTGTAGTAGTGTGGTAGCTGTCAAGGTAGGTGTTACTTAAAGTTGTAGTATTGTGGTAGTTGACAATATAGGTCTTATTTCAAGTTGTAGTAATGTGGTAGTTGTCAAGGTATGTCTTACTTCAAGTTGTAGTAGTGTGGTAGTTGTCAATGTAGGTAGGTCTTACTTCAAGTTGTAGTAGTGTGGTAGCTGTTAAGGTAGGTCTTACTTCAAGTTGTAGTAGTTTGGTAGTTGTCAAGGTAGGTCTTACTTCAAGTTGTAGTAGTGTTGTAGTTGTCATGGTAGGTCTTACTTTAAGTTGTAGTAGTGTGGTAGTTGTCAAGGTAGGTCTTACTTCAAGTTGTAGTATTGTGGTAGTTGTCAATGTAGGTCTTACATCAAGTTGTAGTAGTGTGATAGTTGTCAAGGTAGGTCTTACTTCAAGTTGTAGTAGTGTTGTAGCTGTAGTAGTGTGGTAGATGTCAATGTAGGTCTTATTTTAAGTTGTAGTAGTGTTGTAGCTGTCATGGTAGGTCTTACTTTAAGTTGTAATAGTGTGGTAGTTGTCAATGTAGGTCTTACTTCAAGTTGTAGTAGTGTGGTAGCTGTCAAGGTAGGTCTTACTTCAAGATGTACTAGTGTGGTAGTTGTCAAGGTAGGTCATACTTCAAGTTGTAGTAGTGTGGAAGTTGTCATGGTTTGTCTTACTTCAAGTTATATTAGTGTGGTAATTGTCAATGTAGGTCTTACTTCAAGTTGTAGTAGTGTGGTAGCTGTGAATGTAGGTCTTACTTCAAGTTGTAGTAGTGTGGTAGCTGTCAAGGTAGTTGTCAATGTAGGTCTTACTTCAAGTTATAGTAGTGTTGTAGTTGTCAAGGTAGGTCTTACTTGAAGATCTAGTAGTGTGGTAGTTGTCAATGTAGGTCTTACTTCAAGTTGTAGTAGTGTGGTAGCTGTCAAGGTAGGTCTTACTTCAAGTTGTAGTAGTGTGGTAGTTGTCATGGTTTGTCTTACTTCAAGTTATATTAGTGTGGTAGTTGTCAAGGTAGGTCTTACTTCAAGTTGTAGTTTTGTGGTAGTTGTCAATGTAGGTCTTACTTTAAGTTGTAATAGTGTGGTACTTGTCAATATAAGGTCTTACTTCAAGTTGTAGTAGTGTGGTAGCTGTCAAGGTAGGTCTTACTTCAAGTTGTAGTAGTTCGGTAGTTGTCAAGGTAAGCCTTACTTCAACTTGTAGTAGTGTGGTAGCTGTCAATGTAGGTCTTATTTCAAGTTGTAGTAGTGTGGTAGCTGTCAAGGTAGCTGTCAAGGTAGGTCTTACTTTAAGTTGTAGTAGTTTAGTAGTTGTCAAGGTAGGTCTTACTACAAGTTGTAGTAGTGTGGTAGGTGTCAAGGTAGGTCTTACTTCACGTTGTAGTAGTGTGGTAGCTGTCAATGTAGGTCTTACTTCAAGTTGTAGTAGTGAGGTAGCTGTCAATGTAGCTGTCAAGGTAGGTCTTACTTCAATATGTAGTATTGTGGTAGCTGTCAATGTAGCTGTCAAGGTAGGTCTTACTTCAAGTTGTAGAACTGTGGTAGCTGTCAATGAAGCTGTCAATGTATGTCTTACTTCAAGTTGTAGAAATGTGGTAGCTGACAATTTAGGTCTTACTTTAAGTTGTAGTAGTGTGGTTGCTGTCAAGGTAGGTCTTACTTCAAGATGTACTAGTGTGGTAGTTGTCAAGGTAGGTCATACTTCAAGTTGTAGTAGTGTGGAAGTTGTCATGGTTTGTCTTACTTCAAGTTATATTAGTGTGGTAATTGTCAAGGTAGGTCTTACTTCAAGTTGTAGTAGTGTGGTAGCTGTGAATGTAGGTCTTACTTCAAGTTGTAGTAGTGAGGTAGCTGTCAAGGTAGCTGTCAATGTAGGTCTTACTTCAAGTTATAGTAGTGTTGTAGTTGTCATAGGTCTTACTTGAAGATCTAGTAGTGTGGTAGTTGTCAATGTAGGTCTTACTTCAAGTTGTAGTAGTGTGGTAGCTGTCAAGGTAGGTCTTACTTCAAGTTGTAGTAGTGTGGTAGTTGTCAAGGTAGGTCTTACTTCAAGTTGTAGTAGTGTGGTAGTTGTCATGGTTTGTCTTACTTCAAGTTATATTAGTGTGGTAGTTGTCAAGGTAGGTCTTACTTCAAGTTGTAGTTTTGTGGTAGTTGTCAATGTAGGTCTTACTTTAAGTTATAATAGTGAGGTACTTGTCAATATAAGGTCTTACTTCAAGTTGTAGTAGTGTGGTAGCTGTCAAGGTAGGTCTTACTTCAAGTTGTAGTAGTTCGGTAGTTGTCAAGGTAAGCCTTACTTCAACTTTTAGTAGTGTGGTAGCTGTCAATGTAGGTCTTATTTCAAGTTGTAGTAGTGTGGTAGCTGTCAAGGTAGCTGTCAGGGTAGGTCTTACTTTAAGTTGTAGTAGTTTAGTAGTTGTCAAGGTAGGTCTTACTACAAGTTGTAGTAGTGTGGTAGGTGTCAAGGTAGGTCTTACTTCACGTTGTAGTAGTGTGGTAGCTGTCAATGTAGGTCTTGCTTCAAGTTGTAGTAGTGAGGTAGCTGTCAAGGTAGCTGTCAAGGTAGGTATTACTTCAAGTTGTAGTATTGTGGTAGCTGTCAATGTAGCTGTCAAGGTAGGTCTTACTTCAAGTTGTAGAACTGTGGTAGCTGTCAATGAAGCTGTCAATGTAGGTCTTACTTCAAGTTGTAGAAATGTGGTAGCTGATAATTTAGGTCTTACTTTAAGTTGTAGTAGTGTGGTAGTTGTCCAGGTTGGTCTTACTTCAAGTTGTAGTAGTGTGGTAGTTGTCAATGTAGGTCTTACATCAAGATGTAGTTTTGTGGTAGTTGTCAAGGTAGGTCTTACTTTAAGTTGTAGTAGTGTTGTAGCTGTAGTAGTGTGGTAGTTGTCAATGTAGGTCTTACTTTAAGTTGTAGTAGTGTTGTAGCTGTCATGGTAGGTCTTACTTTAAGTTGTAGTAGTGTGGTAGTAGTCAATGTAGGTCGTACTTCAAGTTGTAGTAGTGTGGTAGCTCTCAATGTAGGTCTTACTTCAAGTTGTAGTAGTGTGGTAGTTGTCAAGGTAGGTCTTACTTCAAGTTGTAGTAGTGTGGTAGTTGTCATGGTTTGTCTTACTTCAAGTTATATTAGTGTGGTAGTTGTCAAGGTAGGTCTTACTACAAGTTGTAGTAGTGTCGTAGTTGTCAATGTAGGTCTTACTTCAAGTTGTAATAGTGTGGTACTTGTCAATATAATGTCTTACTTCAAGCTGTAGTTGTGTGGTAGCTGTCAAGGTAGGTCTTACTTCAAGTTGAAGTAGTGTGGTAGTTGTCAAGGTAAGCCTTACTTCAACTTATAGTAGTGTGGTAGCTGTCAATGTAGGTCTTATTTCAAGTTGTATTAGTGTGGTAGCTGTCAAGGTAGCTGTCAAGGTAGCTGTCAAGGTAGGTATTACTTTAAGTTGTAGTAGTTTAGTAGTTGTCAAGATAGGTCTTACTACAAGTTGTAGTAGTGTGGTAGGTGTCAAGGTAGGTCTTACTTCAAGTTGTAGTAGTGTGGTAGCTGTCAATGTAGGTCTTACTTCAAGTTGTAATAGTGAGGTAGCTGTCAAGGTAGGTCTAACTTCAAGTTGTAGTAGTGTGGTAGCTGTCAATGTAGCTGTCAAGGTAGGTCTTACTTCAAGTTGTAGAACTGTGGTAGCTGTCAATGAAGCTGTCAATGTAGGTCTTACTTTAAGTTGTAGAAATGTGGTAGCTGACAATTTAGGTCTTACTTCAAGTTTTAGTAGTGTGGTAGTTGTCAAGGTAGGTCTAACTTCAAGTTGTAGTAGTGTGGTAGTTGTCAATGTAGGTCTTACTTCAAGTTGTAGTAGTTTGGTAGCTGTCAATGTAGGTCTTACTTCAAGTTGAAGTAGTGTGGTAGTTGTCAAGGTAGGTCTTACTTCAAGTTGTAGTAATGTGGTAGTTGTCAATGAAGGTCTTACGTCAAGTTGTAGTAGTGCGGTAGTTATGTGGTAGCTGACAATTTAGGTCTTACTTCAAGTTTTAGTAGTGTGGTAGTTGTCAAGGTAGGTCAAACTTCAAGTTGTAGTAGTGTGGTAGTTGTCAATGTAGGTCTTACTTCAAGTTGTAGTAGTTTAGTAGCTGTCAATGTAGGTCTTACTTCAAGTTGAAGTAGTGTGGTAGTTGTCAAGGTAGGTCTTACTTCAAGTTGTAGTAGTGTGGTAGTTGTCAATGAAGGTCTTACGTCAAGTTGTAGTAGTGCGGTAGTTATGTGGTAGCCGACAATTTAGGTCTTACTTCAAGTTTTAGTAGTGTGGTAGTTGTCAAGGTAGGTCTAACTTCAAGTTGTAGTAGTGTGGTAGTTGTCAATGTAGGTCTTACTTCAAGTTGTAGTAGTTTGGTAGCTGTCAATGTAGGTCTTACTTCAAGTTGAAGTAGTGTGGTAGTTGTCAAGGTAGGTCTTACTTCAAGTTGTAGTAGTGTGGTAGTTGTCAATGAAGGTCTTACGTCAAGTTGTAGTAGTGCGGTAGTTGTCAAGGTAGGTCTTACTTCATGTTGTAATAGTGTGGAAGTTGTCAAGGTAGGTCTTACTTCAAGTTGTAATAGTGTGGTAGTTGTCAAGGTAGGTCTTACTTCATGTTGTAATAGTGTGGTAGTTGTCAAGGTAGGTCTTACTTCATGTTGTAATAGTGTGGTAGTTGTCAAGGTAGGTCTTACTTCAAGTTGAAGTAGTGTGGTAGTTGTCAAGGTAGGTCTTACTTCAAGTTGTAGTAGTGTGGTAGCTGTCAATGAAGGTCTTACGTCAAGTTGTAGTAGTGCGGTAGTTGTCAAGGTAGGTCTTACTTCATGTTGTAATAGTGTGGTAGTTGTAAATGTAGGTCTTACTTCAAGTTGTAATAATGTGGTAGTTGTCATGGTAGGTCTTACTTCAAGTTGTAGAAGTGAGGTAGTTGTCAAGGTATGTCTTACCTCAAGTTGTGGTAGTGTGGTAGTTGTCAATGTAGGTCTTACTTCAAGTTGTAGTAGTATGGTAGCTGTCAGTGTAGGTCTAACTTCAAGTTTTAGTAGTGTGGTAGTTGTCAATGTAAGTCTTACTTCAAGTTGTAGTAGTGTGGTAGTTGTCAAGGTAGGTCTTACATCACTTCAAGTTGTACTAGTGTGGTAGCTGTCTATGTAGCTATCAATGTAGGTCTTATTTCAAGTTGTAGTAGTGTGGTAGCTGTCAATGTAGGTCTTACTTCAAGTTGTAGTAGTGTGGTAGTTGTCAAGGTAGCTAGGTCTTACTTAAATTTGTAGTAGTGTGATAATTGTCAATGTAGGTCTTACTTCAAGTTGTAGTAGTTTGGTAGCTGTCAAGGTAAGTCTTACTTCAAGTTGAAGTAGTGTGGTAGTGGTCAAGGTAGGTCTTACTTCAAGTTGTAGTAGTGTGGTAGTTGTCAATGAAGGTCTAACGTCAAGTTGTAGTAGTGTGGTAGTTGTCAATGTAGGTCTTACTTCAAGTTGTAGTAGTGTGGTAGTTGTCAATGTAGGTGTTACGTCAAGTTGTAGTAGTGTGGTAGTTGTCTATTTCTTTACTTCTGTATTTCAGGCCACCGGCCCATATACAATATTATATACAATACATAAAGTACAATGGTAGGAATGATAGTTATATAATATTGTTGCCTTACAATTGTTCTATTTCAACCAACCATGATACGCTTAAAACACTGTATTATGATATGCAAGTGATCATATTTTGCGTCAAAACCACCCAAAATATTTCTTTTTTATTATTTTATTTCTTGTCTATGCATATCAAAATTGGTTTATCATATTATAAATGGTATAATACAGAACGTCGACATATTGATATACATGTACATAACAATTACTCTTTACCCATCAAAAAGTCATTTCTTAGTTTGAATGCAAAATATATATACATGGCAAGATTTCGAATTGTTTCTGCGGTCTCGGTAGACATCAAATTTATGAAGCTATAATAATTTTTATTGTAAGTAAAATGTTGAGGTATATATTTGTAGCGGAGATTTTCATACAAGGGACAAATTAGTAAAAAATGGTATTCATCTTCAATATAGCATTCACAATAAACACAGTTTCTAAATTCTTTTGAAATATTGAAATGTCTGCCTTTCTCGATCATCAAGGAATGCGATGAGCATCTAAACATTGCTAAAGATTTTCTGAATTTTGAAATATCAATGGCAGTAATATATAATTCTCTACAAAAGTTTTGTTTAAATTCCTTATAGTAATTTAACTTACGATTATTTTCCAAACTACTTCTCCAATTCTGAATATACTGCTCCTTTAATCTGTTCACAAAGTTCGTCAGAAACTGTTTTTGGTTTACTACATGTTGGTTTTCTCAAATATAACCATAACCATTTGAGTATAAAACATGTTTTACATCTGTGACCCAATGTTTATGCCCTATTGAGTCGTTATATTTTAACATTTTATAACAGATTTTAACATATCTTGTATCAGATAATTGAAGTAATCGAAGCCAATATGATAAGCATCTTTTGACAGAGTATATATTCAGATATATTGGGCATCTACCTATGTCCCCAAAAATGGCACCATTACAAGAACATGAACTAACATTTAAAAATCGCTTACATGCGTACATCTGTATATTCTCAATACATGCCATGAGTTTCAATCCCCAAATTTCGGAACCATATAACATAATGGCACACACTTTAGCATCAAAAACCTTGAAAAAGGTCTTTACAGGTATATATGAAAGTTCATTGAAAGAATTAAATAAATGTGCAAGAACACGCTGTGCTTTGATGGACATAGACTCTGCCATTTTATATAATGAAAGCCTGTTTGTGAAATATACACCAACATAACTAAAGCCATTCACTGTTTCAAGTAGATTGCCATTATAATACCATGTTTCGTGTCTTGACAGCTGGCCCCCCCTTTAAAGACTAAAATTTTAGTTTTTTCAGTATTAACTGTTAATTTATAAGTTTGGCAATATGTATTTATAATATTCAGTTGCTTTTGTAATCCTGAGATTGTACAGTTAAGAACATCTTGAAATTGACAAATTAACCGTTCACGCTCCGCTCCGTTCCGTTCCGTTCCGCTCCGCTCACGTTCCAATCCGCTCTCAAAGCGTTCACTCATTCATAACATTGTGATTGCTTTTTTCCGTTCCGTTCAGATTGAGCGCTTTTTAACGCTCACTCGGAACGCTTTTTTTCGATCAAAATCCGTTCAACGATTTGATTGGCTTAAATTAATTTCGTTTCGTTTATATTTTTTTTTACTTAACCCTAAATATCAACAACAAATCGTATTACGAAAATGATCATATTATTAATATTTGTTACATTCTAATTCAATCGGATACTTGAGTGTCTTATAAAATAAAAGTTTAGTATACAAATATGACTTTTAACCCTTCACCGGATATAAACGCTTTCATACACGATCTCAATATAAACGATTTTCGAAAACCCTAATCGATTTCAATATAAACGGTTTTCGACGACCCTAATCGATTCTAATCGATTTCAATGTGAACGCTTTTCGACACCTTTGGAGTTTGAATGCTTCAAAAGTATATTTATCGTGTGAATAGGTCCTCCAAAAGTGTATCACAATACAATTTGTTTATTTACAAAGGGATCTCATACTTTAAATCATAGTGTTACTATATATAGTTAATTAAAAAGCGTCCAAACATGTATAGTGTTTAAAAATTCAGTACCCAGTTTGAATGAAATGCGTCGGGAAATGATAAGCTTGAAAATACCTTGTTCCTATGAAAAATATCCATATGATAATATCCGTTTCCATTTGTAATTGTAAATTTTAATTATTTCACAAGGGTTTTCTAAAATTACCATTATGCACCATATACAGATTGAGTCGCGACACATAAAAATAGGCAATCAGTTTTGTTTCAAATCTTATAACAGCTGGTATCAATTTATTTAATTGTAATGCCGGCGTTTGATCATAACTGTTCTCAAAAGACTTCGATAATTGTTATGAGACGATTTACGAACAGTGATGATCCTAATCAGTCTTAACAGAAGAGCATATTGATCTGAATATTCCCAACTATCGGAAGGCGGGTTTTCATTTGACACGGTATTATTATGTGTAAACCACGTGCAACCCAGATCAAATGGAAAATTACTGACGCATGCAGTAAACATGACCTTGACAACAGGGCTTCATTTCTCCCTTTCTTCATATTAAATAAATCTGGAGCAGATGACATTTAAAACGAGAAAAAATTGCTCACAATGTTATGATCCCATGCAAACACAATGAAGCAACCCTGTATAAATCTATTCTTCTGCTGTAGAAATTGTCTATACGTGAGAAAGGGTTAAATAGTTTGAATTTTTTGTCAAGATGTTTTTAATTTCGTCGGCATAATTATTGAAAGAGGAAAGGGTTTACTCACACGTGCAAAGTCGGTTCTTTGTTTGACCGATCACATTTCCGGTGTATACCAGTTTTGACAATCAAGTAAGCTACTGGGAAATACCTCTTTCACAGATGTAGATTCATATTGACGCAACTAAAGCTGACGAGTAAACATTGCAGCAAAAGGAGAAAGCCGAAATGCATTAAATTTAATAGATAACTTTTGCCACAATGATTTGAATTAATTCAGTAATTATACTTTCCTTTTTTATAGATTTTCTTTATTTTTGTCTCGACATTTTCACAATCGTTTGCTGTGATTTGTTGTAATGGGGAAAGGGATGAACAGCTGACATAAGTGGTTATTGTTTTCATCTACACAATACCGGCGGGTCTTTGATTGATTGATCTAGTAAATCAGAAGGGCAATAAAATGGGTCATTTACGGGTGCAGTTATGACACTTCCGCAAAACTGAAGCTGTATTTTTTTTTTTTGGCTTTACCCCGTCTGACATTCAATCAGATATTTCTGATCTGGAAGTTGTTTCCGATGATTGTTCTTCTTCCGACAACAATCTTTTCTCTATAGGAGCGTGGAATAATGAGTTTTAACAACCAAGGGTAAGTAAACAAAGAACTAAATTGTCCTTTGTGAATACGGGAAAATACGCAAACATGTGTTTACATTCGACTTTTTTGGGGTTAACAATTTTCTATTGCCGATCTATTTCTTCAAAAAGGAAATAGTTAGAAATGAAAACGTAAGGACATTAGACATTCAAAATATTTATATGGGATGTTTTAACATTTATTCTCGTGAAATCGACTTTGAATCATGACAGGAAGATGGGTGATTTCTCCATTAAGTTTTACTAATTTTACTCCTGTATGTCACAGAGTTGACTTTTGAAAACTTCGTAGAAATTAAGACATATTTCCTTTACGGAGTATCTGGTTTTAAAAAATTAAACTTGAAATTGCTGTTGTTATATTCTGGAGTAATTTCACTTGTTTTTTTTCCGCAATAACAATATTTGAAAAGGTAGACATGAGCAAAATACATTCATCATTTTCAAGAAAAAATAAAAAATAAAATTGCCCTGCTTTCGTCTCCTGTTTTGCTTCAGTTCTTTTCATGCTGAAATAGTGTATTTTACATCAATGTAAAGGTAATTTAATTTCCCACAATGTTTATACTGACATATAAAAGGTAGTTACAATATTTTATACAGATAGTTGGGTTTAATTAGGACAGGTGTCAAATTCTTATGATTTTCCCAATACCCTGTATGGAAATAGTGTACAGGCTTTTATCAGTAGTTTATTGACTATTGGTTTATCAAATAGATGCCTATATATGGAGATAATATAGGTAAATGGGCAGTTGGGCTATCCAGTAAAGGGTTAATAAAATAATTTCGTAAAATAATTATCGGATAGTTGTTGCAACCGTTCAACGAGCGAATGATTGGATTTTTGCATTCATTATGATTGTTTCGTTCAGAGCGCAAAATTCCGTTCCGCTCATAAAGCGTTCCAACTTCGTTCCAATCACGCTCACGATCCAATCACGTTCCGCTCAGATTGTCAATTTCATGATGTTCTTAACTGTATCTGCAATACAAGCTATATCATCCGCAAACATTAATAGAAAAATCTCTACAATATCCGGGTATATTAGTATGCCTCTAATTCCATTGTTTGTCATTATATCATTAAGTTCATTTATAAACATAGCAAAGAGAATAGGACTTAAGCTGCATCCCTGACGCAAGCCCACTGGACAGTCGAATGAGTTTGTATAATTTGAACATGATCGAACCGATGCTTTAACTGAATTGTAGATCGCTTTTACTGAATTAAATAGACTTCCCTTTAACCCCTGTTTACGAAGTATATCAAATAGAATTGCTCTATTTACAGAATCAAATGCCTTTTTAAAGTCAATAAATGCAATATATACAAATCTATGTTTCATATTGAGATACGTGCTAACAATAGAATATAAAACGAAAGCGTTATCAATTGTTGAATAGCCAGAACGAAACCCTGCCTGAGATTCTGAAATTTTAGAAAATGCTTCAGTAAAGAAAGTAATTCTTGCTGTTAAAATTGAAATATATAACTTACTAAACGTTTCCAATAACGCTATGCCGCGATAGTTGTCAGGAGAATTTACATTGACCTTTTTATGAAGGGGAACTAAAATTGACATTGACCACAATATTGTGAATTCCCCATTTACAAATAATCGATTCATAAATTTACGTAGATATGGCAAGAGCGCAAGAAATGCGTATTTAAAATGTTCTGGTAGCAGGTTACCAGCTACAGATTTATTACATTTTAATTCATTAATCACTTTCATGATTTCTTCGTCGGTTATGAGTGAATTGAAAACAACATCCAGTAGATTATCAAACTCTAAAGTTTCATCAGTGTCTGTATTTACAGTTCCTGTAACATTATTTTCTTCAGCAAAAAATAAAGCATTGAAATGTTCATACCACTGATCTATACTAATATTAGGTTGACTGGTTTGTTTTCTAGTGAGATTTTTAATTTGTTTCATGAACAATTTGGCATTATTTACGGACCCATCTATTTTAGATATGTACAATTTTTCATGAGCATGTCTTTTACGTTTACATATAGATTTAAATGACCTTTTATCTGTAATATACGCATCTAAATCATCTACACTTCGGCTGGCCCGAAACGACTTTAAACTACTGATAGTTTTTATTTTGGCTGTTTTGCATTCCGCGTCAAACCAGCTTTTGTTGCGTGCTATGTGATGTCTTCGCTTAGTTCGTTTAAGATCCTCAGAACATGACCGAAGTACAGACTCAAATGCATTTAAAACAGCATTTACATCAACCTCAGTGTTATCAATTAAGTAATCGAGTTCATCGAAAGACCCTGCTAAGACATGGTTATATACATTTTCAGAATACATTGCATTATTAGCACAATTCCAGTCATAATATGTACATTGTACATTTTCACTATTTTTATTTGATTTATATAAACATGTACTTTTAAATTCCATAGAAACTGGTAAGTGACAACTTTCAGGCCTAGTTACAATATCTAAATTTGCAATCTGATTTAAAAGTGGACTTGACATAATGAAATAGTCTATTACACTACAACCATTTTGGTTGATAAAAGTAAAATCACCATTACTTATGTCACTTCCAAATCTACCATTTATAATAAAGCAACCATATGTTTTACAAAATCTCAACAGCTCTTTACCAGCTTTATTGACTGTATTATCACGAGATTTTCTAGGTAATGCAACATCACTGTTCAGTATATGCCACTAAATTATTGTAATTCTGGAATGTTGCCACGTACAGTCTCCATGCAATCTAATTCCTGACCAGTTCTTGAGTTAAAATCACAATTTAGTATCAAATTCAAATCAATTAAACGATTACATAATAAAGTGTCTTCTAACAATTTCCATGCTGATTGGTTAATGTCTCGGTAGAAGGGTGAATTTGCTGGTGGGAAATATGCGGTACAGTACACACAGTCACTTGCTAGATCAAATAAAGCTTTATCTATTCTTAAAATTATTCCAAATTCAAACTCTTCGCATACTCTGTTGATAAAGGAGCTAACATTCTGTCTCACGAATACCGAAACTCCACCCATTGGGCGACCACCAGTTACAGATTTTTTAGCATTACACTCAAAGTGTACAAAATCTTTAAAATGCTTTTCAAAATATGCAGAAAGTAGGTCTTACTTCAAGTTATAGTAGTGTTGTAGCTGTCATGGTAGGTCTTACTTTAAGTTGTAGTAGTCTGGTAGTTGTCAATGTAGGTCTTACTTCAAGTTGTAGAAGTGTGGTAGTTGTCAGCGTAGGTCTTACTTCAAGTTGTAGTAGTGTGGTAGCTGTCAAGGTAGGTCTTACTTCAAGTTTTGGTAGTGTGGTAGTTGTCAATGTAGGTCTAACTTCAAGTTGTAGTAGCGTGGTAGTTGTCATGGTAGGTCTTACTTCAAGTTGAAGTAGTGTGGTAGTTGTCAAGGTAGGTCTTACTTCAAGTTGTAGTAGTTTGGTAGCTGTCAAGGTAGGTATTACTTTAAATTGTAGTAGTTTGGTACATGTCGCTGTCAAGGTAGGTATTACTTCAAGTTGTAGTAGTTTGGTACATGTAGCTTTCAAGGTAGGTATTACTTCCAGTTGTAGTAGTTTGGTACATGTAGCTTTCAAGGTAGGTATTACTTCAAGTTGTAGTAGTTTGGTAAATGTAGCTGTCAAGGTAGGTATTACTTCAAGTTGTAGTAGTTTGGTACATGTAGCTTTCAAGGTAGGTATTACTTTAAATTGTAGTAGTTTGGTACATGTAGCTTTCAAGGTAGGTCTTACTTCGAGTTGTAGTAGTTTGGTACATGTAGCTTTCAAGGTAGGTCTTACTTCATGTTGTAGTAGTTTGGTACATGTAGCTTTCAAGGTCGGTATTACTTCAAGTTGCAGTAGTTTGGTACATGTAGCTTTCAAAGTAGGTCTTACTTCAAGTTGTAGTGGTTTGGTACATGTAGCTTTCAATGTATGTCTTACTTCAAGTTGTAGTAGTGTGGTATATGTAGCTGTCAAGGTAGGTATTACTTCAAGTTGTAGTAGTTTGGTACATGTAGCTTTCAAGGTAGGTATTACTTCGAGTTGTAGTAGTGTGGTACATGTAGCTTTCAATGTAGGTCTTACTTCATGTTGTAGTAGTGTGGTACATGTAGCTTTCAAGGTAGGTCTTACTTCAAGTTGTTGTAGTTTGGTACATGTAGCTTTCAAGGTAGGTATTACTTCATGTTGTAGTAGTTTGGTACATGTAGCTTTCAAGGTAGGTCTTACTTCAAGTTGTTGTAGTTTGGTACATGTAGCTTTCAAGGTAGGTCTTACTTCAAGTTGTAGTAGATTGGTACATGTAGCTTTCAAAGTAGGTCTTACTTCAAGTTGTTGTGTGGTACATCTAACTTTCAAGGTAGGTCTTACTTCAATGTGTAGTAGTGTGGTACATGTAGCCTTCAAGGTAGGTATTACTTCAAGTTGTAGTAGATTGGTACATGTAGCTTTCAAAGTAGGTCTTACTTCAAGTTGTTGTGTGGTACATCTAACTTTCAAGGTAGGTCTTACTTCAATGTGTAGTAGTGTGGTACATGTAGCCTTCAAGGTAGGTCTTACTTCAAGTTGTTGTGTGGTACATCTAACTTTCAAGGTAGGTCTTACTTCAATGTATAGTAGTGTGGTACATGTAGCTTTAAATGTAGGTCTTACTTCAAGTTGTAGTAGTATGGTAGCTGTCATGGTACTAGTGTGGTAGTTGTCAATGTATGTCTTACTTCAAGTTGTAGTAGTGTTTTAGCTGTCGATGTAGGTCTTACTTCAATGTGTAGTAGTGTGGTACATGTAGCCTTCAAGGTAGGTATTACTTCAAGTTGTAGTAGTTTGGTACATTTAGCTTTCAAGGTAGGTATTACTTCAAGTTGTAGTAGTTTAGTCAGTGTAGCTTTCAAGGTAGGTATTACTTCAAGTTGTAGTAGTTTGGTACATGTAGCTTTCAAGGTAGGTCTTACTTCAAGTTGTAGTAGATTGGTACATGTAGCTTTCAAAGTAGGTCTTACTTCAAGTTGTAGTAGTGTGGTATATGTATCTTTCAAGGTAGGTCTTACTCAAGTTGAAGTAGTGTGGTACATCTAGCTTTCAAGGTAGGTCTTACTTCAATGTGTAGTAATGTGGTACATATGGTAGGTATTACTTCAAGTTGTAGTAGTTTGGTACATGTAGCTTTCAAGGTAGGTCTTACTTCAAGTTGTAGTAGTGTGGTAAGCAAAACCTTAAAGGAGTGTGTGTTATGTCTTGCCTGCTTTCCAACAACGCATCTTAATTACAATATTATTGTACAGTACTTAGGTATATTCAGAGAAAAATATATCTCTGGTATAATCATCTTGTTTCAACAAAAATACAGGGGTGCAGGACGAAGCGTACCACTGTCTTACCGTACCACTGCCTTTACGTACCATTTCAGGACGAAGCGTACCACATATAGATTATATAGTAGTAAATACCTGGTGGGGTGCTCGATAATAGGTGTGAATAACAAGTATCATAACAAGTGTCATTTACCTGGTGGGGCGATCGATAATAACTCCTTTAACCCAATTAAGATCCTCAAACAGTACAAACTTGTTATTAAACATCTTGAATAAAATAATTTAAATACTTAATTAGTACATTATTTTGTAACACTGAAATTTAAATAACAACAACATGTAGTTAAATCATAGACGTATTTTAATTCATAAATATAATGTATTTGTTAAATGCATAAATATTATTTACATATGGCATTTATAGGTGCCTAGAAATAAAAAGTAAATAACATGATACACTTTTTAACAGTTTAACAAACAATACATTAATATTATTAAAAAATAATATACATAATATACATAATACACTTTTTAACAGTTTAACAAACAATACATTAATATTATTAAAATTTCACTATATAATCTATATGTAGTACGCTCCGTCCTAGAAAGTGGTACGCTTCGTCCTGGTACGGTAAGGCAGTGGTACGCTTCGTCCGACATTCAAATACAGTAATCCATGATTATAACGAGCAAGTATTATAGTATAATTTACTGCCAATTTGACAGATCTCAAAACTATTTGTGCTACACCATGTTAAAAGTTGTATACATTTCAGTGTGACGTCACACTTCTGAATGACAATCGCTCATTAGGGATTCTGGAGATTTCGTCTAACTACCATTTCGTCTAACTGATACTATAGAGTAAACGGGGTAGAGATTTCGTCTAACTTATCGTATATAGTACAATGTAATCTATATCGATATGAAGGTGTTATAGTAAGGTGTTAATTGACCGATTATAGTAAATGACAACAAACAATTTCACTTAGTTTTAACATTTTATGGTTTTAATTCGTAATTGTAATATGTATTTGTTATAATTTCATTGATAATTTACAGTAAATTCAATACTTGTCCTAAATGTTTTCAATTATTTTCCCAAAATTGTATGGGAAATTCAAAGATTACAGGAATAGAATAATTATATCGATGGCTCCTTTCCTTACATGACTTATACCTTTTCCAAGCTTTCAACTTAATAAAAATTAGAATAGTTATATCACGTTCAGTCAATCGTCAATTCAAAGAAGAAAAATAGAAGTCGTTAAAAATTAACGATGACTCCTTTTCTTACATGAATTATACCTCTTTCAAATTAATCAAAATATTACGGGAATAGATTAGTTATATCACGTTCAGTCACTCGTCAATTCAATGAAGAATCAAAGTACTGAAGTACTGAAGGTAGAATTGCGATCGTTTAAGAAGAGATACAGAAGTGCAAATATGAATATTTATTTTACAAAATGTTGACGAACAGACAGACGGAGAGACAGACATCGCCAATCTATAGACCGGAATTGCTAGAGCAATCCGGCCAAAAATAAAATAATTTATCAATTTTAGCAGTAAAATCCTGCCAAGAAGTAATGAATTGAGAAAAAAATGCGCTGAGAGGTCCATAATTTCAAACTTGCTAAGATTTGGTCTGTGCAATGAATGTACAAATTGAAAAATGTATTGTTGACATGTATTTTCTACACCATCATTGTAATGTTGTTTATCATAAATAAAATTATTCCTTTTTTTAAATAAACTTTTAATCAAAATGTGTGTCTCAGTGTTGTCTTCTTCAGCAGTTTGACAGAAACAAAGCCTAAATCTGAAATTGTGTCAATGTGTTATTTGTCAACTCTGTCCCATAAGTTTTGCTTGTGATTTGAACTCTCATAAAAAAAGCACGGAAAGGGACAACTTTCCCAACTTTGATTAAATATGTTTTCAATTAAATTGTAAAAAGTCTTTTTCTTGTTTTTTGAAAGTTTTGTCATTATTATTTAAGACGGACATTATATACTAGAATAGCCAACTGACTATCATTTGAAAAAGTGTTTCTTATTTAAACCTTTCCCACTTGCATACGTAATTGCAGCCGACGACTTTTGAAAACATTGATGCAGAAGAAGAAATTGCTCATAACAAGCTTTCTCCTTTTGCAACAATGTTTTCAACTATATTCAATGATTACACTTCCAATAAATGTGATTTTCTGTATCTTTGCTCAGATTTTTTTTAATTCGTCTGCTGCAGAGTTTTTATATTGTGGGGTGGGTTGTGATTTGTTAAAGGGCAAGCAGGATTGGGAATTGAGTGTTGCACTTATCCTAATGAAACACTCGCCTGCCTGTGCATGTTTTAGCTTAACTTAACTTGTTAATGTTCTTTCCATCATCAACTTAGTCATCTGTTAGTAATCAACTCTATGAACGAAATAATCGCGTCAAAATCTTGAATCGCGTCAAAATCATAACGAACAAACTGTCAAAATCTAATTTTGAACTGTGTAATACAAATTTAGAATAAAAGGATGAATCAGTTATGTTGTAACAACCAATATCCGCGGGTCATTTACCTGATTTTGGCCGAAAGAAATGATCGACTTCTTGCAAGATTTATTCGTTATTCGTTCTGCCTATTATAATCAAAGTATTCTAAACGCTTTATAAACAAGTGATTTAAAGCGCTCAAATCATTTGATGAAATTTGTTTCATTAGACGCGGACCTTGTCGAAAGCACCTAATCAAAATGCAAGTCATCGTTAATCGTTGTCGAAGGAATAGATGGACTGAGAGAAAGAGAAAGAAAAGGCTTAGCAATGCATACTATCTTTATGAATAAGGACATGAACGAATATGTATGGACTAGCGCCTAGAATTTCGTACTAGCCGATCCTTCATTCCACTCGCTTATGCTAGCGGGCGAGTGGATGTTTACATCTCTGCCGAGAGGGAAAAAAGGGTTACAATTTACAAAGGGTAATTGCGCGGTGCAGTGCTATATTGGCGTAGTGATATCTAAATAATTGTGTACACTTTAAATATGATATTTACACTTACAAGACTTGTTATTTTCTATTATAAGCTTGAATAATCGGATTTTTTTTCGTTACTCTATGTTTGCTTTTGTGAGCATTCGTAAATTAGTCAAACCAAAAATTGCACTTAATTGTTGGTGGTGAAGGGCATATACATCACGTGACTTCAAACTCACTATGACTATGGCAGCCTCTGCGCCTGCGCAAGTCTACCAAAAATAGAAGTCGTTAAAAATTAACGATGGCTCCTTTTCTTACATGAATTATACCTCTTTCAAATTAATCAAAAAATTACGGGAATAGAATAGTTTTATTATATGACAACCAATGAATTTGCTGTTTATCAGAGTGAAATATAACCCTTTATCACATGACAATGCTTGTATCCGATGTAATATAACCATTACGTATTTCTTTATATACAACATGTGTAATGTAACATGACCTAATACTAGGAAAAAATGACGTCACGTCATCATTTTGACGTCATACGTTAGTCACTTTGGCGCCAAAACCCGTAAATTTCATCTAGAAATATTGTAAACGTTAAGTACTTTTTTATCGAAATACGCCTCATAAGTCACTTTATGTGATAGATATAATATCTCATGAGTGTTATTTATTAATACTTTTAATAAACTAAGCTGAATATGACCTCGGAATAATTATTTGTGGCATTGTTATACGGTTTACTGACGAAATTAAAAAAGCTTTGGAAAACGCGATTTTCTTTGTGTGTTTCATCATGTGATAAAAAGAATCTGACATTCGTTGTCATTTCATATATATAGGATCTGACATGAGTTGTCATTTCATATAAAGTTTTATTAAACGAGTTCAAGATTTTTTGTTATTAAGTGAGCCTCTGGCGAGCTTAATAACAAATATCTTGGACGAGTTTAATAAAACTGTTTATGAAATGACAACGAATGTCAGATTCTTTTTATCACATGACGAAACACACACAGAAAATCGGGTTTTCCAAAGCTTTTTTAATTTCGTCAGTAAACCGTATAACAATGCCACAAATAATTATTCCGAGGTGATATTCAGCTTAGTTTAATAAAAGGTATAATAAATAACACTCATGAGATATTATATTTATCACATAAAGTGACTTGTGAGGCGTATTTCGATAAAAAAGTACTTAACGTTTACAATATTTCTAGATGAAATTTACAGGTTTTGGCGCCAAACTGACTAACGTATGACGTCAAAATGATGACGTGACGTCATGTTTTCCTAGTATTAGGTCATGTTACATTACACACGTTGTATATAAAGAAATACGTAATGGGTATATTACATGGGATACAAGCATTGTCATGTGATAAATACGGAATATTACGTTTCGGGAGCGATAAAAGGGTTTGTATTGCACGACAAGTAGCGTGGAAAAATCGATATCTTACGAGACCGAAGGTCGAGTAAGATATGGATTTTCCCACGCTACGAGTCGTGCAATACGTACCCATTTATCGCTCCCGCAACGTAATATTCCTTTTATTATATACCTACGATCTATGAAGAGCGAAAAAAACTATTAAATATACAGATTCAATACATTGTTTATTGGGGATACCTCGCTGAAAGTATTCCGCGCACTGGCTGACGTCACAATCTTGTATTTACACCGCATGTAGATACGGAATTTTAATCTGTCGTGGTGTATTTGCGCATGTCAATCTGCATGTATTTCCACCGGAAAATGTACAGGCATATAATAAAAAGTGTTATCAAACTCGTCCAAGATATTTGTTATTAAGCTCGCCACAGGCTCGCTTAATAACAAAAAATCTTGAACTCGTTTAATACGAAAAAAAACCATGAATGGGTTTTTTCGCTTTGGTAACAGGTGTGAGTTTTTTTTTTTTTTTTTTTTTTTTTTCAATAACCCATGAAGCTTTCTGAAATGAAACTGGAAAAATCCATGGGGGCCGCCATTTTGGATATGTATAAAAAGCAGACGTAAAACACAGATTGAAAATTATTGTCGGCTTTTTAATCATTTTTTTTTTAAATCGGTATTTTGGGTATGTATAAAATGAGCAAAAAAACACGGATTGAAAATTATTGTCGTCTTTTTAATCATTTTTTTTTAAATCGATATTTAAGATCATTAAAGTGCTGTGTTATGTGGGAATTAACATTTGTACGAAAAGTTAAAAATAAATGGAAATCTGTAAGAAATATGTTTTCCCGGTCATCAAAAAACGACAGCATTAGCCTTCTACGCCCGAAACTAATTTTGACTATCGTAGCCAAAAAGGACGTGACGTCATTTCCGTTACACTTCATCTTGGCGTAACGTCAATGGAGCGACGTCGTTTCCCGTTAAAAAGTGGTATCAACATGAAATACCCCAAATTCCTATACATGAGCTATTGACTCACTCATTCAAAGTATAATTATTTATCAAACATTGTGGCAAAAGGATAACTTTCTCATAAGGAGCAATTGTTCTTGTAGTGACACTCTTTCCCTAAATCGTCTGTTGCATAGGCCTCAGAAACCGTCTCTAATAGGGAAAGGGTTTAGCAGAAATGTGACTCGTTACATAATTTGTTCCAGTCATATTGACTGGTTGAAAAAGGCAGTCGCCAGGTGGCATCAGAAAAGGGCTGATCTATTTGCTTCTTTACCATAATGCAGGTGATCGATTATGGATCATCTTGGCCCTCATGTTTTAACCTCGTTCATTATAAATGTATTCCTTGAATTTCTGAAAGTCTTTACTTTATTATTTTCTGTTCAAATAATAGACAACAGCAATATGAATTCCAAATATGTTTTGATAATGTAAGAAACATGACATTAACATTATTAGTGTCTAGTCAATTACTTATAAATCCTTTTTTATGGCCAAAGTATGCTCTTTAATTTTTGTTTATAATTATCTCGCGGTTTTTTCGTAAATAGGTAGCACCTATAGATATATTAAAACTTTATATGAAATGACAACTCATGTCAGATCCTATATATATCTTTTCAAAAATCCACACTGTGGAATATGAATAAATGACGTCAAAGAGACTAACATTATGACGTCAAACCGCTGACGTGACGTCATTTTCCTAGTATTCGGTCATGTTATTCTACACAAGTTATATATATAGAGGATAATTGTTTGTTTCAGTGTATTATCGAAATTTCTTTCATCGAGTGAAAAGCATAGGTGATATTTTCAAGAGTGGCGTAGCCACGAGTGAAAATATAACCCTTTGCTTTTCACGAGATGAAAGAAATTTCGATAATACACTGAAACAAATAATTATTCTATTTATTTTATGCTTCAAATAAAGATTTTTGAAAGTACGGAGGTGTAAAAAGTCGATGACTTGGTAATGCATTCCCCGTTGAGAGCCCCAAACCGATTTACACTAGCGTAGTAATCTCCAGGTGCAGAATTAAAAACAATGCGGCGGCCATTGAAATTGTTAAGCAGGTCTCGCTAAAAAAAAAAAGTGTCTATTTTAACCATTTCTTTTAAATGTAAAGGATATTAATTATTTCAATTGTCAAATAATCACGGAGATTTCTTGGATGGAAGTCTTTTGCGAAGGAAATTATGTTTTTATATCGCTTATCGGCGAAGAAAAAAAACCCAAGTCAAAACGGGTCGACTCGATCGACCAAGATGGCTAGATCTTTATTGATAATGAAAACAAGCGACGTTCATTATTCATATATCATAGGAATATGCCTACTCTAAAGCTCTATTCTTACGATCACGATACATCTGATTTATTCGATGCCTGTTACTCGTTATATTTCGCATATATATGTTTATACTATGCCTGCAAACATATAAACGCAAATAGGACGATGTGTAAATATGAAAATCTAGCTTCATTCTCGTGTTCCTCCCGTGTAAACCTTATTGAAACACTCCTCATTATAGCCATCTAAGTACAACTATCCACAATAGTAATTAATATCAAAACCATTCGAGCTACGGAACTATATTGCATACACTATCTAAGCAACAATTGATCTACAGTAAGGTACAGGTTCTTGCATACATGTAGAAGAATATGTCAATGTGTGTATTCATTTGTGTTTGTATATTGAATGACGTCACTGGTAAAGGGAAGTAAAGCTTGCCAATCTACGTACTTTCAATCATATCTCGTTTCCCTTGTTGTATTATGTGTAACTCTTTTAGATATGACATACTTATTCTAATACCAGTGACACAATACGATTTTAAAATCACTACCACCCGGAACGTAGATAAGATATCTTATATACGTTTCTGCTACAACTATCATTTACATATAAACAGTGACTTGTGTTGATTCACGTCATTAAATGTAGGCCTTATGGGGCATATTCAATGTGTTATCACATATTTAGATGCACAGACCATCTTTATTGTGTCGACAAATTAATTTCCACTCGTTTTGAGACTCATTTTTTTCATAAATTCTATCAACAACATGGAGAAAAAATGTTGTTCCGTCAATTAAAAAGTCATAATCTCACTGGTTTCACAAGTGAAATTATAGGATTATTATTTTATGAGAAATTTCTATAATTCATCAGTGGGCATGAAAGAAAATATAAGTAAACTGCATAATCAAACAAATATAAATCATGAAAGCAAGTAGTTCCGGCAAAAAATGGTAATTTCACTGCTTGAAAAGTGGTAATTTCACTGTTTGAAAATGGTAATTTCACTGTTTGAAAAAGTGGATTACCAGTTTCTATTTCACTGAGATATCTCTATAATCCATCGATAGGCATTAAATAAAAAGAAATATATAATGGGCATATTATAAAAAGAAAATTTGTTTGTTTTGAGTGTATATGGAATATATTTCAACTCGAAGTGATACAATTTAAACATACCTATCGATGTCAATTTTTAGTGTTTCATTGGTTGTCATATAATAAAAAAAATTTTTGTCGGTACTCGTGAAATATCGATTTATATTTTCACTATGATAAGGGAGACAACTTTCACATTACCACTCGCCTACGGCTCGTGGTAATATGAGTTGTCTCCCTTATCATAGTGAAAATATATATAGGATCTGACATGAGTTGTCATTTCATATATAGAGAATAACTAACTGCATGTTTTTGATATAGAATTTATGTCACAAGGGAAAAGAGGGGTAATTTGGTTAAAATCACGAAACCGTAGGTTGAGTGATTTTACACCAAATTACCCCTTTGTTCCCGAGTGACATAAATTCGATATAAAAAACATGCAGTTAGTTATTCTATTTATTATATATCTGGAATAAATCTCCCCTTTATTTTAAAGAAACATATAAAAAAAAAATAACTTGACCTTAGGCGTATGAATGTTACGTAACCAAATACTGCTGCTTCTATTTGGCGCCAAATGACTAGCGTTATGACGTCAAAACCGCTGACGTGACGTCATTTTCCTAGTATTCGGTCTAAGTTTTTTTAAAATTCCTAGAAAAAGTAGTTCCGGCAAAAATGATATCATCACTAGTGATGATATAAAAAAAAAAAAAAGTGTTATCGTCACAGTGTTAGTTATCATTTTTTTTTAAATTGATATTGATTTTATGTCACTTGAATTTCAATGCAAAATTTGGATAGGTATGTAATAAAAAGTTTTATTAAACGAGTTCAAGATTTTTTGTTATTAAGCGAGCCTGTGGCGAGCTTAATAACAAATATCTTGGACGAGTTTAATAAAACTGTTTATGAAATGACAACGAATGTCAGATTCTTTTTATCACATGACGAAACACACAAAGAAAATCGGGTTTTCCAAAGCTATTTTAATTTCGTCAATAAACCGTATAACAATGCCACAAATAATTATTCCGATGTCATATTCAGCTTAGTTTATTAAAAGTAATAATAAATAACACTCATGAGATATTGTATCTATCACATAAAGTGACTTATGAGGCGTATTTCGATAAAAATGTACTTAATGTTTACAATATTTCTAGATAAAATGTACGGGTTTTGGCGCCAAAGTGACTAACGTATGACGTCAAAACGATGATGTGACGTCATTTTTTCCTAGTATTAGGTCATGTTATATTACACACGTTGTATATAAAGAAATACGTAATGGTTATATTACATTGGATACAAGCATTGTCATGTGATAAATACGGAATATTACGTTGCGGGAGCGATAAAAGGGTTTGTATTGCACGACAAGTAGCGTGGAAAAATCGATATCTTACGAGACCGAAGGTCGAGTAAGATATGGATTTTCCCACGCTACGAGTCGTGCAATACGTACCCATTTATCGCTCCCGCAACGTAATATTCCTTTTATTATATACCTACGATCTATGAAGAGCGAAAAAACTATTAAATATACAGATTCAATACATTGTTTATTGGGGATACCTCGCTGAAAGTATTCCGCGCACTGTCTGACGTCACAATCTTGTATTTACACAGCATGTAGATACGGAATTTTAATCTGTCGTGGTGTATTTGCGCATGTCAATCTGTGTGTATTTCCACCGGAAAATAAACAGGCATGTAATAAAAATCGATATTTCACTCGAACCAACAAATATCCTCTATATATCACGTTCAGTCACTCGTCAAATCAATGAAGAAAAATAGAAGTCGTTAACAATTAACGATGGCTCCTTTTCTTACATGAATTATACCTCTTCTAAGCTTTCAACTCAATCAAAATTACGGGAATAGAATAGTTATATCAACATCGCGGGAAAAGAAGAACTACTGAGAATAATTTTCCAAGCATTCGGCTCAATCAAGATTACGGGAATAGAATAACTATATCACATTCAGTCAGTCATCTTCAATCATTATAGGAAAAAGGGAAGTCGTTAAAAATAATCGAGGGTTCTTACAATATTTCTAATATTAATATATATCGACATAACGGGTACAGGACAATAAGGTAGACGACTTTCGACTCTATACACATTAAGAGAGAGAGAGAAAATAATCAATCTTACCGTTTTCACAAGTTGTTTTTAATTAGCATTAAACATGTTTGATTAAAGCCGATTAGATCTATCCATTTAATAGAAAACCTTTATTTTTTAATAATTAATTACACCACAACACAATTAGAAATATGCCGTCAATCATTTACACAAAGTCGATAAACAGTTAATTGAAATAAAGTGCAATAAACTATATAATCTAAGTTAAGTGCAATAAACTATATAATTGTAAATGTTATAACAAATAACATTAGAATAAATATAAACATCATATAGACATATGGGTTTTTTCATGTTTCGTACAGTACATCTGGACGGAGGTTACCAATCATATTCTATACTGTTCTGCAATGAATAACAACATTTTATTAATATAAGAACACATTGGAATATATTGGACATAAATGGTAAGTCAAATTTATTAACTGAGCTTATAAACAATTATAATATTTAACTTCTAACTATATACTACACGTAAGACATAATAATCCTTCTTGTTTATAAGTTAGACGAAATCTCTATCCCGTTTACTCAGTTAGACGAAATGGTAGTTAGACGAAATCTCCAACATCCGCTCATAAGTGCCATCAGTGCTTTGATTTTTAAGACTCCCCATAATTTATTATTTGGTTCCTAGGCCTATTGGTAAACAACTTGTCAGACGATTTGCTCAACATGGATATAATATTGAACGATACAGTGGATATAAATGATTTAAAGGTATCTAATGGATTCATCAATAACTCGATTGTATCAATTGCCGGGGAATTAAGTTATTAACATTAAATTCAAGAATTTATTTGGTTATTTTTCACTGAGTGTTTGGCATTTCGGATATGATTGGTAGTCGGATATCGTACTTGACTGTATACATGTAAGGGTCTCCAAAGTTCGTGATCATATGCATTTAGACAAACTTCATTATCACTTAATGAATCTTTAGACATCATAAAATATGTATACACTTCTCAATTGACTGCTAATTTATACAAAGTCATTAGAGAAAAGGACGAACATAATGATACCAGGAACTATAGTCCAGGTTTCTGTACTAGGAATGCGATTTTTTATTTTGACTGTTCGCTATGCAATATGTAAGGACGATATATTGAGACTACCAGGAACTATTGAACTAATGTAGACTACAAAGTTAGAAGTGCTCTACGATACAGTTGAGTTTAATTGTAATACTACAATACAAATCCAAACATCCTTCTTTCCAAGGCATATTCTGATTACTGATACTCCCTTTCCATCATACATACATACATACATACATACATACGCATATGTACGTACGTATGTATGTATGTAGACAAACCAAAACATCCTTCTAACCAATGCATATTCTGATTACTCCCTTTCCATCCTTTTTGTGGATGGCCGTATCTAAGTTGTGAGAACTTGTGGCCAGACATGTTACCTATAACATGTATATTTGTAAATCTGAATTTATTATGTATGTCAAACAAAAAAATGATTTTCTCCATACAAAAGTATCTATCAGAAAACTTGGTGTTCCATCAGATTTTTTTAAGGAAGGTGTAACGTGCAGGGCTAAAGACGCAGAAGATCCCTTCAGCGAAAAGTATACTCAAGCCTTGAAGGGGTCTACTTGTAATCCTAAACTCCATCACTTCGAAACGGTGATGTAAATTTGCATATATCAAATGCAACGTAGACCGAACGTTTTTCGTTACACTACTTCCCACTCCGAGAAGACTCGTCCCAAGTCTTGGCCTGGGAAACCCGTGGGTAAGGCAACTCCGGTATGGCAGTTGTCTTCATCCCACCGCTGCCACCAATGTAACGTGGAGGCTAAAGCAGGGTTCAAATTTAACTTTTTTTGCCACTTGCTAAAAAAAGCAAGTGGCCTAAAAACTTACTTGCTAAATTGTCAAAACTACTTGCTTTTTAAAAAAAAAACATCAAATCGCTTTCAATGTTATTTGGATTTCAACTACAGTCAAACTTGCGATCAGAAACCATCAAGGGATATGATAAAACTGGCTGCTTAAGACAGGTGGCTGCTGATCACAAATTGCATGACTTGGTCGGATTTGTTCAAGTTTTGTCAGTTCACATAATATTACATGTAACTGTTAGGAATAGTCAAGGAATAGTCATAATGACATTACATTACAAATAGTAAATTGTCTTTATAAACTTGTATTTAAACATTGTTATGAAGATTTATAGCGTTTTGCTATCAAATATTTCATTGTGCTATCTATTCTTTAGTTTAAACTGACGTTTACAACTAACGTTTACAACTAACTTCACTATCAAATATTTTTTTACATCACTTTGAAATTCGCCGAATAACGTATCCGGAAAAAATAGCGTCTGAATCTACGTCTACTTCTTGTTCAAAATTTTACTTGATAATCTTTAGATTTAAAATGGAAATGGGAATATAAATTGACTTGGGGCTTCGAATTGGACATTAACTTTAATTTGAACATATAAATGTACTGTCTTTTGGTCTAAAACGCTCATAAATATATTTTCAATTCATCAATTTAGCCCGACGTCGTAAACGAAACAAACAAAAATCGCAATTTCTTGTTGATGAATCATGTAACTATCATTCGGCACACGTCGGCTGTTTTCCACTCTCCGTAAACAGGCTTATCTCAACAGTTTGACATTGTACACAAACACTATACACACGTTGACTGGTTTAACTTAATTTACCTAATAGCGATACACGATAAAGTCTAAATCCGTGAATCAGTCAGTTATGCAGACGAGTATTGTTATTTTCAACTCGTAGCACACTTCTGGTAAGGAAATTTTTCGCTCTTGTTTTTTTGTGAGACACGGCTTGAGCCCTTTTTTTTTTTATGAACATTTTTTTTTCATTTTATCGCCAATGGCTCAAGTGGCGAACGACTGCGGAAGCCCTTTTGTTTTTTTTTTGTTTAAATAATTAAGGTTTGAACTTGGAAAAAAAGTGACTCGCTAAAAATATCGAGTAGACATGAAATTCTACTCGCATTTTCTGAATTTGACTCGCATTTATCGAGTTAGCAAGAGCTAAATTTGAACCCTGTAAAGACGCAAAAGATCCCTTCAGCGAAAAGTATACTCAACCCTGAAGGGTTATATATGTATCCCTAAACTTCCATCACTTCGAAACGGTGATGTAAATTTGCATATCAAATGCAACGTAGACCGAACGTTTTTCGTTACAAAGTTATAACATTTTAAAAATAAAGTATGTTACATAGATCTATATTTGTAAAACTATGTAAGCGTTTAAGCAAAATATAATTTCAGATTCATATCATCTTGTATTGAAATAACTAGCCCTGTTGCTCGTTTACAACATAAATGTCCTTCTCAAATGTCCAATGTTGGCTTCATATAAATGGGAGACTGAAAGTGTGTAAGTCTGCATGTGAAGGTTGTAGGTTAGCGGACCAGGGCATGCCTATTATTATCTATAAGAAGCATTAGTGCTTATAAATAGTAATAATTAATTTATACAAGATTGATTTATAAAGAATAAAAATGATACGGTAACATATGTTGATATATATATATATATAATCCATTGAAATCATATTGATGGGGTTATAAATATTAAACAACTTAATTTTATTTCAAATACACAATCACTTTAAACATGAAAAGCTTACACAGTAAACTGTATCTGTTGCACTTCAACTTATATTCTGGTATCAGTATAAATTTAACAACCAGTTCAAGTGATTTACTGAAAATGGCATAAAACTCAAATAAACCAAAGCAAACATCTTATCAAGTCCTCTATTGTTTCAGCGATTCCGAATTCAATATGAAGAACAAATGGCAAGAGGAACTCCAAGTGAGAAAGCCCAGTTTGAGTATGCAATATGTTTAGTGCGCAGTCGACCACATGCTGATATAAAACATGGGATAGCATTATTAGAAGGTACAAAATTAAGTAGTTTAACCCTTTCCCTCATATAGACACTTTTTGACGCCTTTGCAGCTGGCGGCTTTTTGAAAACATAGTGACAAAAGAAGAAATTGCTCAAAACGAGCAATTTCTCCTTTTGCCACAATGTTTTCCACTTTTAGTCATAGGTTATCCATTCAATTATAGAGATTTTCTATTTTTTAACAAAATATGTTAAAAGTCGTCTGCTGCAGAATTGTCGTATGAGGGAAAGGGTTAACTCAAGCTTTTTATCCATTGACATGGGTATGTAGTCACATGTTGTAGCCTCTTCAGCAGACAACTTTTGAAAACATTGTGACTAAAGCAGAAATTGCACTCATGAGAAATTTCTGCTTTTGCAACAATTTTTTCAACTCTTTTCAATATTGCATAATTTGACTTTCTCTTATAAAAAGAGATTTTTCATAATTTCGACAAGATGTTTTCATTATAGTCTTATTTTTCTTCTTGTATACATGTTGGAAAGGTTCAAGTTTCTGCTGCAGACCTATGCTTCTTTTATAATAAATAATCTAAATATGTCTGCAAGTGGGTTCTAAAGGCTGTTTTTGAACTTGTCCAGCTTTAACTTGCAGGAGTCCATAGCTAATTATAGGAATATCAAGAGCCAGAAGGTGTGGATGTGTTTGTTCCTGAAACAGGCTTTTAAAACACAATCGGTTTGGGCAGTCATAGTTTTATAGTATTATAGTTTAACCTGCTGCAAACATGCGGGCGGCGTCCAGTATGTTGTCAGCTCAATAACTTAAGAAGTCTTTGTTCAATCATCACCAAATTTTGTCAGAATGTGTATTGGGATAATATCTCGGACAAGTTCGATAACTAGCCATATCGCTTTAGTCAATCAAGAGTTTATGATCGCTCTTTAAAGGAGTATCGTCGGTGTGTTACTGCGCATCTTTTTTGCGCATGTCCCTTCCGATTCATTTTAGTGCTTTGCTCTTTTAAACTCATTGCGCTCAATTAAATTGTGAAACTGTCAATATCCGGAACACGATATCAACAAGGTGTAAATTCGGTGTAAAATCATTATGTCCGCGCAAGCTAGGCTAAAGAGTGGCAGATGTTTATCTTTTAAACTTGCAGAAAGCGAAAGCAATCGCAATCTTTTCAAAAGATTGACGGAAACTTGCATCGATACTGGATAATCGTACCGGATTCGCCGTAAATTAAGCGGAAAACATGCCGGGAAGGAGAATTGTAGACTAGAAATCGTTTACTTGGAAGATCAGCCTGTGTGTGAAGACTGTGTGAAATAACACTATCAGTCTATCTTAAGTAATATTTCTCCTGAAACCAGACATGGCTACGGCTCGTTATAGTGTGTGGAACTGTGAATAGTGTCGAAACAACCAAACGAAACCAGCCGAGCAAGGGGCAACTTTAGTTTAGGTAATTTACTATTAAAAATTTAATTATAATTTTCTATGATGTTTATGAGTTTACAAAAATTGAAGGGGGTGGGGGTTCGTCTGACACTCATTTAACTGATTTTATCTTGATATATAATTATCAAATTGAACACATTTAGTAAAATTTCAAAGAATTTTACCAAGGATTCATGAATAAGTAAACTGTCGCTGTGATATAACTAAAATAATGTTGAAAACGGCATAATACCCCAATAAAACAAAGCCAACTTATTGTCAATGTAGCCTGTAGAAATCAGTGTGTTTTTTATGCTGTTTTGTGACCAGGGCCCTTTCAATTCAAAATAGTGACATGTAAAATGTGATGAAAGTCAGCTTTTATGAAATTTAGGCCTACTTTTGTGAAAAAAAGAGGTGTCTTTTGATTGTGAATGGGTCCCCAATTTGGGTTATGAAATAACACTTTAGAAATAAAACATACACACAAAATATTCTATCATAGTCATAAATTATTACACATGTGTTTATATGTCTTAAGTAGATTGCAATATGATTTAGTTAACATTATATCAAAGCCAGGTATTTATCAACCTCTTTGTTCTATTTTTCAGTACTGTAGACAAGACTCCATATATTCAATTCAAATATGACATGGGTTCACAGAAGGGTGGATCGGATGGAGCTATATAGAGTGGCTGCCACTCTAGTGGGGAGCAAGTCGGGAAAATGTGTTGCATTTTGACCTAGATCTCAAGACTATAGACAATGTAGCTTTCATGAAAGTAAAGGTGAATCAATGCCCATCCATCAGTGTTGAAGAAACTGGCATGATAGTTCTAAATCTTTTGAACCGGATGTGGCGCGCTGTCTTGTGCCCGACAAAGATAATAGAAATGTGAATGTCTATGTCGTAATTATGGATGACGATGCATCAACCATGGTGAAAATTCAAGAGACAGTTTCCCATTTTGTAAACAGATGGTCAGACATAAACCACAAGACAAGAAAAACATGAAGGAAACCAGTTGTACAATTTACTGAAAAAACTCTTTTAACTACTCAAGTCAAGAAGTATTTTCAAAAGTGATTTAGTAAGGCTGTAATGCAGAATAAGTGTGATCCATATGCGCTTGCTAGATCTTTAAATCTAACTGTCCAAAACTCATTTGGAAAGCAGAGCCTATCAAACTATTCCAATTGTTTCCCTTCGTTTGACTATCATGAGTCTGCTGTAAGATCAGGGTGGTTTTCACAGAGCACTGTTACTCACATACAGACCTGAGACGTTTTCTTATGCTAAATTGCTTCTGCAGCAGTAGACTTAAACATTGTGATAAAAGGAGAAATTGTTCAAATTGAGCAATTTCTTCTTTTCAGTTTTGTCACAATGTTTTCAACTGTTTTCAGTATAAAGCATACCTACATTTATAGAGACTTTCTATGTTTTTTACCCAAATGTTATCAAAGTTGTCTGCTGCTGATTTGTTGTATGTGGGAAAGGGTTAACATGCCTATTATCTGGTAAAACTACGTGTGTCAGCCTTTTTACACGCTCACAGCAGATCATGGTTGAGTGCATGTGGGCTAGGCACATTTTCTTAACCTAGTATCTATGTCCCTGCTAGTACTGATTTGAAAAACCATGTATCATGTATAAGTGAACTGCACTGGGATATAACTGAAATTTATATTGTTGAAATGGTGTAAATCTCAATTATAAATATAATTATTGTATGTTTATTTTAAGGTTGATGTATGAACTTTGACATCTTGCTCATAATATTTTTTGTTGAACAAAGTTTCCCAAGATATTTTTTGTTTACATGACATTCACCCATTCTTGTAATGCTCTACAGATAAACATTGTGAGTAACTTTGCAGAAGAAATGTTCATTTTGAATAACATTAAACTGTAATTTGTTCCTATGTTGTGAACCTGCATGTTTCACTAATCTGAGTCTTCATTTTTTGCCAATGGATATGTGTACAGACACTGTTTGCTGTATTTCTACATGCACAAAATGAAACAGTTTCAATAGCATATTTGAGTATCATTCTGTGAGAACCAGACTGAAGGTCTTTGTGACTAGCATAGATTCAGACCAACCTACACATCAGATCATATGCATGCTCAGACTGCTGTTTATTGTAGAAAGTTATTGATGATATCCAGTGGTCACTGGATATATGATACAATCAGTCATGCATTGGTATGTAATTAATTTCTCTGATGTGTTTATTATGAAAGGTAACAAATGAAAATACCGCATCAAGGAAACAGCCCTGCAGCAGTTCTGATTGCTTGCATGAGCGAATAACTAGAACTGCTGCTATGCTGCTTTAAAAAGGCAATTTTTTAATGTTGCCAACAGCAGGTCGTGGTAGATTGCCTGTAGGCCTGTAGGCAAGGCACGTTTTCATAGCCTAACTAATGAAATTGCATTATGTATTTATATAAGCAAACTGTTGCTGGGATATAACCGAAATACTGTTGAAATGGCATGAAACCCCAATCATAAACAGAAACCATATTATTTGTTGTTGAAGGTTGATGTATGAATTTTGAAATATGTTGACACTAGGAGTATGCACTGAATGTTTTAGAGTACACTGTGCATACCCAGCTTAGAGCAATATTGTCTTCTGATCTTGGTCTACTCAATTTGTCAGTATTTTAGACACTCACTTTATTATTATGAGTAATGGTAATATCTAGCCAATCTCCCAAAAGGTATATTTAAAAAAAGATATATTTTTGTCTAGATATGTTTGTATAGTCTTCTGCTGTAGTAACCTTATATGTTTGACAGTTTAGTGGGTTATGTTTTCACTTAACAACACTGATAGAATCTTAAATGTAATTTGTATGTAATAATGAAGAAAAGCAGTAGTTTTTTAGATCACCTAGAGCCAAAGGCTCAAGGTGAGCTATTCTGATCACTTTTTGTCCGTCTTACGTCGTCCGTCGTCGTCCGTCGTTAACATTTAGATCATCTCCTCCTTAACCACTTGACCAATTTCAACCAAACTTCACAGGAATGTTCCTTTGGTGAACCTCTTTAAAAATTGTTCAAAGATTTAAATTCCATCGAGAACTTTGGTTGCCGCGGCAACAGAAAAGGGGAAAATTGCCAAATCTTAAAAAATCTTCTTGTCCAAAAGTACTGGCCCGATTTAAAAATTATTTTGCACAAATGTTCCTTGGGGTACCCTCTACCAAGATTGTTCAAATATTTCCGATCCGTTGAAAAACATGGCCGCCAGGGGGCGGAGCTTATTTTCCTTATATGTGCATTGTTAAAACTTTAAAAATCTTCTTGTCCAGAAGTACTGGCCCGATTTGACAATTATTTTGCACAAATGTACATTGGGGCACCCTTTACCAAGATTGTTCAAAAATTTCCGATCGGTTGAAAAACATGGCCGCCAGGGGGCGGAGCCTGTTTTCCTTATATGTGCATTGTTAAAATTTTAAAAATCTTCTTGTCAAAAAGTACTGGCCCGATTTGAAAATTGTTTTGCACAAATGTTCCTTGGGGCACCCTTTACGAAGATTGTTCAAATATTTCCGATCCGTTGAAAAACATGGCCGCCAGGGCGTGGAACTTGTTTTCCTTATATGTGCATTGTTAAAACTTAAAAAATCTTCTTGTCCAAAAGTACTGGCCCGATTTGAAAATTATTTTCCACAAATGTTGATTGGGGCACCCTTTACCAAGATTGTTCAAATATTTCCGATCGATTGAAAAACATGGCCGCCAGGGGGTGGAGCCTGTTTTCCTTATATGTGCATTGTTAAAATTTTAAAAATCTTCTTGTCAAAAAGTACTGGCCCAATTTGAAAATTATTTTGCACAAATGTTCCTTGGGGCACCCTTTACCAAGATTGTTCAAATATTCCCGATCCGTTGAAAAACATGGCCGCCAGGGCGCGGAGCTTGTTTTCCTTATACGTGCATTGTTAAAACTTAAAAAAACTTCTTGTCCAAAAGTACTGGCCCGATTTGAAAATTATTTTCCACAAATGTTCATTGGGGCACCCTTTACCTAGATTGTTCAAATATTTCCGATCGGTTGAAAAACATGGCCGCCAGGGGGCGGAGCCTGTTTTCCTTATATGTGCATTGTTAAAATTTTAAAAATCTTCTTGACCAAAAGTACTGGCCCGATTTGAAAATTATTTTGCACAAATGTTCCTTGGGGCACCCTTTACCAAGATTGTTCAAATATTTCCGATCCGTTGAAAAACATGGCCGCCAGGGGGCGAAGCTTGTTTTCCTTCTACGTGCATTGTTAAAACTTAAAAAATCTTCTTGTCCAAAAGTACTTGCCCGATTTGAAAATTATTTTCCACAAATGTTCATTGGGGCACCCTTTACCAAGATTGTTCAAATATTTCCGATCGGTTGAAAAACATGGCCGCCAGGGGGCGGAGCCTGTTTTCCTTATATGTGCATTGTTAAAATTTTAAAAATCTTCTTGACCAAAAGTACTGGCCCGATTTGAAAATTATTTTGCACAAATGTTCCTTGGGGCACCCTTTACCAAGATTGTTCAAATATTTCCGATCGGTTGAAAAACATGGCCGCCAGGAGGAGGAGCTTGGTTTTTTTTTGTTAAAATTTTAAAAATCTTCTTGTCCAAAAGTACTGGCCCAATTTGAAAATTATTTTGCACAAATGTTTCTTGGGGCACCCTTTACCAAGATTGTTCAAATATTTCCGATCGGTTGAAAAACATGGCCGCCAGGGTTGCTGCAGCATCAGAAAGGGGGCAAAATGTCCAAGCTTTAAAAGTTCTTGTCTGATATTAAGGAAATTGAATATAAATCCTACTTCAGTGATCCTCTACATTTAATTTGTTCAAGCTGTTTTGATTAGTTACAAAATCATAGCAACCTCGCGTCATCACAAAAGGGGTAAATTGAACTTTTAGCTACAAATGACAACTCCTACCATTCCACTTGACCAATTTCAATGTTACTTCACAGGAATGTTCCTTTGATGGTCCTCTTTCAAAATTGTTCAAATACTTGCATTCACTGGTGTGATAATTATAATGTTATTGATGAGTCTCAGGCAGGATTTAGAAAAGGCTATTCAACAACAGATAATATTTTCAGTTTAATGGCATTAATTCAAAAGTATTTATCAAAGAAAAGGGGTAGGTTCTATTGTATCTATATAGATTTTGCCAAAGCTTTTGATAGTATACAGCATCAAAAACTATGGGATGCATTTTCTAGAAATAACATAAACGGAAATTTTTTAATTATCATTAAATCCATGTATGCAAAACTTAAATCCTGTGTTAAAGTTCATGACAAACTCACAAGTTTTTTTACATGTAATACTGGAACAAGACAGGGCTGTGTCGGTAGTCCGATAATTTTTTCTCTTTTTATAAATGATTTAGTTAATGTTCTTCATGAAAAATGTGAAAGAGGTATTTTTGTGTCTAATGACATAGAAGATTTAGTTGCTCTAATGTTTGCTGATGACGTTTCTAGTTTTTCTGAAACTGTCATAAATCTACAACACCAGATTAACTATATTGAGGAATATTGCAAATCTGTAAATATGAAGATTAATTTAAGTAAAACTAAAATAGTTGTTTTCAGAAATGGTGGTGTTTTAAAACAAACTGAAAAATGGTTCTTCAATAATGAACCCATCGAAGTTGTCCCATTTTATAAATATCTAGGTGTATTTTTCACACCGAAGTTAGTATGGTCAAAAACTCAAGAAACGCTTTCTCTACAGGGTTTAAAAGCATCAGCTTGTATTTTTAATTTTCAAAGACAATTTGGTCATATTGATCCAATTGATATGTTTAAGATTTTTGATTCTATGGTTAAACCTATTTTATGTTATGCATCAGAAATCTGGGGCTACAAATATGTTGATAAAGTTGAATCTGTACAAGTTAAATTCTGCAAACAATATTGTAATTTGTCACAAAACACTGCTAATTATTTTGCTCTTGGTGAATGTGGGAGACTACCACTTTGTACTATTTACATGACAAACTGTATTAAATACTGGTTAAAATTGACACGTATGGGAGATCACAGGTATCCAAAACATTGTTACTTAATGTTAAAACGTCTACAGGAATCTGGTAGGAAAACATGGGCAGGTTGTATTAAAGATATGCTTTTCCGATTTGGTTTTGGATACGTGTGGGTCTCTCATGATGTTGGGGATGACTTAAACTTTATTAATATTTTTAAGCAACGCTTAATTGATTGCTATTCGCAAAACTGGCATAATGATATTGAAACTTCAACAAAAGCCTTACATTATAAGTACTTTAAGACCCTACTTAATGTTGAACGCTATTTAAGCTTAGACTTATCATACAAATATAGGAAAGCTATTTCAAATTTTCGTTGCTCATGTCATAGTCTAATGATAGAAAATGGTAGACATATTGGAATTGATAGACACTTAAGATATTGCTTCTACTGCTTAAAGTCAAATACATATGTTATTGAAGACGAATACCATTTTTTCTTTGAATGTCCACTGTATAAAAATATGCGAGATATCTATTTTAAAGATTATTGGTTACAAAACAGTTCTCATAACTTATTTTACTCCCTTATGTCGTCTACAATAACAGATGAAGTTCTGTCAATTGCTAAATATCTATATCATGCAATGAACAAAAGAAAACAAGAGCTTAATGTCGTATGATCAGTAAATTATTTTGTCTTTAATGTTTAAATACTCCTGCACTTGTTATTTGTAAAACAATATATATTTGTCACTCTATTGTTAAATTGTATTTTTGTATTTTGTATTTTGGGCCAGAGGCCTATATTACTTGAATAAATAGATAGATAGTATCTATCATATCAATATCAATTCTGTGTAGAACCTTTGTTGCTGCAGCATCAGAAATTGAGAAAGCTCTTGTTAGATTTCAAGATAAAAATGGACTATTTCCACTCCTTGCAGTTTCATTTGAACTCCTGATCAAATTTTCACAGATATTTGCAGTTAAATATTTGCTTCTAATTAACTATCATTCAGGTGATCGATTTTAGGGCCATCTTGGCCCTCTTGTTTACTTCATTGAACACAGCTTTTATTTAGGTATGCTTGTAACAAATTATACAAAATCTCTTTTTTGCAGAAATGCAATACCCCTTTCCCACCTGCAGAGCATTTTGAGGCATTTTCACTTGATGACTTATGAACACATTGTCACAAAGGGATAACTTGCTCATAGTGGGCAATATGTTTGCAACAATGTTTTCAACTCTTTTCTTCTATGCTACTTTCATTAACGTAGACTTTCCATATTTTTGTCTGAATTTCTGCTGCAAGTTTGTATGTGGGAAAGGGGGTCATTGATGATTTCGTATTGACCTGTTGCCTTCTTTTCCTAAAGAGGTACTTTTTATTTTTGTTATTTAACCAATGTGAAATACATCAGTAAAATTGTTCCTGGTAATATGTACAGCAACTAGTGGTTTATTTGCTTAACCTTTTCCCACATACAATGATTGAATGCTATAATCTCTTCTTTTGTCGCAATGTTTTCAAAGGCTGTCTGCTGCAGAGGCGTCAAAATAAGTTGAAATGAATGTGTGTATTTCAACATAATTCATGTGAAACAGTGAGAGTTATTGAAGATATGTATAGACTAGAAGATTTTCAAATTTGTAATTTTTCCTACAAAAATTGTCTTAAAGGGAGATAATTCAATGTGAAATTTAGCGAAAGAACAAAGCCAACAGTGTTTTGTTTTGTTTAATTTAACAACCCATTTAACAAGTTATTGATATGAGAAATATTGAAAAACTATCTCCACTAAAAAGCTTTTAATTTTTAATTGATTTTTTGTTGGGCTATTATTAAAAACAAATCATAAGGGAGATAATCCAATGTAAAACTCAACTAGTAAGCACTGCAACCATTGTTTTAAGCTTCATTCAAGAACCCTTATAACCAGTTATTCATATTACAAATTTATCAAAAAAATACTGTCCTGAGAGATATGGGCAAGAATTCACTAATGCAACACAAAGTGTGACATTGAAACAAAAAAATAGATCACCTTTATTTATTTTATAAAATGCTTTACTACTAAGTTCTTCTAGCAAGACATCTAAAACCAAGAGTCTTTTTTAAAAATATGTCATCTTGTCTTCTTTAAATGTCATATTTATTGATATATGAAGTATGTAACATTGACACCAATATTATTTCAATTGTTCATATCTCATATAATTGAAAGAGGATCTAATTTTTGCTATGGTGTGAAATGATGTTGGAGTTTGTTCCAACATTTACCGTTTGAATAAGAAATACTGTCTTGTCGTTTAACAGAAAAAATAGCAAAAAGATATGGTTGGTGTCAATGTTACACTTGTAAAGTTTGTGCAAACTTATGTTTGTTTCAAATAATATATCTTGCTTCTGTCTTAGCCTATTTCATGGCTGTTGGGGTCAGTGTGTTTTTTGTGAATGAATTTTATAAGTAAACATCCTAAAAAATAAAAATAAAGCTCCATTTGATGCATGTAACATTGACACGTTGAAAGCCATATATTAAAATGTCATTTATATCCATTAAACATATAAAATCTTCTTTGGTTTGTGGATTATATGTTAGAAGTTGTGACCAGGTCTTCTGATTCAGGTTGTATTTACTACTTTGTATGTTTGATTACCAGATATTTGAAGTATGTAACATTGACACTTTCGTGTCAACTGAAATAGTTACATACATTTAGAAATCTCATTTATTTCTGTTATATACAATATTATTTGTTATTTTTTTTTACTTGTAGCAAAAGCATGTGATGCAATATATCAAATAACTTCAAACATCTGTAAATTATGAATTTATTAATATTATACTGTTATATTTATTGTTGCATGTAACATTGACAGAATTGTTGTCAATGTTACATACAAATTTGAAAAGTAATTTTATTCATTTAGATTTGAAATTTAATATGTTGTTTTGTGGTTCGGAGATTAATTGTCAGGAGTAGAATATTCCTAAATTAAATAGTTTAGCCTGTCAGCTGCTGTATAGAAGATACAGCTATGCTTGATGCATGTAACATGGACACGTTTGTGTCAAATTAAACAGTTACACACACACATCAAAGGTTGTTGTTTCTGATTGAAATAAAAAAAAATTTAATTTTTTTTATTTATAAATGTTCTACCAAAAAGCATAGCCAGTGATTGGAGATGCTTGTCTAAAGAGAAGCAAATAATTGAAATTTTAAAAAAGTATGGTGTATGTAACACCTTGTCAACGTTACATGCACATTTTGAAGTCAGTTTATTTTTTGCCATACATTATAATATGAATTCATATTATTACAGATTTTTAAATCATCCAATAATTTGTAAATGTTATTAAATTAAAACAACTGGAAGCATTCCATTATTGAATTATTTGATCAAAATTTGTAAGATTTATTTGACACCAAAATTTAAGACATTTTGCTGGGCCTTCCTATCATAAGTCACACACAGATTTAAAGAATTTTTTTTTTTTTTCATCAACTGGGTAAAGAAAGCATACCATAAGGCAAAAATGTAAGTCCTTGGGTGCTGCAATTTATGTTTGTTTGATAAATGTACGCGTGTAACAATGTTTGACACCAAATGTTACACGCACATGTCAATTTTCATTCTTTTTTTGTAAAAAGATTGTTGCAGACAAATACACTGGATTGATTTTTTAGGAAAATTTGATTATTAGATATAAGTTTTGAATCAACTACACACTAAAATGAGGTAAAATAAAGCTGTTATACACACACATTAAAGGGCATGTACAAAATGTCACACTTTTTGTCACACTAAAACCTTAAATATGGTGTTTTAAGGCTTTTTTTCTCGGTGCCAATACATTTTAAGTTCATTCTTTTTTTACAAAAGGATGTGTAAGGTATAAATGTGTAAATAAATGTCTTAATTTTTTTTCTAAATCTGTACTTAATTGATACTACATACAGAATAAGAGTGTTGACACCAAGAATTCCAATAGTGAATTCTTGCCCATATTTAATTCAAAATTGTATTTTTCCTGGGCTAATTTTATGAAAATAAATCATAAAGGGAGATAATTCAATAGGTAATATATCTGTAATTAGCACCGCGACCTATATATTTTTTTGTTTCATTCAACAACCCTTATAATAAGGTGTTTATATGAAAAGTATTAAAAAAATCTGTCCACTTTAATTTTTTAAATTCCAACTTTTGTATTGTACCCGTGTTCAATTTTATACAAATTTTATCATGGCGGCCATCTTGAATTATTGAATATAAAGTGTTAAAATAGAAATATTTTAAAAATAGGTCAATATTGATGAAGTTGACACATGATTGATTCCTGTAATATGAAATAAAAACATGTTGATATATAAATGTATGTGTTTGTGTTCACTGGTATGAAATAGTGTTGTTTCTCTACATTCCGTTATATTTCCTTAAACTGAGCACATATATGGGTTTTAAAAGAGTGCATAGCAAAAAAAGTAGAACCGCGACCCATTGTTTTGAATGTTGTTTTGAGTTAGTCTTCGAGTAAGGAAGCTCTGGACAAAATTTAAGAAAATTCTGTCCATTAGAAAAATTCAGAGGATACGCCTTTAACTATAGAAATTACCTAAAATTAGTCTTGTCAGCTCGATAACTTTAGAAGCCTTTGTCCTATCATCACCAAATTTGGTCAGAATGTGTATTTGCATAATATCTCGGACAAGATTGATAACTAGCCATATAGCTTTAGTCAATCGAGAGTTATCGCTCTTTAATTATAGAAATTACCTAAAATTGGTCTTGTCAGCTCAATAACTTTAGAAGCCTTTGTCCAATTATTACCAAATTTGGTCAGAATGTGTATTGGCATAATATCTCGGACAAGTTAGATAACTAGCCATATCGCTTTAGTCAATCGAGAGTTATCGCTCTTTAATTATAGAAATTACCTAAAATTGGTCTTGTCATCTCAATAACTTTAGGAGCCTTTGTCCATTCATCACAAAATTTGGTCAGAATGTGTATTTGCGTAATATCTTGGACAAGTTCGATAACTAGCCATATTGCTGCAGTCGATAGAGAGTTATTGCCTTTTAATTATAGAAATTACCTAAAATTAGTCTTGTCAGCTAAATAACTTGTGAAGCCTTTATTCGATCATCACCAAATTTAGACAATATGTTGATGGGCAGAATATCTTGGTCAGGTTTGATAATTTACAACGTTATCTTAGTCACTACACAATTATGTCCCTCGAAATGGCCAAAACTGTTCTAACAGTGTCCGCTCTCTAAGTTTGGCTGACGTACAACCAATTACCACTATACTTGGTCTCAACAAAACAGGACGGGCGTATTTTGTGACATTTGGCGCTCTTGTTAGAATTAGAAATCCTTTCCTTTCGGTTTCGCTATTCATAACTCATTAACTTTGTTTGCTCTTTTTATATATATAGGATCTGACATGAGTTGTCATTTCATATAAAGTTTTATTAGACGAGTTCAAGATTGTTTGTTATTAAGCGAGCCTGTGGGTTTTCCAAAGCTATTTTAATTTCGTCAGTAAACCGTATAACAATGCCACAAATTATTATGCCGCGGTCATATTCAGCTTAGTTTATTAAAAGTAATAATAAATAACACTCATGAGATATTATATCTATCACATAAAGTGACTTATGAGGCGTATTTCGATAAAAATGTACTTTACCTTTACAATATTTCTAGATGAAATTTACGGGTTTTTGCGCCAAAGTGACTAACGTATGACGTCAAAACGCTGATGTGACGTCATTTTCCTAGGATTAGGTCATGTTCATCCGCGTAAAGTACATAAAAAAGAGATCCCAATTTTCAATTTATGTATGGCCTTTTTCAAACAATTCTTTCGATGAAAAATAGCTGTTGCTTAAACTGCAATTATAAGGGTTTAATGTATGTTTTGGTACAGTTATAAGAGTATAACACGAAATTGCCTAATTACTCAGCAAATAATGCCCAAAGGGCATAATGTCAGCTGTGTAATTTGGCAATTTCGTGTTATACTCTTATTACTGTACCAAAACATACATTAAACCCTTTAATAAACAGCAATAAAGCCCAAGATAAGGGGCCTATTTTCTGTTCTTAAATCCTTAATCGACCTCCAGACCCTATATTGTTGGTATACAAATAAGTTGTTTGAAGCAGATCATTCTACTGAATATTCAATTACTTCATAACTTCATAAGAGAGATATTGTCTTGCCAAATCCTGTTTACTCAGGGACTCCTGATCTTGCCACTCCTGATCTAAGCCACTGCAGTAACAAAGCACTTCAACAATTTATTCTTATTTTAATGTGAACTTTATTTGTTTTGAATTGAACACATCTACAACAGAGGATGATAGTGCCGAGCCCCAGTAGTTCAGTCGGTAGCAATGTGGGATGCCTATCCAGGGGTTGTGAGCTTGAATCCCAGTTTAACCAACATTCTTTCAAACGCTTGACCAAAGTCATTCCTCTTCCACAATGGGCTAAATAGTCTATGTGGAAAAGTAACCAGTTGCCTGGGAAGACTGTTGTGTTGAATGCCATGGTGCAAGGAAGCCAGGAAAAGTATGTTAAGTGAACTTTCTGCCATGATGAGAGTGTCTGGCAAATTAAAAACTGCATTAAACTTGAATCATTAAACGGATATCTAATGCTTATCTAGATGAAAGCAATATATGTTAATTGCTTAACCCTTTCCCACATAAAATAAATCTGCACCAGATGACTTTAAAATTATCAAGGTCAAAAATATAGAAACACTTTAATTGATATGATTATTGAATAGTGTTGAAATCATTGTGGCTAAAGGATAAATTGCTCGTTTTGAGCAATATCTCGTTTTGTCACAATGTTTTCAGAATTCATCTGCGGGAAAGGGTTAAATGTTTATTTGATCTCCATACCCTATGTTGTGGGTACTCAACATAATAGTGTTACAGAGACGTTTCTGTTGGTACCTACAACATAGGGTTTAAATACATTATAAGTGAGATATTCTGGGTCAAAAGACTAATTTACTCCTTATCTAGACTCCTGTTGAATTTCTTACAGATCTTATCAAGAGAACGGCCGACAGTGACACAAGAAGAGACTGTTTGTACTACCTAGCATTTGCATATACAAGAATAAAGGTACATTGTATTTAATGAACTCCAGCTACCAAACAAACCAAAAATAATGTTTATTTTCATCAAGAGGAGAAATTACTCATCAAGTCGTCTGAGGATTTGTTGGCTGTGGGAAAGGGTTACAGTGAGCAGCCAACTTTAGAAAATATTGTGGCAAAGAAGAAATTGCTCATCATTTTGCTCCATGGGCTGAAAGGCAGTCTAGAATGTGTATAGTGGTGCTTTAATTGTGAGCTTGCAGTCTAGAATGTGTAAAGTGGTGCTTTGTGAGCTTGCATAATTTTTCATGCTTCAGATGACTTCTCCTCTGTAGCTACCAAATGGTCAATTATTATGAAACTCTCTCAATGGCCTCTCCAAATTCCTTTAATTTTTAGTTCCATTGGCTGAAAGCCAGTCAAATTTATATGTCATGGCGAATTGTCTGTTGTGCGCGCATGCATCAACTTTTGGCTTCAAACAACTCCTCCTCTGTAACCACTGGGCCAATTGTGATGAAACCTCATAGGTAGCATCCTCTCAATGTCCTTTTCTCAAATTCCTTCAGTTTTTTTGGATCCATGCAAAATTCCGGTTTCTGAATAAAAGAAAATACTTTAAAATTCTTATCCTCCCAAACTGGATGGCGGATTTTCAAATTATTTTGTAGAAAAAATCTTTAGTGACCCTCTATCAAATTCCTTTAAGCCATGTTGATTGGTAACAAAACATGGCCCCAAGGGGGCAGGGCTGTTTTGCCTTATATGGCTATAGCAGGCCTCCGGAAAACCAAAAATTTGCCTGTCTGGACCGATTTTAAACCCGCCGGACAGACTTCAATCTTAAAACAATCATGTTTGCAGCTTGCTAATTACGAGTTGATCAGTGTAACCAATTGTCAATCGGTCCAACTCCACACTGAATGGCTAATTGACATGTAGTCCAGGTTTCTGTACTTGGAATTTGATTTTATATTTTGACTTCCATCACCAAAAAGATATCAGACATTTGCACTTTTAACAGCCGATTTTTACCTTATTTTACAATGGCATGACAAAGCAAACATACCCATCGAAAGCTTATTCAATAATATATCCAAATAATTTCATGTATGTCTATCTGTCTGACTGAATATAAAGAAAAACTAATTTTAAAACAGTAGCCCTAAACCTGCTTAAATTTTGCTTCGATAATGACCTGGTAAGCTAAATCAGTAAGTCAGATTATCACGAGGATCCTATTTATATAAGGAGGGTCACAGTGTAAAAATTTCACTGGACCGCTTGAGATTTCAAAATTTTCGGGGCCCTGGGTAATAGTGAAATAAATAAAAATCTTCTAAAGAATGAAGCAGATTTTCAAATAATTTGGTAGAAATGTTGCTTGGGTGACACTCTATGAGATTCCTTCAAGTTATGTCAATTGATTAAAAAGCATGGTCACCAGGGGATGAGGCTGTTTTGTCCTATAATATGGTTATAGAGAAAACTTTTAAAATCTTCAGTGACGAAAGAATGCGGCTGATTTTCAAAAAATTCTTGAGTAACCTTATATAAGATTCCTTCAAGCTATGTTGATTGGTAAAAAACATGGCCGCCAGGGGGCAGGGATGTTTTGCCTTAACTGTTATAAAGTGAAAGCTTTAAAAATCTATGTCTCAGAAAATGTGTGGGCAATTTTCAAATAACTTGGGAGAAATCTTCCCTGTGTGACCCTGTACCAGATTATTTCAGAGCAAGTTGTTTGGTCTCAATACATGACAGAGCTATTTGGCTTTATATGGCTTAAGTGAACACTTTAACAATGTTCTTCTCCAAATGTGTGTAGCCAATTTTAAATAATTTTGTCGAAACGTTCCTAGGGTTAGTCTTAACAACATTTCTTCAACACAGCCTCCTTGTCTTGGAGTTGCGCTGTTTTGCCTGTCTTGGATTTGCGCTGTTTTGCCTTCAACACGGCCTCCTTTTTCTTGGAGTTGGACTGTTTTGCCTTCAACACGGCCTCCTTGTCTTGGAGTTGGACTGTTTTGCCTTCAACATGGCCTCCTTGTCTTGGAGTTGGACTGTTTTGCCTTATATTGCTATAGTGAAAACTTTAAACAAAATCTTTGAAAGATCCTTTCCAAATACTGCTAGGATGACTTTGTTATAAATAAAGAACTAATGCAAAAGAAGCTATATTATGTGATTTCTTTGCCTATTCGCAGTTGAGAGACACTGGCCTCTTAGGCTCTTGTTTCTTTTGCCACAATGTTTTAAATACTATCCAAAAATGATGTTTTAATTTATAGAGATTTTTCATAAGTTTGCCCGGATGTTTTCCAAATTGTCTAGATTAGTTCTATTTTGGAAAAGTTATAGCAGGTGATTCTGAAAACATCATCTGAATATTATCAGTAAACTTTGATTTGAACATAAAGTAGTACATGTATCATATTAACATTTGGATTTGATTGGAACATATATATATAATCATGTTAACATTTAATTTTTATTTAAACATAAACTGTTTTATACGCCCGTTTTGAAAAAACAGATTGTATTATAGTTTTACCTGCGGCGTACAGGCGGGCGGTGTCCAGTATGTTGTCAGCTCAATAACTTTAGAAGCCTTTGTCCAATCATCACCAAATTTGGTCAGAATGTGTATTTGGATAATATCTTGGACAAGTTCGATAACTAGAAATTACCCTAAATTGGTCTTGTCAGCTCAATAACTTAAGAAGCCTTTGTCTAATCATCACCAAATTTAGTCAGAATGTATATTGGCATAATATCTCAGACAAGTTTGATAACTAGCCATATCGCTTTAGTCAATCAAGAGTTATTGCCCTTTAATTATAAAAATGACCTAAAATTAGTCTTGTCAGCTCAATAACTTAAGAAGCCTTTGTCCAATCATCACCAACTTTGGTCAGAATGTGTATTGGCATAATATCTCGGACAAGTTCGATAACTAGCCATATCGCTTTAGTCAATCGAGATTTATTGCTATTTAATTATAGAAATTACCTAAAATTGGTCTTGTCAGCTAAATAACTTGTGAAGCCTTTATCCGATCATCACCAAATTTAGACAATATGTTGATGGGCAGAATATCGTGGTCAGGTTTGATAACTTACAACGTTATCTTAGTCACTACACAATTATGTCCCTCGAAATGGCCAAAACTGTTCTAACAAATCTTAAAATATCTTCTTGTCCAAAAGTTACTGGCCCAATTTGAAAATTATTTTGCACAAATGTTCCTTGGGGTACCCTCTACCTAGATTGTTCAAATATTTCCGATCCATTGAAAAACATGGCCGCCAGGGGGCGGAGCTTATTTTCCTTATATGTGCATTGTTAAAACTTTAAAAATCTTCTTGCCCAAAAGTACTGGCCCGATTTGAAAATTATTTTGCACAAATCTTCCTTGGGACACTCTTTACCAAGATTGTTCAAATATTTCCAATCCGTTGAAAAACATGGCCGCCAGGGGGCTGATCTTGTTTTCCTTATATGTGCATTGTTAAAACTTTGAAAAATCTTCTTGTCCAAAAGTACTGGCCCGATTTGAAAATTATTTTGCACAAATGTTCCTTGGGGCATCCTTTACCAAGATTGTACAAATATTTTCAATCCGTTGAAAAACATGGCCGCCAGGAGGCGGAGCTTGTTTTCCTTATATGTGCATTGTTAAAACTTTAAAAATCTTCTTGTCCAAAAGTACTGGCCCGATTTAAAAATTATTTTGCACAAATGTCCCTTCGGCACCCTTTATCAAGAATGTTCAAATATTTTTGATCCGTTGAAAAACATGGCCGCCAGGAGGCGGAGCTTGTTTTCCTTATATGTGCATTGTCAAAACTTTAAAAATCTTCTTGTCCAAAAGTACTGGCCCGATTTAAAAATTATTTTGCACAAATGTCCCTTGGGTACCCTTTATCAAGAATGTTCAAATATTTTTGATCCGTTGAAAAACATGGCCGCCAGGGGGCGGAGCTTGTTTTCCTTATATGTGCATTGTCAAAACTTTAAAAATCTTCCTGTCCAAGAGTATTGGCCTAAAAAGAATAAAAACTTTGAAAACTATTGAAGTTCTATTAAATCAGGTGAGCGATATAGGGCCATCATGGCCCTCTTGTTAATTGTTTGTGTTAACACTTAGATTTGATTTAAATAACAAATATTATCATGTTAACATTGGAATTTGATTTGAATATATATTATCATGTCAACATTTAACTTTCAGTTGAACATGAACTGTTCATATTTAACTTATATTTGAACATAAACTATTATCATGTAAACAGTTAAACTTTATTTGATCATAAATTATGATTGTGTTAAGTGTTTACTTTTAAACATAAACAATTATTTTGTTTAACAATACACATTGTAATCTTTTGCAGGAATATGGGGATGCGTTGAAATGCACAGAGGCTTTCCTTAAGATTGAACCAAGAAACCACCAAGTAGCAGAACTTCAGAAATACATAAAAAACAAAATGGGTAAAGGTAAGTAAGTCACTTCAGATAGTACATGTACATGTAATAGTTTTTAGCTCTTTTTGTAACTTTTTCCTTTAAACAACTTCTCCTCCCTAACCACTTGGCCAATTTGGTTGAAACTTCATAGGAAGCATCCTCTCAATGTCCGCTACTAAATTTCTTCAACTTTTTAGCTCACCTGTGCACGAAGTGCTCAAGGTGAGTTATTGTGATCGCCCTATGTCCGTCGTCCGTCAATATTTTCTCCTCTGTAACAGGTGGGTCAACTGGGATGAAACTTCACAGAAAGCATTCTCTCAATGTCCTCACCAGAATTCCTTAAAATTTTCGGGATCCATGCAGAATTCTGGTTTCCATGGCAACGAAATGAAAAAACTTCAAAATTCTTAAAAAATCTTCTCCTCCGAAAGTGTCAGGCCGATTTTCAAATAATTTTGTAGAAATGTTCCTCGGGTGACCCTCTATCAGATTCCTTCAAGCCATGTTGATTGGTCGAAAAACATGGCCGCCAGGGGGGGGCGGGGCTATTTTTCCTTATATGGCTATAGTGCAAACTTAAAAAATCTTCTTCTCCAAAAGTGTCAGGCCGATTTTCAAATAAGTTTGTAGAAATGTTCCTTGGGTGACCCTCTATCAGATTCCTTCAAGCCATGTTGATTGGTCAAAAACATGGCCGCCAGGGGGCGGGGCTATTTTGCCTTTTATGGTTATAGTGCAAACTTAAAAAATCTTCAACATCTTCTCCTCAGTAACCGGTGGGTCAATTGGGATGAAACTTCACAGAAAGCATCCTCTCAATGACCTCACCAGAATTCCTTCAAATTTTTGGGATCCATGCAGAATTCTGGTTTCCATGGCAACGAAACGAAAAAAACTTCAAAATTCTACTTCTCCCTAACTGGTTGGCAGATTTTGAACTTATTTTGTAGAAATGTTCCTTGGGTGACTCTATCAGATTCCTTGAAGCCATGTTGATTGGTCGAAAAACATGGCCGCCAGGGGGGCAGGGCTTTTTTGCCTTATATGGCTATAGTGAAAACTTAAAAAATCTTCTCCTCCAAAAGTGTCAGGCCGATTTTCAAATAATTTTGTAGAAATATTCCTTGGATGACCCGCTATCAGATTCCTTTAAGCCATGTTGATTGGTCGAAAATCATGGCCGCCAGGGGGGGGGGGGGCTTTTTTGCCTTATATAGCTATAGTGCAAACTTAAAAAATCTTCTCCTCCAAAAGTGTCGGGCCGATTTTCAAATAGTTTTGTAGAAATGTTCCTTGGATGACCCTCTATCAGATTCCTTCAAGCCATGTTGATTGGTCAAAAAACATGGTTGCCAGGGGGCGGGGCTATTTTGCCTTTTATTGCTATAGTGCAAACTTAAAAAATCTTCTCCTTCAAAAGTGTCAGGCCGATTTTCAAATAATTTTGTAGAAATGTTCCTAGGGTGACCCTCTATCAGATTCCTTAAAGCCAAGTTGATTGGTTGGAAACTATGCCCGCCAGATGGTGGGGCTTATATAGCTAAAGTGAAAAAAAAAATCAGGTGAGCGATTCCAGGGCCATCATGGCCCTCTTGTTTTTTATCCATCCAGAATTCTGGTTTCCATGGCAACCGAAAGAAAAAAATAGTGAAAACTTAAAAAGTCTTCTTCGACGAAAGTGTCAGGCCAATTTTCAAATAATTTTGTAGATATGTTCCTTGGGTGACCCTCTATCAGATTCCTTCAAGTCAAGTTGATTGGTCGAAAAACATGGCTGCCAAGGGACGGGGCTATTTTGCCTTATATGGCTATAGTAAAAACTTAAAAAATCTTCTCCTCCGAAAGTGTCAGGCCGATTTTCAAATAATTTTGTAGAAATGTTCCTAGGGTGACCCTCTATCAGATTCCTTCAAGCCATGTTGATTGGCAAAAACTATAGCCACCAGGGGCGGGGCTATTTTGCCTTATATGACTTTAGTGAAATCTTAAAAAAAAAAATCCTCCGAAAGTTTTGGGCTGATTTTCAAATAATTTTGTAGAAATGTTCCTAGGGTGACCCTCTATCAGATTCCTTCAAGCCATGTTGATTGGCAAAAACTATGGCCACCAGGGGGCGGAGCTATTTTGCCTTATATGGCTTTAGTGAAATCTTAAAAAATCTTTTCCTCCGAAAGTTTTGGGCTGATTTTCAAATAATTGTGTAGAAATGTTCCTAGGGAGACCCTCTATCAGATTCCTTCAAGCCATGTTGATTGGTCAAAAAACATGGCCGCCAGAGGGCGGGGCTATTTTACCTTATATGGCTATAGTAAAAACTTAAAAAATCTTCTCCTCCGAAAGTGTCAGGCCGATTTTCAAATTATTTTGTAGAAATGTTCCTAGGGTGACCCTCTATCAGATTCCTTCAAGCCATGTTGTAGATTTAATTTTTTGCCTAATGGCCGTGGAGTAATACTGGCCCTCTTGGGCCTCTTGTTTCAAAACCATCACACACCAACACTTATTCATAATCATTACCTCCGTCAACAGACCAGAGAACATAACTCTGTCAAGATTTTTGTAAGAATTATGGCTCTTTTTCGACGAGAATTTTGGTTAAGTTTTTTGTACCAATTTACTTTTTTTCAAAACCATTACAGATATTGCTTTGATACTTACAACACTTTTTCACCATCATAACCTCCAGCAACAGACAAGAATACATAACTCTGTCAAGGTTTTTGTAAGAATTATGGCCCTTTTACGACTAGAATTTTGGTTAAGTTTTTTGTACCAATTCACTTTTTAGCTCACGTGCAAGGTGAGCTATTGTGATCACATTTTGTCCGGCGTCCGTCGTGCGTCGTCCGTTGTGCGTCGTCAACATTTCAGCTTGTTAACACTCTACAGGCTACATTTTGCATCCAATCTTCATGAAAGTGTATCAGAACATTCATCTCTATCAAATCTTGGACAAGTTCGAAACTGGGCCATATGAGGTCAAAAACAAGGTCACTAGGTCAAATTGAAGGGAAATCTTGTTAACACTCTGGAGCCACATTTTCAACTTGAGCATGTTGAAACTTTATCAGAATGTTTGTCTTGATGATATGTAGGTCAAGTTCGAACATGGGTCATGTCTGGTCAAAAAGTAGGTCACTAGGTCAAAGTGAAGGAAAATCTTGTTAACACTCCAGAGGCCGCAATTTTTGCTTCAGCAGTTTGAAATTTTGTCAGAATGTTTGTCTTAAAAATATCTAGGTCACGTTCGAATATGGATCATATTGGGTCAGAAACTAGGTCAATATGCCAAATTGAAGGGAAATCTTGTTAACACTGCAGAAGCCGCTCGAAATTTGGTCAGAATGTTAAGCTGTATGAAATCTAGGCCAAGTTCAAATATGGGTTATGCCGGTTCAAAAACTAGGTCACAAGGCCAAATTGAAGGGTAATCTTGTTAACACTGTAGAGGCCACATTTTCAACTTGAGCATGTCAGAAACTAGGTCACTAGGCCAAATTGAGGGAAAATCTTAACTCTGTAGAAGCCGCATGTTTTGCTTCAGCAGCTGGAAATTTGGTCAGAATGTTGAGCTGAATGATATCTAGGCCAAGTTCGAATATGGGTCATGCCGGGTCAAAAACTAGGTCACTAGGTCAAATTGAAGGAAAATCTTGTTAACACTTTGGATGCCACATTTTTTGCTTAAGCAGCTTGAAATTTGGTCAGAATGTTTGTCTAAATGATATCTAAGCCAAGTTCGAATATGGGTCATATCGGTTTAAAAACTAGGTCACTAGGCCAAGTTGAAGGGTAATCTTGTTAACACTTGATACTGCATTTTTAATTTGAGCATGATGAAACTTTATCAGAATGTTTTTCTTGATGATATGTAAGTCAAGTTCGATCATGGGGCATGTTGGGTCAAAAAATAAGTCACTAGGTCAAATTGAAGGAATTTTGTTAACACTCTAGAGGCCGCATTTTTTGCTTCAGAAGTTTGAAATTTTGTCTGAATGTTTGTCTTAAAGATATATAGATCAAGTTCGAATATGGGTCATATTGGGTCAGAAACTAGGTCAATATGCCAAATTGAAGGGAAATCTTGTTAACACTGTAGAAGCCGCATTTTTTGCTACAGCAGCTTGACAATTAAGGAGAATGTTTATCTAAATGATATCTAAGCCAAGTTCGAATATGGGTCATGTAGGGTCAAGAACTAGGTCACTAGGCCAAATTAAAGGAAAATCTTGTTAACACTTTGGATGCTGCATATTTTGCTTCAGCAGCTTGAAATTCGGTCAGAATGTTTGTCTGAATTATATCTAGGTCAAGTTCGAATATGGGTCATATTGGGTCAGAAAAAAGGTAAAAAAGGAAAATATTGTTCAAACTCCGGAGGCCGCATTTTTACTTTGAGAAAGTTGAAAATTTGTCACAAGGTTGTCTTGATGATATCTAGTCCATGTTGGAATAAGGGTCATATCAGGTAAAAAAATAGAGATCACTAGGCCAAATGAAGGAAAATCTTGTTAACTGTGGAGGTTGCATTCAGAATAATTGTCTTGATGTGTTTTGCATTGCAGTACATTGTATAATTAAGGTGAGCGATCCAGGGCCATCATGGCTTTCTTGTTTTCAAAAGGATTACAGATATTGCTTTGAAACTTACAACACTTATTCACCATCATTACATCCATCAACAGACAAGAGAACATAACTCTGTCAAGGTTTTTGTAAGAATTATGGCCCTGTTTACTTATAATTGTTGTTAAGTTGTTCTTACCAATTCCATTTTTAGCTCCACTGGCTGAAAGCCAGGTGAGCTTATGTCATGGCGAATTGTCCGTCGTGCGTTCGTCTGTGCGTCCGTGTGTCTGTGTGTGCGTCTACTTCTTCTCCCTAACCACTTGGCCAATTTGGTTGAAACTTCATAGGAAGCATCCTCTCAATGTCCTCTCTTAAATTCCTTCAAATGTTTTTGATCCATCGATAATTCTGGTTTCCATGGCAACCAAAAGAAAAAAATAGTGAAAACTTAAAAAATCTTCTTCTCTGAAAGTGTCAGGCCGATTTTCAAATAATTTTGTAGAAATGTTCCTTGGGTGACCCTTTATTAGATTCCTTCAAGAAATGTTGATTGGGGGAAAAACATGGCCGCCAGTGGTCGAGGCTATTTTGCCTTATATAGCTATAGTGAAAACTTAACAAATCTTCTTCTCCAAAAGTGTTCAGTAGATTTTCAAATAATTTTGTAGAAATGTTCCATGGGTGACCTTCTATCAGATTCCTTCAAGCCATGTTGATTGGTAAATAAACATGGCCGTCACAGGGTGAGGCTATTTTGCCTATATGGCTAAACAGAAAACTTAAAAAATCTTCTCCTCCAAAAGTATCGGGCCGATTTTCAAATAATTTTGTAGAAATGTTCCTTGGGTGACCCTTTATTAGATTCCTTCAAGAAATGTTGATTGGTTGAAAAACATGGCCGCCAGGGGGGCGGGGCTATTTTGCATTATATAGCTATAGTGAAAACTTAAAAGATCTTCTTCTCCGAAAGTGTTCAGCCGATTTTCAAATAATTTTGTGGAAATGTTCAATGGGTGACCCTCTATCAGATTCCTTCAAGCCATGTTGATTGGTCGAAAAACATGGCCGCCAGAGTGCGGGGCTATTTTGCCTGATATGACCATAGTGAAAACTTAAAAAATCTTCTACTCCGAAAGTGTTTGGCTGATATTCAAATAATTTTGTAGAAATGTTCCTAGGCTTACCCTCTATCAGATTCCTTTAAGCCATGTTGATTGGTTGAAAAATATGGCTGCCAGGGGTTGGGGCTATTTTGCCTTATATGGCTATAGTGAAAACTTAAAATATCCTCTCCTCCGAAAGTGTCAGGCCGATTTTCAAATAATTTTGCAGAAACATTCCTTGGGTGACACTCTACACGATTCCTTTAAGCCATGGTGGTTGGTAAAAACAATAGCCACCAGGGGGCAGGGCTGTTTGGAGATTTTATTTTTGCCTTATGGCCGTGGAGCGATACTGGCCCTCTTGGGCCTCTTGTTTGTCAAAACCATTACAGATATTGCTTTTAAACTTACAACACTTATTCACCATCATTACCTCCATCAACAGACAAGAGAACATAACTCTGTCAAGGTTTTTGTTAGAATTATGGCCCTTTTTGACATAGACTTTTGGTTAAGTTTTTTGTACCAATTCACTTTTTTTCAAAACCATAACAGATATTGCTTTGAAACTTACAACACTTATTCACCATCATTACATATCCATCAAAAGACATAACTCTGTCCATGTTTTTGTAAGAATTATATATGGCCCTTTTTTAGCTCACCTGAGCTTTGCTCAAGGTGAGTTATTGTGATCGCCTTTTGTCCGTCGTCCGTCGTCCATCGTGCGTCGTGCGTCAACTTCTTCTCCTCAGTAACCAGTGGGTCAATTTGGATGAAACTTCACAGAAAGCATCCTCTCATTGACCTCACCAGAATTCCTTCAAATTTTTGGGATCCATGCAAAATTTTGGTTTCCATGGCAACAAAACCGAAAAAACTTCAAAATTCTTCTTCTCCCAAATTGGTTGGCAGATTTTCAAATAATTTTGTAGAAATGTTCCTTGGGTGACCCTCTATCAGATTCCTTCAAGCCATGTTGATTGGTCGAAAAACATGGCCGCCAGGGGGGGCGGGGCTATTTTGCCTTATATGGCTATAGTGCAAACTTAAAAAATCTTCTTCTCCAAAAGTGTCAGGCCGATTTTCAAATAATTTTGTAGAAATGTTCCTTGGGTAATCCTCTATCAGATTCCTTCAAGCCATGTTGATTGGTCGAAAAACATGGCCGCCAGGGGGGGCGGGGCTATTTTGCCTTATATGGCTATAGTGCAAACTTAAAAAATCTTCTTCTCCAAAAGTGTCAGGCCGATTTTCAAATAATTTTGTAGAAATGTTCCTTGGGTAATCCTCTATCAGATTCCTTCAAGCCATGTTGATTGGTCAAAAAACATGGCCGCCAGGGGGCGGGGCTATTTTGCCTTATATGGCCAAAGTGAAAACTTAAAAAATCTTCAACATCTTCTCCTCAGTAACCAGTGGGTCAATTGGGATGAAACTTCACAGAAAGCATCCTCTCATTGAATTCACCAGAATTCCTTCAAATTTTTGGGATCCATGCAAAATTCTGGTTTCCATGGCAACGAAACCGAAAAAACTTCAAAATTCTTCTTCTCCCAAATTGGTTGGCAGATTTTCAAATAATTTTGTAGAAATGTTTCTTAAGTGACCCTCTATCAGATTCCTTCAAGCCATGTTGATTGGTCGAAAAACATGGCCGCCATGGGGGGGGGGGGGGGGGGGGCGGGGCTATTTTGCCTTATATGGCTATAGTGCAAACTTAAAAAATCTTCTTCTCCAAAAGTGTCGGCCCGATTTTCAAATAGTTTTGTAGAAATGTTCCTTGGATGACCCACTTTCAGATTCCTTCAAGCCATGTTGATTGGTCAAAAAACATGGCCGCCAGTAGGCAGGGCTATTTTGCATTATATGGCTATAGTGAAAATTTAAAAAATCTTCTCCTCCAAAAGTATCTGGCCGACTTTCAAATAATTTTGTAGAAATGTTCCTAGGGTGACCCTCTATCAGATTCCTTCAAGCCAAGTTGATTGGTCGGAAACTGGCTGCCAGGGGGCGAGGCTTATATAGCTAAAGTGAATTTTTAAAATTTCATCGCATTTTTTCTCAGACAATATTAGATTCTCCATTGAATACAAACAGGTTTGTAAAAATAATTTAAACCAAGATTGATCATTTAACATTTACAATCTGACCTTTGAATGTGTTTATAACAGCAATATTTAACAGTAATTGATGTTTTGCATAGCCCCTATTTGTTATTTGGACAAAATGGCCGTCATCTTTTTTAAAATTCATCTCATTTTTTCACGGATTTTCACAAACAATCCTAGAACATTTCCGGCAAACATCAGCTATATTAAAATAATTAGAACAAAGTTTGACCAATGATCTTTTATAATATAACATTGAAATGTGTTTATAACGGCAATATAGAACACATGTCGGTCCCCCACATAGCCTATATTCTTCGTTTTGACTTTATTGACCACAATTTTGTTAAATTTCATCGCATTTTTTATAATTTTTTCTCTGACAATATTAGATTCTTCATTGCATACAACAGGTTTGTACAAATAATTTAAACCAAGATTGATCATTTAACTTTTACAATCTGACCTTTCAATGTGTTTATAACAGCAATATTTAACAGTAATTGATGTTTTGCATAGCCCCTATTTGTTATTTTGACAAAATGGCCGTCATCTTTTTAGCTCACCTGAGCTTTGCTCAAGGTGAGTTATTGTGATCGCCTTTTGTCCGGCGTCCGTCGTGCGTCGTGCGTCAACTTCTTCTCCTCAGTAACCAGTGGGTCAATTTGGATGAAACTTCACAGAAAGCATCCTCTCAATGACCTCACCAGAATTCCTTCAAATTTTTGGGATCCATGCAAAATTCTGGTTTCCATGGCAACGAAACCGAAAAAACTTCAAAATTCTTCTTCTCCCAAATTGGTTGGCAGATTTTCAAATAATTTTGTAGAAATGTTCCTTGGATGACCCTCTATCAGATTCCTTCAAGCCGTGTTGATTGGTCGAAAAACATGGCCGCCAGGGGGGGCGGGGCTATTTTGCCTTATATGGCTATAGTGAAAACTTAAAAAATCTTCTCCTCCGAAAGTGTAAGGCCGATTTTCAAATAATTATGTAGAAATGTTCCTTGGGTGACCCTCTATCAGATTCCTTCAAGCCATGTTGATTGGTCAAAAAACATGGCCGCCAGGGGGGGGGGGGGGGGGCGGGGCTATTTTGCCTTATATGGCTATAGTGCAAACTTAAAAAATCTTCTCCTCCAAAAGTGTCAGGCCGATTTTCAAATAATTTTGTAGAAATGTTCCTTGGGTGATCCTCTATCAGATTCCTTCAAGCCATGTTGATTGGTCAAAAAACATGGCCGCTAGGGGGCGTGCTATTTTGCCTTTTATGGCTATAATGAAAACTTAAAAAATCTTCTCCTCCATAAGTGTCAGGCCGATTTTCAAATAATTTTGTAGAAATGTTCCTTGGGTGACCCTCTATCAGATTCCTTGAAGCCATGTTGATGGCTATAGTGAAAACTTAAAAAATCTTCTCCTCCAAAAGTATCTGGCCGATTTTCAAATAATTTTGTAGAAATGTTCCTAGGGTGACCCTCTATCAGATTCCTTCAAGCCAAGTTGATTGGTCGGAAACTATGGCTGCCAGGGGGCGAGGCTTATATAGCTAAAGTGAAAAAAAATAAAAAATCAGGTGAGCGATTCAAGGGCCATCATGGCCCTCTTGTTTACTTAGAATTTTGGTTAAGTTTTTTGTACCATTTCCATTCTTTGTCAAAACCATTACAGATATTGCTTTGAAACTTACAGCACTTTTTCACCATCATTACCTCCATCAACAGACAAGAGTACATAACTCTGTCAAGGTTTTTGTAAGAATTATGGCCCTTTTTGACATAGATTTTTGGTTAAGTTTTTTGTACCAATTCACTTTTTGTCAAAAGGATTACAGATATTGCTTTGAAACTTACAACACTTATTCACCATCATTACATCCATCAACAGACAAGAGTACATAACTCCGTTCATGTTTTTGTAAGAATTATGGCCTTTTTTCCACTTAGAATTTTGGTTAAGTTTTTCGTGCCACCCCACTTTTTTTCAAAACCATTAGAGATATAGCTTATACACTTACAATACTTATTTACCATCATTACCTCCATCGATAGACAAGAGCACATAATACTGTCAAGTTTTTTTTAAAGAATTTTCGCTCTTTTTCGACTTAGAATTTTGGTTTAAATTTTTCGTACCACCCCAATTTTTTTCAAAACCATTAGAGATATAGCTTACACACTTACAATACTAATTTACCATCATAACCTCCATCTTTTAAAAGAATTATGGCCCTCTTTCGATTTAGAATTTTGGTCGAGTTATTAATATCAAATCAATTTTTTTTCAAAACAATTAGAGATATAGCTTAAACACTTACAATATCTTTTTACCATCAATACCTCCACCAACGGCCAAGAGTGCATAATTCAGTGAAGGTTTTTTGTAAGAATTAGGACCCTTTAACGACTTATAAACTACTTTGCTTATAAATAGTATGACAAAGTAATTGCTTATGTTTTCTGTACCACCGTAAAAAGTCGAGCATGCTGTCCTCTGACAGCTCTTTTTGTACTTGGCATCAGCGTTGGTTAAAGTATTTTACAAATACTAATATCTTCTAAACCATCAAACATATTCACTTCAAACTCGGCTATTACTCTGCCATTTTATCCATTTTTCTTCATCAAACGTTTAAATTATTTTCGACAACAAAGTTGTGATGCAACCAAAATCTTTGCGTCAAGGTCACATTTGACAAAGTTATGCCTCTTTTTGTACTTAGATTTTGTCATGATAACTAAACGTCAGCAATATTTTTGCCATTTCGTAATATTCCTCCTTTCAAATTATATTGCTTGTGCCAACATGGTCATCATGTATCCACTATACTTCTCTCCCCTATACCTGTAACCCCACCCCCCCCCCCCCCCCTTCCGATTTTTTATTTGCATATATAGTGTACATTTACAAAGGTTAGAACAAGTTTCATATCTTTGACCTTAATACTTACACAATTACACAATATACAAAGTCATGTTCTTAGACAAAAAAACATTACTGACAAGCTTTGGAATAGTCATGCGTGCTGTCATGGTAATTGATTTAGGGTAATTTGGCCCTATTTATCTGGTAATAGATTTAGGATAATTTGGCCCTATTTGTCTGGTAATCGATTCAGAGTAATTTGGCCCTATTTAATCTGTTAATCGATTTAGGATAATTTGGCCCTATTTATCTGTGAATCAATTTAGGGTAATTTGGCCCTATTTAATCTGTGAATCAATTTAGGGTAATTTGGCCCTATTTAATCTGTTAATCGATTTAGGGTAATTTGGCCCTATTTATCTGTGAATCAATTTAGGGTAATTTGGCCCTATTTAATCTGTGAATCAATTTAGGGTAATTTGGCCCTATTTAATCTGTGAATCAATTTAGGGTAATTTGGCCCTATTTAATCTGTTAATCGATTTAGGGTAATTTGGCCTTATTTATCTGGTAATCGATTTAGGGTAACTTGGCCTTATATATCTGGTAATCGATTTAGGGTAATTTGGCCTTATTTATCTGGTAATCGATTTAGGGTAATTTGGCTCTATATATCTGTTAATCGATTTAGGGTAATTTAGCCCTTTTCTTTTTCAACCTTAACCCTTTCCCACATGCACACATATTTAGACACATCTGCAGCAGACGACTTTTAAAAGCATTGAATGCAGTTTCTCCTTAACTTTGCCCAGATGTATTTAAGGTTGTCTGCTACAAATGTGTTGTATGTGGGGAAGGGTACTTTTTCTGTTTTAAACTCTCTAGTAGAAAACAAATTGAGCTTTTGCTCCTTTTTTCCAACAATGTTTTCAAATTTTTTTCATAAAAATATATTCCAGATTTTATGGTGTAGTGGTTAGAGCGTTATTGATTGTTTGTAGCCGAGCCCTGGTAGCTCAGTCGGTAGCAACGCGGTCTGTCAATCCAGGGGTTGTGAGTTCGAATCACGGCTCGACCAACTTTCTTTCCGACGATTGACAAAAGTCAATGCGACATGCGTCATTCGTCTTCCACCAATGGGCTAAGTCTATGAGGAAAAGCAGTCAGTTGCTTTGGAAGATTGTTGTGTGGAGTAGTGGTGTGAGAAAACCAGGAAATGCATTAGTAGGTGAACTGGCCGCCCTGATATAACTGAGAAATTGTTAAAAACGGCGTTAAACCCCATTCAATTAATTCAATCAATTGATTGTTTGTATGTATATTTTCAGAAGGGTTACTTGGAATGGCCATTGTTGGTGGAGCCGCTCTTGCACTTGGTGGACTCGTTGGTCTAGGAGTAGCTCTTGCAAAGAAATGATTTAATGTTTTCCTCGAAACTATTAGCATATGTGCTAAGATTAAGATTGAACCCCCCTTTCCCACATACAACAAATCTGCACTGCACTACAACTAGATAACATTTTGAAATATCTCAAGAAATAAAACTATTTTTGGGCCTGTCCATGGATCAAAGTGCAAGTTGAGTTGTGGGAACAGTGCAGATCCAGATCAAACCTGTTCAGGTATTATTATACCCCCAGATACATAGTATATGGGGGCTATATAGGAGTCATGCTTGTCGGTTGGTTTGTCGGTCCGTTGGTCTGTGGACATTTCTTGTGAACACTATTTCTCTTGGTCAGAATTCAATATAACTTCACAAGAATGATTGATACTAAGCCTAGTTGTGCTTATTGTGGGCGTGTTGCACTGGAATTAATTTTAAATGAGTTATGGCCCCTTGAATTTCTCATACATATTACATATATGTCCATATTTTGTAAACACTATTTCTCAGCAACCCTTGATCAGAATTTAATATAATTTCACAAGAATGATTGATACCATACCTAGTTGTGCATATTGTCGGCGTGTTGCACTGGAATTATTTTTAAATGAGTTATGGCCCCTTGAATTTCTCATACATATATATATATTGTCACCAGCTGGGGGTATTCATCACCTTCAGTGATATTTCTAGTTTGTATTGCTTATTAGATGATTTTATCAGCTTGTGTAGATTCTGTTATGGTGATTAGACTTACACTTCACTGTTTAAAATGGGCTCAATTATTGAATACAATTTGCAAGTGGGAAAGAGTTAGAACATCCTAAGATAATGACAGAATGCTTCAACTATTTTCTCCTATGTTTGCCTCTGGTATAGAAGATATAGTCTTTTATGTGTCAATTCGTCTCCAGTTTAAACATAACACCACATGACCTAAAAATGCTTCACTTTTTAGCTCACCTAAGCACGCAGTGCAAGGTGAGCTTTTGTGATCACTCACCGTCCGTCGTCGTCGTCGTCGGCGTCTGTTAACAATTTCCTACAAATGACTTCTCCTACTAAACCAATGAACAGATTTCAAAATAACTTCACAGGAATGGTCCTTAGGTAGTCCTCTTTCAAAGTTGTTCAAAGAAATTTATTCCAAGTAGAACTTTGGTTGCTGCGGCATCAGAAAAGGGAAAAATTGCCAAATCTTAAAAAATCTTCTTGTCCAAAAGTACTGGCCCGATTTGAAAATTATTTTGCACAAATGTTCCTTGAGGTACCCTCTACCAAGATTGTTCAAATATTTCCAATCCGTTGAAAAACATGGCCGCCAGGGGGCAGAGCTTATTTTCCTTACATGTGCATTGTTAAAACTTGTCCAAAAGTACTGGCCCGATTTGAAAATTATTTTGCACAAATGTTCCTTGGGACACTCTTTACCAAGATTGTTCAAATATTTCCAATCCGTTGAAAAACATGGCCGCCAGGGGGCGGAGCCTGTTTTCCTTATATGTGCATTTTTAAAACTTTAAAAATCTTCTTGTCCAAAAGTACTGGCCCAATTTGAAAATTATTTTGCACAAATGTTCCTTAGGGCACCCTTTACCAAGATTGTTCAAATATTTTTGATCCGTTGAAAAACATGGCGGCCAGGGAGCGGAGCTTGTTTTCCTTATATGTGCATTGTTAAAACTTTAAAAATCTTCTTGTCCAAAAGTATTGGCCTAAAAAGAGTAAAAACTTTCAAAAACTATTGAAGTTCTATTAAATCAGGTGAGCGATATAGGGCCATCATGGCCCTCTTGTGTTTGCTTTATGAACTATGGGGTTGTCACATGTTTGTTTCTCTTGCTTTATGAACTACAGGGATGCCACATGTTTGTTTCTCTTGCTTTATGAACTACAGGGATGTCACATGTTTGTTTCCAGTCAATAACTTTGTTAAGGACTATTTGATTTCACTTCAAGAAACATTTTGAATTGACAAACTGAGGAAGACATCAAGGAAGTCATCAAGGGAGAACTTGCTTTACGGTTAAGGTCGTAGAACTTTGTGGATTTAGTTATATATTGCTGGCTGGGGCATTTAGTTGTTGCGGAATATTTCATCTTTAAACATTGATATGTGTATTGTTAAGGTTTATTTTCAGCTTGACTATTTGAAGGATAAATTGTGATATTCCACTCATTTTGCCACTGGTATTGGCATTATTACATTGTTATGAGTAATGAGTCATGTTTATGATGAAAGGTCGTAGATTGATACAATTTGACTACTTAAAGGTTTTATATTATAGTAAATGTCCTTTATTTCGGGAGGTTTCAGGATCGATCTCAATCCGGGTCATGGTATCGGCTCTCCCTGCTTCGTGGTAAGCACTATTTCTGACTCGCTGAAGTAAGGATAAATAACTCAAAATACTGTTTCAATCCAGCTTACATGTACATGTAGGTGATAGACCCTGTAGATACAACTGTTTCAATCCAGCGTACATGTACATGTAGGTAACTGACCCTGTAGATACAACTGTTTCAATCCAGCGTACATGTACATGTAGGTGACTGACCCTGTAGATACAACTGAGTCTATATAACTCGAAATACTTTTTCAATCCAGCGTACATGTACATGTAGGTGATTGACCCTGTAGATACAACTGAGGCTATATAACTGAACTCGAAATACTTTTTCAATCCAGTGTACATGTACATGCAGGTAACTGACCCTGTAGATACAACTGTTTCAATCCAGCGTACATGTACATGTAGGTGACTGACCCTGTAGATACAACTGAGTCTATATAACTCGAAATACTTTTTCAATCCAGCGTACATGTACATGTAGGTGACTGACCCTGTAGATACAACTGAGTCTATATAACTCGAAATACTTTTTCAATCCAGCGTACATGTACATGTAGGTAACTGACCCTGTAGATACAACTGTTTCAATCCAGCGTACATGTACATGTAGGTGACTGACCCTGTAGATACAACTGAGTCTATATAACTTAAACTTACAAAACATTAAAGTTTAACTTGACAAGTATAGTATTGTCCTTGTTAATGTAATTGTCACATCATAAGTAATCAACAGGGTCAGTTGATGTAGAAGTATAAAACCAATGCTGTTATGTATTCATCATGCAATTGTTGAATTAACTGTCAATAGATAGTATGATGTCCTAAGACTGCTATTGTTATCATGTGATCTTACATATGATTATTGGAAGTGTTTATGAGAAGGTGTTCCATACTTATTCTTGCATCACTTGAGGACTCTTAACCGCATACAGGCACTTTCTGACGCCTATGCAGCATTTTTGAATGCATTGTGACAAAAGGAAAATTACTTAAAATGAGTAAATTCTCCTTTTGTCAAAATATATTTGCCTTTTTTTCTAGTATACTAATAAATCCTTTATTTATAGAGATTTCCATGTATTTGCCTACATGTTTTCAGTCATCTGCTGCAGATTTGTTGTATGTGGGTAAGGGTTTATGTATGTATTTCTGTTTTGCTCTATGAAAACCAACCTTTAATGCACAAATTCATTTTGATCTGCACTGATTGCCAATAAGTCGCAGAAGGACGCTAAACACTTTGGACAAACACTGACCATTTGGCGTCTCAGACCGAGTTGAATCCACAATTAAAATAAATATACCGAAGGGGGATTTTCATAGAGCGCATTTCTGTGCTTATTTACTGGTTACCAGGGAAACTTACTATTGTATCTTGTGTTATATTTACTAATAAAAAATATTTGATTACAGTTTTCTGCTTTTATAACATCTGAAGAAATAATGGTAACCTCTGGAAGAATTGAAAGTACATGGTTTTTAGATCACCTAAAGCCAAAGGCTCAAGGTGAGCTATTCTGATCACTTTGTGTCCGTCGTCTGTCTTTAACTTTTAGCTTGTCGTTTAGCTTTAAATATATTTTCCTTCTTAACCACTAAATTAATTTCAACCAAATTTCACAGGAATGTTCATCTGGTGGCCCTCTTTCAAAATTGTTCAAAGATTTAAATTCCATTGAAAACTCTGGTTGCCATGACAACAAAAAAGGGGAAATTAACCAAAACTTAAAAATTCTTCTTGTCTGAAAGTAGAAGGCCCATGCATTTGATATTTGGTATGTAGCATCAGCTAGTGGACCTCTACCAAGATTGTTCAAATTATAGCCCTGGGGTCAAAAATGGCCCCTCCTCGGGGGTCACTTGTTTTACATTAGGGAAAAAAACTTCAAATTATAGCCCTGTGGTCACTTGTTTAACAAAGACTTGTATAGGGAAATAACTTTAAAAAACTTCTTGTCTAAAAGTGGAAAGCCAAGGCCTTTGATATTTGGTATGTAGCTTCATCAGGTGGACCTCTACGAAGATTGTTCAAATTATAGCCCTGGGGTCAAAAATGGCCCCTCCCTTGGGGCCACTTGTTTTACATAGACTTGTATTGGGAAAAAAAAAAAAAATTCTTCTTGTCTAAAAGTTGATGGCCCAGGCCTTTGATATTTAGTATGTAGCATCATCAAGTGGACCTCTACCAAGATTGTTCAAATTATAGCCCTGGGGTAAAAAATGGCCCCTCCCTTGGGGTCACTTGTTTTACATAGACTTGTATAGGTAAAATGCTTTAAAAATCTTCTTGTCTACAAGGAGAAAGCCCAGGCCTTTGATATTTGGTATGTAGCTTCATCTATTGGACCTCTTATTAATCTTGTTCAAATTCTGGCCCTTGGGTCAAAAATGGCCCCACCCCGGGGTTCACTTGTTTTACGAAGACTTGTATAGGGAGAAACTTTAAAAATATTCTTGTCTGAAAGTAGAATGTCTAGGTTTTTTTTTCTTGGCTCTCTTGTTTTGACAAAGAATCGAAAAACAATGAAAAAATTAGAAAATGCTCGCAATGAGCAATATTCTGTTTGAGCTTGAATTTCTGTCGGTTTTGGAAATTATTTATAAGTGTCAAAGAGAAGCATTTAGGAAAGTCTTGCCGGGCAGAGACATTTGAACAGGGAATTTCTGATGAATATAATATTGAGTTAACGTTAGGCCAACAGGTCATTTTGAAAAAAACATGAATATATAACCCCAAAAATGTTGCATTTTGGCTGTTTTGATACCCGAAAAGTCAATTTCAGAACTGCATGTATTTTTAGATCACCTGAGTCAAAGGCTCGAGGTGATCTATTCTGATCACTTTTTTTACGCCTTTCTTTCTCGTAATAATGCTTATTATTAGTGTTAATACGCCCTTGTTTATCGTTATTAGTTACGCCTTTATTTTCACGTTATTATGCCCTTTTTTCGCTTTATAATGTCTTTATTCCGCGTAACTACGCCTTTCTTCGCATTATTACGCCTTTACTTTGCGTTATTATGCCTTATTTCGAGTGACTCCGCATTATAACGCATTTTTTCGCTTTATTACGACTTTACAATGTATATTTTTTTCTCAGATGGTCCTAATAATAGGCTTTCGTACTAGAGTCTTCTCGGTCTATTTAAAAATAAAACAGCTGCAGATATAACTCTTGACAGAAATTAGCCTTTAATCGTTGTCACGATTCAATACACTTTTATGTTCATGCCAATGTTAATACGGAAAAGGAACAATTAAAAAACAATCAAAATGTCCAGGCTTCAGATCAATTAAGCCGAGGTTTCTTGATCCTGAATATCACCAGGTACTCCACGTGGTTTGTTTCTACGAATAAATTCTATAACTGATCTTGTGTATTGTTCTGGATAATTCTTATAGACGCTCACATGGGGAGCGTTCTCCCAAGCCTCGCTTTCGGCATCCATTCCCCTTTTTATCCAATCAGAAACGATGCTTTCTATAAGTTCCGGTTCACAGACGGGGTCACTGAGGGAATAAATGATTTTAGTTGGCACTCTGTAATCATTGGATTTCCAAGCGTGAGATGCCCGGATATAGTCTTTCCTGGATTCCTTAGCTGCTTTAAGATAAAGTTCTATTGAAGATGTGATCATGCGCTGAAATGGTTTGTTATTTGTTACCGCTCTAGCAACACCACGTGGGATGTTTGTAAAATCGACTGGACTGTCGAAAATATGACCACAGAGCCTGTTTCGAAATGCACCGTAGACATTTTGTTTCATGAACGTATTGACAAGTAGTTCAGCATACACGTAGCCACCAACGGAAAACCCATGGACGAATATAGGCTGTGACTTCCGGTCGTCATCTTGGCAAATATCCAGTACGCCTTGCATCATTCCTTGGACTCGTTTTGACACCAGCAGTTGGTTTAGTTGAACCTAAATGACAATAATAAAATGAGTCGCTTCTATCGATGTGCGATCCTAAAATGAGCATACGTACAGTGAAGACTCAGGCGAGCTTGTTAATCGACACAGCATTCTCGCCAGATCATTAACTGTCCGTCTCCATTAATTGGGACCTAGGATCATCTTTTGACAAATAACTAGAACTGTAGCCCCATTAGTTTAATCAAACCGCAAATCGCGAGATGCGCATCATATGTGATGAATGGAAACGAATATTAACCACGTTATTTCAAATGACGACGTGACACAACTAAAACTGCCCTGTGTTTGATTAGACAAGATTAACGAACTATACAAACACAACTAAACCATCTGATTGATTTAACAGGAATATGGAGTTTCTAGTACTAAAACACAACTAAAACTACCCTGATTCATTTGAAAAGAATAACGAATTACTCAAACACAACTAAAACTACCCTGATTCATTTGACAAGAATAACAAATTATTCAAACACAACTAAAACTATCCTGATTGATTTGACAAGAATTACAAATTACTCAAACACAAATAAAACTGCCCTGATTCATTTGACAAGAATAACAAATTATTTAAACACAACTAAAACTATCCCGATTCATTTGAAAAGAATAACAAATTATTCAAACACAACTTTAACAAGAATAACGAATTATTCAAACACAACTAAAACTGTCCTGATTGATTTGACAAAAATAACGAATTATTCAAACACAACTACAACTGTTCTGATTGATTTCACAAGAAAAACGAATTATTCAAACACAACTACAACTGTCCTGATTGATTTGACAAGAATAACAAATTATTCAAACACAACTACAACTGTCCTGATTGATTTGACATGAATAACAAATTATTCAAACACAACTACAACTGTCCTGATTGATTTCACAAGAATAACGAATTATTCAAACACAATTACGACTGTCCTGATTGATTTGACAAGAATAACAAATTATTCAAACACAATTACAACCGTCCTGATTGATTTGACATGAATAACAAATTATTAAAACACAACTACAACTGTCCTGATTGATTTCACAAGAATAACGAATTATTCAAACACAACTACAACTGTCCTGATTCATTTCACAAGAATAACGAATTATTCAAACACAACTACAACTGTCCTGATTCATTTCACAAGAATAACGAATTATTCAAACAAAACTACAACTGTCCTGATTTTTTTGACAAGATTAACGAGTTAGTCAAACACAACTACAACTGTCCTGATTGATTTGACAAGAATAACGAGTTATTCAAACACAACTACAACTGTCCTGATTGGTTTCACAAGAATAACAAATTATTCAAACACAACTAAAACTGCCCTGATTTATTTGACAAGATTAACGAGTTATTCAAACACAACTACAACTGTCCTGATTGATTTGACATTATTAACAAATTATTCAAACACAACTACAACTGTCCTGATTGATTTGACATGAATAACAAATTATTCAAACACAACTACAACTGTCCTGATTGATTTCACATGAATAGCAAATGATTCAAACACAACAACAACTGTCCTGATTGATTTGACAAGAATAACAAATTATTCAAACACAACACTACAACTGTCCTGATTGGTTTGACAAGAATAACAAATTATTCAAACACAATTACAACCGTCCTGATTGATTTCACAACAATAACGAATTATTCAAACACAACTACAACCGTCCAGATTGATTTCACATGAATAACGAATTATTCAAACACAACTACAACTGTCCTGATTTGTTTCACAAGAATAACGAGTTATTCAAACACAACTACACCTGTCCTGATTGATTTCACAAGAATAACAAATTATTTAAACACAACTACAACTGTCCTGATTGATTTCACAAGAATAACAAATTATTCAAACACAATTACAACTGTCCTGATTGATTTCACAAGAATAACAAATTATTCAAACACAATTACAACTGTCCTGATTGATTTGAAAAGAATATTGAGTTATTCAAACACAACTACAACTGTCCTGATTGATTTCACAAGAATAACAAATTATTCAAACACAACTACAACTGTCCTGATTGATTTGACAGGAAGAACGAATTATTCAAACACAACTACAACTGTCCTGATTGATTTCACATGAATAGCAAATGATTCAAACACAACTACAATTGTCCTGATTGATTCGACAAGAATAACAAATTATTCAAACAAGAATAACAAATTATTCAAACACAATTACAACCGTCCTGATTGATTTCACAACAATAACGAATTATTCAAACACAACTACAACCGTCCAGATTGATTTCTCATGAATAACGAATTATTCAAACACAACTACAACTGTCCTGATTGATTTCACAAGAATAACGAGTTATTCAAACACAACTACAACTGTCCTGATTTGTTTCACAAGAATAACGAATTATTCAAACACAACTACAACTGTCCTGATTTGTTTCACAAGAATAACGAGTTATTCAAACACAACTAAAACTATCCTGATTGATTTGACAAGAATTACAAATTACTCAAACACAAATAAAACTGCCCTGATTCATTTGACAAGAATAACAAATTATTCAAACACAACTAAAACTATCCCGATTCATTTGAAAAGAATAACAAATTATTCAAACACAACTTTAACAAGAATAACGAATTATTCAAACACAACTAAAACTGTCCTGATTGATTTGACAAAAATAACGAATTATTCAAACACAACTACAACTGTTCTGATTGATTTCACAAGAAAAACGAATTATTCAAACACAACTACAACTGTCCTGATTCATTTGACAAGAATAACAAATTATTCAAACACAACTAAAACTGTCCTGATTGATTTGACAAGAATAACAAATTATTCAAACACAACTACAACTGTCCTGATTGATTTGACAAGAATAACAAATTATTCAAACACAACTACAACTGTCCTGATTGATTTGACATGAATAACAAATTATTCAAACACAACTACAACTGTCCTGATTGATTTCACAAGAATAACAAATTATTCAAACACAACTACAACTGTCCTGATTGATTTGACAAGAATAACAAATTATTCAAACACAACTACAACTGTCCTAATTGATTTGACATGAATAACAAATTATTCAAACACAACTACAACTGTCCTGATTGATTTCACAAGAATAACGAATTATTCAAACACAATTACGACTGTCCTGATTGATTTGACAAGAATAACAAATTATTCAAACACAATTACAACTGTCCTGATTGATTTGACATGAATAACAAATTATTAAAACACAACTACAACTGTCCTGATTGATTTCACAAGAATAACGAATTATTCAAACACAACTACAACTGTCCTGATTCATTTCACAAGAATAACGAATTATTCAAACACAACTACAACTGTCCTGATTCATTTCACAAGAATAACGAATTATTCAAACAAAACTACAACTGTCCTGATTTTTTTGACAAGATTAACGAGTTAGTCAAACACAACTACAACTGTCCTGATTGATTTGACAAGAATAACGAGTTATTCAAACACAACTACAACTGTCCTGATTGGTTTCACAAGAATAACAAATTATTCAAACACAACTACAACTGCCCTGATTTATTTGACAAGATTAACGAGTTATTCAAACACAACTACAACTGTCCTGATTGATTTGACATTATTAACAAATTATTCAAACACAACTACAACTGTCCTGATTGATTTGACATGAATAACAAATTATTCAAACACAACTACAACTGTCCTGATTGATTTCACATGAATAGCAAATGATTCAAACACAACAACAACTGTCCTGATTGATTTGACAAGAATAACAAATTATTCAAACACAACACTACAACTGTCCTGATTGGTTTGACAAGAATAACAAATTATTCAAACACAATTACAACCGTCCTGATTGATTTCACAACAATAACGAATTATTCAAACACAACTACAACCGTCCAGATTGATTTCACATGAATAACGAATTATTCAAACACAACTACAACTGTCCTGATTTGTTTCACAAGAATAACGAGTTATTCAAACACAACTACACCTGTCCTGATTGATTTCACAAGAATAACAAATTATTTAAACACAACTACAACTGTCCTGATTGATTTCACAAGAATAACAAATTATTCAAACACAATTACAACTGTCCTGATTGATTTCACAAGAATAACAAATTATTCAAACACAATTACAACTGTCCTGATTGATTTGAAAAGAATATTGAGTTATTCAAACACAACTACAACTGTCCTGATTGATTTCACAAGAATAACAAATTATTCAAACACAACTACAACTGTCCTGATTGATTTGACAGGAAGAACGAATTATTCAAACACAACTACAACTGTCCTGATTGATTTCACATGAATAGCAAATGATTCAAACACAACTACAATTGTCCTGATTGATTCGACAAGAATAACAAATTATTCAAACAAGAATAACAAATTATTCAAACACAATTACAACCGTCCTGATTGATTTCACAACAATAACGAATTATTCAAACACAACTACAACCGTCCAGATTGATTTCTCATGAATAACGAATTATTCAAACACAACTACAACTGTCCTGATTGATTTCACAAGAATAACGAGTTATTCAAACACAACTACAACTGTCCTGATTTGTTTCACAAGAATAACGAGTTATTCAAACACAACTACAACTGTCCTGATTGATTTCACAAGAATAACAAATTATTTAAACACAACTACAACTGTCCTAATTGATTTGACAAGAATAACAAATTATTCAAACACAATTACAACTGTCCTGATTGATTTGACAAGAATAACAAATTATTCAAACACAATTACAACTGTCCTGATTGATTTGAAAAGAATATTGAGTTATTCAAACACAACTACAACTGTCCTGATTGATTTCACAAGAATAACAAATTATTCAAACACAATTACAACTGTCCTGATTGATTTGACAAGAATAACACATTAGTCATACACAATTACAACTGTTCTGATTGATTTGAAAATAATATTGAGTTATTCAAACACAACTACAACTGTCCTGATTGATTTCACAAGAATAACAAATTATTCAAACACAATTACAACTGTCCTGATTGATTTGAAAAGAATATTGAGTTATTCAAACACAACTACAACTGTCCTGATTGATTTCACAAGAATAACGAATTATTCAAACACAACTACAACTGTTCTGATTCATTTGACAAGAATAACGAATTATTCAAACACAACTACAACTGTCCTGATTCATTTCACAAGAATAACGAGTTATTCAAACACAACTACAACTGTCCTGATTGATTTCACAAGAATAACGAATTATTCAAACAAAACTACAACTGTCCTGATTTTTTTGACAAGACTACCGAATTATTCAAACACAACTACAACTGTCCTGATTGATTTGACAAGATTAACGAGTTATTCAAACACAACTACAACTGTCCTGATTGATTTGACAAGAATAACGAGTTATTCAAACACAACTACAACTGTCCTGATTGGTTTCACAAGAATAACGAGTTATTCAAACACAACTACAACTGTCCTGATTGATTTGACAAGATTAACGAGTTATTCAAACACAACTACAACTGTCCTGATTGATTTGACATTAATAACGAATTATTCAAACACAACTACAACTGTCCTGATTGATTTGACATGAATAACAAATTATTCAAACACAACTACAACTGTCCTGATTGATTTCACATGAATAGCAAATGATTCAAACACAACTACAATTGTCCTGATTGATTTGACAAGAATAACAAATTATTCAAACACAACACTACAACTGTCCTGATTGGTTTGACAAGAATAACAAATTATTCAAACACAATTACAACCGTCCTGATTGATTTCACAACAATAACGAATTATTCAAACACAACTACAACTGTCCTGATTCATTTGACATGAATAGCAAATTATTCAAACACAACTACAACTGTCCTGATTGATTTCACATGAATAGCAAATGATTCAAACACAACTACAATTGTCCTGATTGATTTGACAAGAATAACAAATTATATACTACAACTGTCCTGATTGGTTTGACAAGAATAACACATTATTCAAACACAACTACAACCGTCCAGATTGATTTCACATGAATAACGAATTATTCAAACACAACTACAACTGTCCTGATTGATTTCACAAGAATAACGAATTATTCAAACACAATTACAATTGTCCTGATTGATTTGACAAAATTACGAATTATTCAAACACAGCTACAACTGTCTTGATTGATTTGACAAGAATAACACATTATTCAAACACAATTACGACTGTCCTGATTGATTTGACATGAATAACGAATTATTCAAACACAACTACAACTGTCCTGATTGATTTGACAAAATAACAAATTATTCAAACACAACTACAAATGTCCTGATTGATTTCACAAGAATAACAAATTATTCAAACACAATTACAACCGTCCTGATTGATTTCACAAGAATAACAAATTATTCAAACACAATTACAACTGTCTTGATTGATTTGACAAGAATAACGAATTATTCAAACACAACTACAACTGTCCTGATTGATTTCACAAGAATAACAAATTATTCAAACACAATTACAACTGTCCTGATTGATTTGACAAGAATAACAAATTATTCAAACACAATTACAACCGTCCTGATTGATTTGACAAGAATAACGAATTATTCAAACACAACTACAACTGTCCTGATTGATTTCACAAGAATAACGAGTTATTCAAACACAACTACAACTGTCCTGATTGATTTGACATGAATAACGAATTATTCAAACACAACTGCAACCTTCCTGATTTCTTTAACAAGATTAACGAATTACTCAAACACAACCTAAAACCGTCCGGATTTCTTTAACAAGAATAACGAATTACTCAAACAAAACTAGAATTTCCTTGATTTATTGCACAAGAATAATGAATAATCTAAACTGTTCTGATTGATTTCACAAGAATAACGAATTATTCAAACACAATTACAACTGTCCTGATTGATTTGACAAAATAACAAATTATTCAAACACAATTACAACTGTCCTGATTGATTTGACATGAATAACGAATTATTCAAACACAACTACAACTGTCCTGATTGATTTCACAAGAATAACACATTATTCAAACACAATTACGACTGTCCTGATTGATTTGACATGAATAACGAATTATTCAAACACAACTACAACTGTCCTGATTGATTTGACAAAATAACAAATTATTCAAACACAACTACAAATGTCCTGATTGATTTCACAAGAATAACAAATTATTCAAACACAATTACAACCGTCCTGATTGATTTCACAAGAATAACAAATTATTCAAACACAATTACAACTGTCTTGATTGATTTGACAAGAATAACAAATTATTCAAACACAATTACAACCGTCCTGATTGATTTGACAAGAATAACGAATTATTCAAACACAACTACAACTGTCCTGATTGATTTCACAAGAATAACGAGTTATTCAAACACAACTACAACTGTCCTGATTGATTTGACATGAATAACGAATTATTCAAACACAACTGCAACCTTCCTGATTTCTTTAACAAGATTAACGAATTACTCAAACACAACCTAAAACCGTCCGGATTTCTTTAACAAGAATAACGAATTACTCAAACAAAACTAGAATTTCCTTGATTTATTGCACAAGAATAATGAATAATCTAAACTGTTCTGATTGATTTCACAAGAATAACGAATTATTCAAACACAATTACAACTGTCCTGATTGATTTGACAAAATAACAAATTATTCAAACACAATTACAACTGTCCTGATTGATTTGACATGAATAACGAATTATTCAAACACAACTACAACTGTCCTGATTGATTTCACAAGAATAACGAGTTATTCAAACACAACACTACAACTGTTTGATTGATTTGACAAGATTAACGAATTATTTAAACACAACTACAACTGTACTGATTGATTTGACAAGAATAACAAATTATTTAAACACAACTACAACTGTCCTGATTCATTTGACAAGAATAACAAATTATTCAAACACAATTACAACTGTCCTGATTGATTTGACATGAATAACGAATTATTCAAACACAACTACAACCGTCCTGATTGATTTGCAAAATAACAAATTATTCAAACACAATTACAACTGTCCTGATTGATTTGACATGACTAACAAATTATTCAAACACAATTACAATTGTCCTGATTGATTTGACATGAATAACGAATTATTCAAACACAACTACAACTGTCCTGATTGATTTGACATGAATAACGAATTATTCAATTATTCAAAAACAATTACAACTGTCCTGATTCATTTGACAAGAATAACGAGTTATTCAAACACAACTACAACTGTCCTGATTGATTTGACATGAATAACGAATTATTCAAACACAACTGCAACCTTCCTGATTTCTTTATCAAGATTAATGAATTACTCAAACACAACCTAAAACCGTCCTGATTTCTTTAACAAGAAAAACGAATTACTCAAACAAAACTAGAATTGCCTTGATTTATTGCACAAGAATAATAAATAATCTAAACTGTTCTGATTGATTTCACAAGAATAACGAATTATTCAAACACAACTAAAATATGACAAACAATATGTTTTTCGCACAATATCCAGAAGCCTTACAGTCAATGCTATATGATCTTGAAAGATATTGCAATACATGGGGTATTACCATTAATATTAAAAAAACAAAAATAATGATTTTTGAAAAGGGTAAACATACTAATTACGATTTTAAATTATCGGATGAAGTATTGGAAGTTGTACAACATTTTAGATATTTAGGTATATATTTTTACAAGAACGGATCTTGGTATAGGACTCATAAGCGTATTGCACAACAAGCTTCTTATGCACTCCATAACCTTTTCATAATATTTAATCAAATGAATCTATATGCAAATGATAAATGTCGTTTATTTGATAGCCTGGTAGGATCAGTTTTAAACTACAATGCATCTATTTGGGGAAATGGAACATGTTCAGATATAGAAAAAATACATTCTAAATTCCTAAGAAAAGTCCTTGGTGTAAATAGATCTACGAACCTTGATGCATTATATGGTGGTTTGGGTCGATACCCTATGAAAATAAATAGACAGTTACTTATGATAAAATATTGGATAAAAATAAAACAAAGTAATAATCCATTAATTGATAAAATATATGAAATGATGTATATCGACGCGGAGAACAATATCAGTTATAATGGTGCTAACTGGGCTTATAACATTAAACAAATATTAGATAATACAGGACTAAGCTATATATGGATGAATCAAAATTCAACAGAAACTACCTACAGTCAAATAAAGCAACGTATTTTAGACATATACAAACAAAGTTGGTACAGTAGAATAAATAACTCCCACAGATTAGAATCCTATAGATTATTTAAATTTGAATTTGAATTAGAAAACTATCTAACATGCATTAGAGAAAGAAAATATCAAATATCTTATTCAAAGTTCAGACTCTCCAGTCACAAATTAGCAATTGAACAAGGACGACATTTAAGAATAGACAAACACCAAAGGCTTTGCACAAACTGTAACATGAGTATGATCGAAAATGAATACCATTTTTTACTAATATGTCCAAATTTACTGTTTTAAGAAAACAATACTTTAAAAGTTATTATTGCAAATGGCCAAATATTAATAAATTCATTTCTTTAATGTCCTCTACATCAGTTAAAACACTAAACAATATAGGAAAATATTTACATAAAGCATTTGAATCGAGAGGGTAAACAAAAAGTGTATATATTATTAAAATAAATATATAATTCGTATCCATTACAGGAATATATGAGTTGAATATACATTGTACGATTATTAACGCAATTATGCTAGTTAACATAATATTATGCTCTTCTTGAAAATTGTATACATGTATGTGTGTAACCTGTCTTCACCATGACTTCAAATTTGTATTTGTTTATGGCTACAAATTTTGTAAATTTAATGCTAATAAACTGTATGTTATGTAATGTTATGTTATGTTTGGTAGCGAAATCTAACATTCTGCAAGTTTGATTACCACTATATTGAGTTAACGTTAGGCCAACAGGTCATTTTGAAAAAAACATGAATATATAACACCAAAAATGTTGCATTTTGTCTATTTTGACATGGCTCGAAAAACGGTTACTCCATGTTTCACTGTCCATGTGTCACATTAGAGCCTCACAACTAAAACTGCGCTTATTGATTTCATAGAAATAACGAATTATTCAAACACAACTAAAAGATGACAAACAATATGTTGGGTAGCGAAATTTAACATTCTCCAAGTTTGATTACCACTTAATTGATTTAGGCCAACAGGTCTGGATAAGGAAACCGCCTCAATGGTGCCATGCTAAATGTACCAGTAGTACTGGTTACTTACCCAGGAAACGCCGTGATATAACTGTACCAGTAGTACTGGTTACTTACCCAGGAAACGCCGTGATATAACTGTACCAGTAGTACTGGTTACTTACCAAGGAAACGCCGTGCTTAATGTACCAGTAGTACTGGTTACTTACCCAGGAAACGCCGTGATATAACTGTACCAGTAGTACTGGTTACTTACCCAGGAAACGCCGTGCTAAATGTACCAGTAGTACTGGTTACTTACCAAGGAAACGCCGTGATATAACTGTACCAGTAGTACTGGTTACTTACCCAGGAAACGCCGTGCTAAATGTACCAGTAGTACTGGTTACTTACCCAGAAACGCCGTGATATAACTGTACCAGTAGTACTGGTTACTTACCCAGGAAACGCCGTGATATGACTGTACCAGTTGTACTGGTTACTTACCCAGAAACGCCGAGACATAACTGTACCAGTAGTACTGGTTACTTACCCAGAAACGCCGAGACATAACTGTACCAGTAGTACTGGTTACTTACCCAGGAAACGCCGTGACATAACTGTACCAGTTGTACTGGTTACTTACCCAGAAACGCCGTGCTTAATGTACCAGTAGTACTGGCTACTTATCAAGGAAACGCCGTGCTTAATGTACCAGTAGTACTGGTTACTTACCCAGGAAACGCCGTGATATAATTGTACCAGTAGTACTGGTTACTTACCCAGGAAACGCCGTGCTAAATGTACCAGTAGTACTGGTTACTTACCAAGAAACGCCGTGATATAACTGTACCAGTAGTACTGGTTACTTACCCAGGAAACGCCGTGATATAACTGTACCAGTAGTACTGGTTACTTACCCAGAAACGCCGAGACATAACTGTACCAGTAGTACTGGTTACTTACCAAGGAAACGCCGTGACATAACTGTACCAGTAGTACTGGTTACTTACCCAGAAACGCCGTGCTTAATGTACCAGTAGAACTGGCTACTTATCAAGGAAACGCCATGATATAACTGTACCAGTAGTACTGGTTACTTACCAAAGAAACGCCGTGCTAAATGGACCAGTAGTACTGGTTACTTACAAATGAAACGCCATGCTAAATGGACCAGTAGTACTGGTTACTTACCAAGCAAACGTCGTGATATAACTGTACCAGTAGTACTGGTTACTTACCAAGGACACGCCGTGCTAAATGGACCAGTAGTACTGGTTACTTACCAAAGAAACGCCGTGCTAAATGGACCAGTAGTACTGGTTACTTACCAAGCAAACGCCGTGATATAACTGTACCAGTAGTACTGGTTACTTACCAAGGACACGCCGTGCTAAATGTACCAGTAGTACTGGTTACTAACCAAGGAAACGCCTTGATATAACTGTACCAGTAGTACTGGTTACTTACCAAGGAAACGCCGTGATATAACTGTACCAGTAGTACTGGTTACTTACCCAGAAACGCCGTGATATAACTGTACCAGTAGTTCTGGTTACATACAAATGAAACGCCGTGATATAACTGTACCAGTAGTACTGGTTACTTACCAAGGACACGCCGTGCTAACTGTACCAGTAGTACTGGTTACTTACCAAGGAAACGCCTTGATACAACTGTACCAGTAGTACTGGTTACTTACCAAGGAAACGCCGTGCTAAATGTACCAGTAGTACTGGTTACTTACCCAGAAACGCCGAGACATAACTGTACCAGTAGTACTGGTTACTTACCAAGGAAACGCCGTGACATAACTGTACCAGTAGTACTGGTTACTTACCCAGAAACGCCGTGCTAAATGGACCAGTAGTACTGGTTACTTACCAAGGAAACGCCTTGATACAACTGTACCAGTAGTACTGGTTACTTACCAAGGAAACGCCGTGCTAAATGTACCAGTAGTACTGGTTACTTACCCAGAAACGCCGAGACATAACTGTACCAGTAGTACTGGTTACTTACCAAGGAAACGCCGTGACATAACTGTACCAGAAGTACTGGTTACTTACCCAGAAACGCCGTGCTTAATGTACCAGTAGAACTGGCTACTTATCAAGGAAACGCCATGATATAACTGTACCAGTAGTACTAGTTACTTACCAAAGAAACGCCGTGCTAAATGGACCAGTAGTACTGTTTACTTACAAATGAAACGCACTAGTTACTTACCAAGGACACGCCGTGCTAAATGTACCAGTAGTACTGGTTACTTACCAAGTAAACGCCTTGATATAACTCTACCAATAGTACTGGTTACTTACCAAGGAAACGCCGTGCTAAATGTACCAGTAGTACTGGTTACTTACCTCAAAACGCCGAGATATAACTGTACCAGTAGTACTGGTTACTTACCAAGGAAACGCCGTGCGAAATGTACTAGTAGTACTGATTACTTACCAAGAAAAAGCCGTGATATAACTGTACCAGTAGTACTGGTTACTTACAAATGAAACGCCGTGATATAACTGTACCACTAGTACTGGTTACTTACCAAGGAAACGCCGTGCTAAATGTACCAGTAGTACTGGTTACTTACCAAGGAAACGCCGTGATATAACTGTACCAGTAGTACTGGTTACTTACCAAGGAAACGCCGTGCTAAATGTACCAGTAGTACTGGTTACTTACCCAAAAACGCCGTGATATAACTGTACCAGTATTACTGGTTACTTACCAAGGAAACGCCGTGCTAAATGTACCAGTAGTACTGGTTACTTACCAAGGAAACGCCGTGCTAAATGGACCAGTAGTACTGGTTACTTACCAAGGAAACGCCGTGCTAAATGGACCAGTAGTACTGGTTACTTACCAAGCAAACGCCGTGATATAACTGTACCAGTAGTACTGGTTACTTACCAAGGAAACGCCGTGCTAAATGGACCAGTAGTACTGGTTACTTACCAAGGAAACGCCGTGCTATAACTGTACCAGTAGTACTGGTTACTTACCCAGGAAACGCCGTGACATAACTGTACCAGTTGTACTGGTTACTTACCCAGAAACGCCATAGTTTAAACATATTTTATTGCCATATACAATTATTTAACATTATACATTGTACAGGTATATCATATACTATTATAGGCAAAAGGGTCTGGCCACAAGTTCTCACAACATTAGATACGGCCATATGCCGTGATATAACTGGACCAGTAGTACTGGTTACTTACCAAGGAAACACCGTGATAGTTTAAACATATTTTATTGCCATATACAATTATTTAACATTATACATTGTACAGGTATAGCATATACTAGTATAGGCAAAAGGGTCTGGCCACAAGTTCTCACAACATTAGATACGGCCATACGCCGTGATATAACTGGACCAGTAGTACTGGTAATTCACCCAGGAAACACCGTGATATAACTGGACCAGTAATACTTATTACTTACGCAGAAAACGGCGTGATATAACTGGACCAGTCATACGGGTTACTTTCCAAGGAAACGTCGTAATAAAACTGGACCAGTACTAATGGTTACTTACCCATAAACGCCGAGATATAACTTATACCACTTGTTAAAGTCAACCACATCGACATGCAATACTCTTATACCACTTGTTAAAGTCAACCACATCGACATGCAATACTCTTATACCACTTGTTAAAGTCAACCACATCGACATGCATTACTCTTATACCACTTGTTAAAGTCAACCACATCGACATGCAATACTGTTATACCACTTGTTAAAGTCAGCCACATCGACATGCAATACTCTTATACCACTTGTTAAAGTCAACCACATCGACATGCAATACTCTTATACCACTTGTTAAAGTCAACCACATCGACCATGCAATACTGTTATACCACTTGTTAAAGTCAACCACATCGACATGCAATACTGTTATACCACTTGTTAAAGTCAACCACATCGACATGCAATACTCTTATACCACTTGTTAAAGTCAACCACATCGACCATGCAATACTGTTATACCACTTGTTAAAGTCAACCACATCGACATGCATTACTCTTATACCACTTGTTAAAGTCAACCACATCGACATGCAATACTCTTATACCACTTGTTAAAGTCAACCACATCGACCATGCAATACTCTTATACCACTTGTTAAAGTCAACCACATCGACCATGCAATGCTGTTATACCACGTGTTAAAGTCAACCACATCGACATGCAATACTCTTATACCACTTGTTAAAGTCAACCACATCGACATGCAATACTCTTATACCACTTGTTAAAGTCAACCACATCGACCATGCAATACTGTTATACCACTTGTTAAAGTCAACCACATCGACATGCAATACTCTTATACCACTTGTTAAAGTCAACCACATCGACCATGCAATACTGTTATACCACTTGTTAAAGTCAACCACATCGACATGCATTACTCTTATACCACTTGTTAAAGTCAACCACATCGACATGCATTACTCTTATACCACTTGTTAAAGTCAACCACATCGACATGCATTACTCTTATACCACTTGTTAAAGTCAACCACATCGACATGCAATACTCTTATACCACTTGTTAAAGTCAACCACATCGACATGCATTACTCTTATACCACTTGTTAAAGTCAACCACATCGACATGCAATACTCTTATACCACTTGTTAAAGTCAACCACATCGACCATGCAATACTCTTATACCACTTGTTAAAGTCAACCACATCGACATGCAATACTCTTATACCACTTGTTAAAGTCAACCACATCGACATGCAATACTCTTATACCACTTGTTAAAGTCAACCACATCGACATGCATTACTCTTATACCACTTGTTAAAGTCAACCACATCGACATGCAATACTCTTATACCACTTGTTAAAGTCAACCACATCGACCATGCAATACTGTTATACCACTTGTTAAAGTCAACCACATCGACCATGCAATACTGTTATACCACTTGTTAAAGTCAACCACATCGACCATGCAATGCTGTTATACCACTTGTTAAAGTCAACCTCATCGACATCCAATACTCTTATACCACTTGTTAAAGTCAACCACATCGACATGCAATACTGTTATACCACTTGTTAAAGTCAACCACATCGACCATGCAATGCTGTTATACCACTTGTTAAAGTCAACCACATCGACCATGCAATGCTGTTATACCACTTGTTAAAGTCAACCACATCGACCATGCAATACTGTTATACCACTTGTTAAAGTCAACCACATCGACCATGCAATGCTGTTATACCACTTGTTAAAGTCAACCACATCGACATGCAATACTGTTATACCACTTGTTAAAGTCAACCACATCGACCATGCAATGCTGTTATACCACTTGTTAAAGTCAACCACATCGACATGCAATACTCTTATACCACTTGTTAAAGTCAACCACATCGACATGCAATACTCTTATACCACTTGTTAAAGTCAACCACATCGACATGCAATACTCTTATACCACTTGTTAAAGTCAACCACATCGACCATGCAATACTGTTATACCACTTGTTAAAGTCAACCACATCGACATGCAATACTCTTATACCACTTGTTAAAGTCAACCACATCGACATGCAATACTCTTATACCACTTGTTAAAGTCAACCACATCGACATGCAATACTCTTATACCACTTGTTAAAGTCAACCACATCGACATGCAATACTCTTATACCACTTGTTAAAGTCAACCACATCGACATGCAATACTGTTATACGCCGCTACACCAATTGTAATATAAATATTATATTAATAGTTTATATCTTGATCAGGATGTACACTGTTCACAAACGCCCATGTGTACCATTTAGCACTGGCGGGCTGGGATAGGTTTGTACATGAGATATGGACGTGTTTCCGGGAACACACTGCTGTAGGAGTATTTTCATATGGGAACATCGAATTAACCCTTCTCCTCATGTATACGCAGCTGTAGTAGACGACTATAGAAACATTGTGAGAAAGAAATAAACAATGCCCAAGATGAGCAATTTCTCCTTTTGTCATACTGTTTTAAACTCTATGCATTAATATCCTTTCATTTACAGAGAGTTTTCATAGCTTTACCATGATGCTTCAAAGTCATCTGCTGCAGGTTCTTCGTATGGCGTACATTGTTGAAACTGGTGTGAATACGTTAATAAATATGGTGAAATATAGTACCTGTATATGCATGACATCAAATCCTTCGTTAAGGTAAATATCTGTGTATTTTTGTAAATGTTGCGGTTTTGCAAACAACCAGCCCAGAATTATAACAAGTGGTCTAGTATTTTCGTCTTGAATTCCGGTTCCTTTTGCCTGCTCCACGAGACGTACATGTTGGTTTACTTTAGTTTCAGTGACCTTCTGTGTGAAGGTCGTGCTAAAACAGCGTATACATAATTGGCTTGTTTCAGTCTGAAAGAACAACACACCTGGATTGTTTAGTATGAATGAGAGGTTCGATGTTGAACGCTTATCCGGCTCTACGCGACTTTATGTGTTGTTTAATATTGTATGCCACTTTACAGTGAGACCTCTCTATAAAGACCACCAATGGGAAGACAAAAATCTGGTCTTTGTTCACGGGTGGTCTTTATTTGCTGGGTTTTTATTAACGCAGAATAATTGGGAAAATGACGGTGTGTTTGCTATAGACAGGGAGTTCGTATTGCACGGTGGTCTTTAGCACAGGTTTGACTGTTTATTATTTTAATCATTATTTGTATTTACTAGAGAACAAAATCAGCCTGATAAGTCGCTTTAAATTTATCAATAAATTCTTTGAAAAATGACAATTACGCGGCTCGACTTTCAATGCATCGACATTTACTCAGAAGTGTCGAACTTGAAGGCTTTCGTCAACATTTATATGATATTATCACTGTTTGGCCACAGGTACTATTACCTTGAATGTAACTTAAACCGCGATAACTATGTCGGTTTTAAACAGAATTATAGCCGCGTCTATAGCGTCTGCGTACAATTTAGGTCAAAGGGAAGCAATTCGAATCGAAGCAAAAAAAAATCAAATGAATCCATAAGATTGAAGTGGTCACCCATCGGACAATATGATTTTTTTGATAGTTGAAAGTGTTTTTGATAACGCTGAATACCCTCTGACTGACTTGTTACCAAAACATTGTTTGCCTATAGCTATATTGACAGATTAAGGGCCATTTTGAGAACAACATGCGTTTTCTGAAATTGAACGTAAAATGCACTGCGGGATAAGGGTGACCTGTGATTTGACGTCATAGCTAAACAAAAAAAGGAATGTCAATATGTGAGTTTGTTGTGCTTTTTTGGTAGTTTTAAGATTGAAGTTTAAAACATGAATTACTTCCATCTGACCACAAACAAGATTCAGGCAAGTCTGTGCATCCTTCCATCGGAAACTTTATCGTCCGCATATAACTTAAATATATCTAAATGCAATAATTGACAAAGAACTGGAAGTGTAGCCCCAGTAGTTGTGCACCAATATACACATATGTAACTTTAAATGTTGAAGCAGAGTGTCATTAAGACCTAACATTGTCATTAAGACCTAACATTGTCATTAAGACGACCTAACATTGTCATTAAGACCTAACATTGTCATGTATCCGATTCCCACAACGTTTTCAAATTTCGTCTGCTGAACTTGCGTCAAAATGTGTGTACATGTGTCAAAATGTGTGTACATGTGTTAAAATGTGTGTACATGTGTCAAAATGTGTGTACATGTGTTAAAAGGTGAAATGAATATCACTACTGTCCGGATGTGTACGACAACATCCGGGTTGCAACTCTCACTATGCAACCAGTCCTTACAGTAAGAAAGCATAGTAAACAGTTATGATTACACTTTAATGTTATCGGGATTTACTTGCATTATCGGGTCAGTCATACACCGAGCCGAGCCCCGATAGCTCAGTCGGTAGCGACACGGGCTGTCAATCCAGGGGTTGTGAGTTCGAACCCCGGCTCGGCTAACTTTCTTTCCGACGATTGACAAAAGTCAATACGACATGCGTCATTCGTCTTCCACCAATGGGCTAAGTCTATGTGGAAAGTCAGCCAGTTGCTTGGGAAGATTGTTGTGTGGAGTACTGGTGTGAGAAAACCAGGAAATGCATGAGTAGGTGTACTGGCTGCCGTGATATAACTGAGAAATTGTTAAAAACGGCGTTAAACCCCAATCAATCAATCAATCAATCAGTCAATCAATCAATCAATCAATCAATCAATCAGTCATACACCAACAATGGCGGCGCTCCTTGAACTGTTTTATAGACCAAACTGGCTGAACCTTTAATACTCCGGAAGATGTATTTACTAATTTACTTAATTACGCCGGTGACTAATGTTCCCTAGTTCACTACAAGTAATGTTAAACGTACTAACTTACTATAGTACGCTGGGTACCAGACACATTTCGTTATGTATCAGTAGATTTTTTGATAGTCGCACATAATGGACAACTCTTATTGACCGTGCAAATTGAACTGACGTATGATGAATAATACCGAACAAGATCAACTTGTCCTACCGCAACCGAGGCGGACGCTCTACGACTACACCACCGAGGTGGTAAGCTTACATAGAAAAACATAATATAAAACTGACCCCGTTGTTTTTAATTTATCCTGCGACAGTTCAATTTACAGGTGTCTTCGTGGTAGAACTGGTTAGAACATTCGCCTCGGGAACGGGAGAGTTAAGTTCGATCACCGGTTTGGTCAAACAAAAGCCCTAAAAGGCTATAAGTGGCTATCAGGACTGATGCATCGGTGTAAGGATTAATCACACCAGTAGTACCGGTAATTCACCAAGGAAACGACGTGAAATTAATAATACAAGTAGTATCGGTAATTACACCAGTAGTACCTGTAATCAACCAGTGGTAATGGTAATTACACCAATTGTACCTGTAATTACACCAGTAGTACCTGTAATTACACCAGTAATACCTGTAATTACACCAGTGGTAACGGTAATTACACCAGTAGTACCTGTAATTATACCAGTAGAACCGGTAATTACACCGGAAGTACCGTTCATTTACCAAGGAAACTTCGTGATAATAGTTACACCTGTAGTACCGGTAATTTATCAAAGAAACGCCGTGATATTAATTACACCAGTAAGTACCTGTAATTTACCAAGGAAACGCCGATATCTTAATTATACCAGTAGTACCGGTAATTTACCAAGGAAACGCCGTCAGCTTAATTATACCAGTAGTACCTGTAATTATACCAGTAGAACCGGTAATTACACCGGAAGTACCGTTCATTTACCAAGGAAACTTCGTGATAATAGTTACACCAGTAGTACCGGTAATTTATCAAGGAAACGACGTGATATTAATTACACCAGTAAGTACCTGTAATTTACCAAGGAAACGCCGATATATTAATTACACCAGTAGTACCGGTACTTTACCAAGGAAACGTCGTCAGCTTAATTATACCAGAAGTACCTGTAATTATACCAGTAGAACCGGTAATTACACCGGAAGTACCGTTCATTTACCAAGGAAACGTCGTGATAATAGTTACACCAGTAGTACCGGTAATTTATCAAGGAAACGCCGTGATATTAATTTCACCAGTAAGTACCTGTAATTTACCAAGGAAACGCCGATATATTAATTACACCAGTAGTACCGGTAATTTACCAAGGAAACGCCGTCAGCTTAATTATACCAGTAGTACCTGTAATTACCTGAGTTGTACCGTATTTACTAAGGAAACGGCGTGATATTAATTACACAAGTAGTACCGGTAAATACCCCAGTAGTACCGGTAATTACACCAGTAGTACCGGTAAATACACCAGTAGTACCGGTAATTACACCAGTAGGACATGTAATTACACCAGTAGTACCTGTAATTACACCAGTAGTACCTGTAATTACACCAGTAGTACTTGTAATTACACCAGTAGTACCTGTAATTACACCAATTGTACCTGTAATTACACAAGTAGTACCTGTAATTACACCAGTAGTACCTGTAATTACACCAGTAGTACCTGTAATTACACCAGTAGTACTTGTAATTACACCAGTAGTACCTGTAATTACACCAATTGTACCTGTAATTACACAAGTAGTACCTGTAATTACACCATTAGTACCGGTAATTACACCAGTAGTACTGGTTATTACACCAGTAGTACCTCTAATTACACCAGTAGTACCTGTAATTACACCATTAGTACCTGTAATTAAACCAGTAGTACCTGTAATTACACCAGTAGTACCTGTAATTACACCAGTAGTACCTGTAATTACATCAGTAGTACCTGTAATTACACCAATTGTACTTGTAATTACACCAGTAATACTTGTAATTACACCAATAGTACCTGTAATTACACCAGTAGTACCTGTAAGTACACCAATTGTACTTGTAATTACACCAGTAATACTTGTAATTACACAAGTAGTACCTGTAATTACACCAATAGTACATGTAATTACACCAGTAGTACCTGTAATTACACCAGTAATACCTGTAATTACACCAGTAGTACCTGTGATTACACCAGTAGTACCGGTAATTACACCAATAGTACCTGTAATTACACCAGTAGTACTGGTTATTACATCAGTAGTTCGTAATTACACCAATAGTACCGTTAATTACACCAGTAGTACTGTAATTACACCAGTAGTACTGTAATTACACCAGTAGTACCGGTACTTACACCAGTAGTACCTGTAACTACACCAGTAGTACCTGTAATTACACCAGTAGTACCGGTAATTTACCAAGGAAACGCCGATATATTAATTACACCAGTAGTACCGGTAATTTACCAAGGAAACGCCGATATATTAATTACACCAGTATTACCGGTAATTTACCAAGAAAACGCCGATATATTAATTACACCAGTAGTACAGGTAATTTACCAAGGAAACGCTAATATTAATTTTCCAAGGAAACGCCGATATATTAATTACACCAGTAGTACCGGTAATTTACCAAGGAAACGCTAATATTAATTTTCCAAGGAAACGCCGATATATTAATTACATCAGTAAGTACCTGTAATTTACCAAGGAAACGCCGATATATTAATTACACCAGTAGTACCGGTACTTTACCAAGGAAACGTCGTCAGCTTAATTATACCAGAAGTACCTGTAATTACACCAGTACTACCTGTAATTACACCAGTAGTACTGGTTATTACACCAGTAGTACCTGTAATTACACCAGTACTACTTGTAATTCCACTAGTAGTACTTGTAATTACACCAGTAATACCTGTAATTACACCAGTAGTACTTGTAATTAAACCAGTAGTACCGGTAATTACACCAGTAGTACGTGTAATTACACCTGTAGTACCTCTAATTACACCAGTAGTACCGGTAATTACACCAATAGTACCTGTAATTACACCAGTAGTACCTGTAATTACACCAGTAGTACCTGTAATTACACCAGTAGTACATGTAATTACACCAGTAGTACCGATAATTACACCAGTAGTACCTGTAATTACACCAGTAGTACCTGTAATTACACATGTAGTACCTCTAATTACACCAGTAGTACCTGTAATTACACCAGTAGTACATGTAATTACACCAGTAGTACCGATAATTACACCAGTAGTACCTGTAATTACACATGTAGTACCTCTAATTACACCCGTAGTACCGATAATTACACCGGTAGTACCTGTAATTACACCAGTAGTACCTGTAATTACACATGTAGTACCTGTAATTACACCAGTAGTACCTGTAATTACACCAGTAGTACCGGTAATTACACCAATAGTACCTGTAATTACACCAGTAGTACCTGTAATTACACCAGTAGTACCTGTAATTACACCAGTAGTACCTGTAATTACACCAGTAGTACATGTAATTACACCAGTAGTACCGATAATTACACCAGTAGTACCTGTAATTACACCAGTAGTACCTGTAATTACACATGTAGTACCTCTAATTACACCAGTAGTACATGTAATTACACAAGTAGTACCGGTAATTTACCAAGGAAACGCCGTGATCATAATTACTACAGTAGTACCGGTAATTTACCAAGGAAACGCCGTGATATTAATTATACCAGTAAGTACCGGTAATTTACCAAGGAAACGCCGTGATATTAATTATACCAGTAAGCACCGGTAGTTTACCAAGTAATCGCCGTGATATAACTGGACCAGTAGTACCGGTAATTTACCTAGGAAACGCCGTGATATAACTGAAATATTGCTACAAGCAGCATTTACACCACCCACTCAAATATTTTTAGACAGATAATACAATGTTGTCAATGTTATACAGTAATTGTTCTTTCAATTTTAGAGAGATTCAATATTTTAGACTAAATGTTTTCAAAGTCATCTCCTGCAGATGTGTTGTATGTGGGAAAGGGTTAACATAGTAGTACAACATGGTTAAAGATTACATTTGACCGTAACATGAAAAGTAACCGGCTATTAAACGAGTGTTATCGCTAGTTGGGCCGAGGGGCAATATATAATTATTTCGCTTTTGTCAAATAGCTTTCCAAAATTGAATTATTTAGAGATGGACCATAAAATGTTCACATGTAATATTGAATGAAACACTTCAAAAGGACATGAAGTTATGTATAACACTTGGTTTTGTTGCCTTGAAACACAGCAACTTATGCGGTTATTTGGACTTCACTCGTAGTTATGTTAATCCCTTTCCCCCGTAGTTCTGTTAATCCCTTTCCCCCGTAGTTCTGTTAATCCCTTTCCCGCGGTCATTTGGACTTCCCCAGTAGTTCTTGTTAATCCCTTTCCCCCGTAGTTCTGTTAATCCCTTTCCCGCGGTCATTTGGACTTCCCCAGTAGTTCTTGTTAATCCCTTTCCCACAGAGACTTTTAAAGCAACCCTCCCTACCCTCCATACCCTCCATACCCTCCCTACCCTCCCTACCCTCCCTACCCTCCCTACCCTCCCCGAAACATAACACAACCAATTTCTAGAAATATATTTAATCTCTTGTTTGCTAGAAATATTGAATTACTTCAACCCATATTGCGTTAGATGTCTTGAGTTTTGTAGACTTAAATATGTATGTAAACTTATACATGTATGACATATTTAACGTTCGATGTCTTGAGTTTTGTAGATACATACTTATACATGTATGACATATTCAACGTTCGATGTCATGAGTTTTGTAGATGTAAACTTATACATGTATGACATATTCAACGTTAGATGTCTTGAGTTTTGTAGATGTAAACTTATACATGTATGACATATTCAACGTTAGATGTCTTGTTTGTTTTAGATATATTAATGTTAGAAATATCGAGTTTTGTAGATGTTAACATGTATATGAAAGATATCTTCAAATGAAAGTATAGTTACTGAATAAAGTTCGAAACAATGTGGCAAAAGGAGAAATTGCTCAATATGCGCAATTTCGCCTTATGCCACAATGTTTTCAAAAGTCGTTTGATGCAAAGGCATCATAAAGCGTTTGCATAAAGGAAATGGTTAAGAGAGAATTCCGGAAGTGACAATTATAGCTGTCGCTGTATCATTCATCTTAAATTGTTTCCAGTTAACACTTTCTCACACGGTCTCCAGTCTATTGTTAACTACACGTATACACTTGACTTACGATTGACAACCATGTGTAGGCTATATATATACAAAACATAATAACATCAACAAATATAACGTAAGTAAAATCTTGACTGCTTCACTCTTTACATCAAACGTACAACATCATCGTTCAGAAATACAATCATATATATATTTTTCTTAGATAGGTAAGACAAAAATCGAACGTTCTGTCGCTCACGACCAGGGCCATCACTCAAAGGGTGATGAGTTCGATGCCCGGCTCGCCAAATGATTCGTTCCGTTGATAGAGAAAAGGCAAAGCGACCAATATCAATGGTCTTCCACTACTTGACTGTTACTGGTCTATGAGGAAAAGGTAGCCAGTTGTCTGTGAAGTAAGGTAGGAGGAATTGCGACAAGGTCAGGGAACACATCGTTAGGTCAACTGGCCGCTGTGATATAACTGACCAACTGTTTGAAAATAGTGTTTATCTCGAGTAATCAAACACTCTAAACTGATTGGTAAATGTCAGTAGTGGATCGATTAAGTATAACCCATACCAGATCAGTTATATCACGGTGGCCTGTTTAGCTATATCACGGTGGCCAGTTTAGCTATATCACGATGACCAGTTTAGCTATAAATCACGTTCGTTTTTAACATTTTTCACCATTTTCACGCACTGATTACATTTTATTGTTGTTTAATACATTGTTTCACTAAACTGTTATACTATTTGCGAAGAATCTACCGCTGCGATATTGTGAACATTAAATTACCGCGGACATGGTCATACTTGACTCGAACGTTGTTGGTATGTTTGTGAATGTCGGTACCAGCCAGTTATTCTTTGATCACCAACCTCCGAGCACTGACGAGGCTACCGGATCGACATATTGTATAATGCGGCGTTTTGAATGATGGATGCTCATCAGAAGCTTTTCACAATACATATTTGTAACCCTTTTTTCTGATCCAATTCATCATTCCTCCTTTTCCACAATGTTTTCAAAAGACGTCTGCTGCAGAGACATCAGAAAACGTGCGTATGTGGTAAAGGGTTAAGCGCCATTCCACTACATTCCTGACAACTTTATGATCACTAATGATTGGTTAATAAATTCGTTCAATTCCATAGATACGTATTATGACAGAGATCTGACCGGAACCTGTGAATACCGCTGACGACGAATCTGTAGACGCGGTTTTTACGCGAATATTCGAGAGTTGGACCATGTAGCGAGACAAGCTAATACGTATATACATGTAATATACCACCATGCAGGCGTACATGGTTTCGAGTGCAGTGGAAAGATTGATGTATTGCCTTGTCCGCGGTCAATTAAAATTAACAATATGCTCACACCCATTCTTTAAATTTACAAATAAATGTATTTACCTTCCTAAAAGCTGCCAGCATTTTAATGTTTCCAAAACAACGTTCGAGATGAAATGATCCAGTTACTGAACTCAGTGAAGCAGTCGATATTGTAACGCGTGATTTCGTCAGGCCAATCAGATGAGAGCGAATACAGGAGGTATTTTTTTCGATATCAGTATTGAATGTATGTTAATGTTTTATGATCGTCTGCTTTTAAAATGTCTTGTAAAAGTATAATATTTTAAAATGTAAGTAAGTAAATAATGTATTATGTGGAAATGTATATACATCAACACATTGTGTGTCAAACAGTAAATTTGGTAAAATGTCATGTCTAAATGGCAAACAATGCAAATTTTTGCATTTTTTGAAAAATCCTTCAATTGCATTTGGCAGCAAAACAGTTACAATTACAAAAAGTATGTTTTTCTTCTTGTAATATTAGATTGGTGATCTTGTAACTTTTTTTCGATTCAATTGTTTATTCTTTCTAAGTTTCTAAGAGAGTGAGAGCAAAAAAGAGAGAGGGAGACACACCCCCCCCCCCCCCGCCCCCGCCCCCACACACATAACGTTGTTCTCAAAAGTCATTGTGTCTATAGCGCTCGCCATCCACCAATGAGTTTAAACTAGTCAGTGTCGGAAGGCAGCCAATTGCCTGCGAAGAATGTTGTGTGGAGCTTTAGTTCTAGAAAACTTAAAAATATGTTATGTAAATTGACCGCTGTGATATAAGTGAAGAACTGTTGAAACCAGTTTTAAACTTCAATCGAGTTTCAAACAATGCTATTTGGATTATTGGTACAACCATTTGACAGCAGAAACATTTTTGAGAAGGGGATTTAACCTCGAATATATTTTATGTTAGTATTTCGTGATTTAGCTCCCTTTAATACGCGAGCCACGCTACAGAAATTTCGCGATTAATAGTTATATAGTTGAAAGAATACTAATTAAATGTCTTCTTGGTTTCCATGTAAATCAACAAGTTTCAACCCGCAATTGTCACACTTTCTTCATTGTTTACAGGTTAGGCACACTATATCATTGTCAAGAGTCACCTCTCAGCTATAAACTAATAAACAAGATGGGGGTAATGTATTATGCAAGAAAGAAATACCTCCGCGAAGGTAGTTACCGTCATTTTGCACACAATCGGCCTGAACCAAAACTGGGTTTCCACAAACTCTTTTTCACTATCAGACAATGTCAAAATTACCCAAAACAAAAACATATATAAGCATGATTGCACGATTCTCCCTTTTTCTTAAAACTAAGTCAATGAAGTCAATGAAGTCAATGAAGTCAATAAAGTCAATGAAGTCAATAAAGTCAAGTCAATAAAGTCAATGAAGTCAATAAAGTCAATGAAGTCAATGAAGTCAATAAAGTCAATGAAGTCAATAAAGTCAGTGAAGTCAATGAAGTCAATGAAGTCAATAAAGTCAATGAAGTCAATGAAGTCAATGAAGTCAATGAAGTCAATGAAGTCAATGAAGTCGATAAAATCAATGAAGTCAATGAAGTCAATAAAGTCAATGAAGTCAATGAAGTCAATAAAGTCAATGAAGTCAATAAAGTCAATGAAGTCAATGAAGTCAATAAAGTCAATGAAGTCAATAAAGTCAATGAAGTCAATAAAGTCAATGAAGTCAATGAAGTCAATAAAGTCAATGAAGTCAATGAAGTCAATGAAGTCGGGATAGATGATTCATAAGAGTTAAACGCTCATTGTAATCTTTATCTCAGCAACATGTATATCATGGTGGTCAGTTCAGCTATATCATGGTGGTCAGTTCAGCTATATCACGGTGGTCAGTTCAGCTATATCATGGTGGTCAGTTGAGCTATATCATGGTGGTCAGTTCAGCTATATCATGGTGGTCAGTTCAGCTATATCATGGTGGTCAGTTCAGCTATATCACGGTGGTCAGTTCAGCTATATCATGGTGGTCAGTTCAGCCCTATCATGGTGGTCAGTTCAGCTATATCATGGTGGTCAGTTCAGCTATATCATGGTGGTCAGTTCAGCTATATGACGGTGGTCAGTTCAGCTATATCATGGTGGTCAATTCAGCTATATCATGGTGGTCAGTTCAGCTATATCATGGTGGTCAGTTCAGCTATATCATGGTGGTCAGTTCAGCTATTCAGCTATATCACGGTGGTCAGTTCAGCTATATCACGTTGGTCAGTTCAGCTATATCATGGTGGTCAGTTCAGCTATATCATGGTGGTCAGTTCCGCTATATCACGGTGGTCAGGTCAGCTATATCACGGTGGTCAGTTCAGCTATATCACGGTGGTCAGTTCAGCTATATCATGGTGGTCAGGTCAGCTATATCACGGTGGTCAGTTCAGCTATATCACGGTGGTCAGTTCAGCTATATCACGGTGGTCAGGTCAGCTATATCATGGTGGTCAGTTCAGCTATATCACGGTGGTCAGTTCAGCTATATCACGGTGGTCAGATCCGCTATATCACGGTGGTCAGTTCAGCTATATCACGGTGGTCAGTTCAGCTATATAATGGTGGTCAGTTCAGCTATATCACGGTGGTCAGTTTAGCTATATCACGATGGCCATTTTAGCTATATCACGATGCTCAGTTTAGCTATAAAACGGTGTCTAGTTTAACTCTATCACGGTGTCCACTTCAGCTATAGTACGATGTCCAGTTTAGTTATATTACGATGTCTAGTTTAGCTATATTACGATGTCCAGTTTGGCTATATCATGAGGTCCAGTCTAGCTATATCACGATGTCTAGTTTAGCTATATTACGGTGTCCACTTCAGCTATATAACGTTGTACACTTCAGCTATATTAGGATGTCCAGTTTAGCTATATTACGATGTCCAGTTTAGCTATATTACGATGTCCAGTTTAGCTATATTATGAGTTCCAGTTTAGCTATATTACGATGTCCAGTTAAGCTATATCATGATGTCCAGTTTAGCTATATTACGATGTCCAGTTTAGCTATATCACGGTGTCCAGTTTAGCTATATTACGACGTCCAGTTTAGCTATATCATGATGTCCAGTTTAGCTATATCATGATGTTCAGTTTAGCTATATTACGATGTCCAGTTTAGCTATATGACGGTGTTCAGTTTAGCTATATTACGTCGTTCAGTTTAGCTATATCACGATGTCCAGTTCAGCTATATCATGTGGTTCAGATCAGCTATATCACGGTGGTCAGTTCAGCTATATCACGGTGGTCAGATCAGCTATATCACGGTGGTCAGTTCAGTCATATCACGGTGGTCAGATCAGCTATATCACGGTGGTCAGTTGAGCTATATCACGGTAGTCAGATCAGTTATATCACGGTGGTCAGTTGAGCTATATCACGGTGGTCAGATCAGCTATATCACGGTGGTCAGATCAGCTATATCGCGATGGAAATATCAGCTATATAATGGGGTCCAGTTTAGCTATATCACGGTGGTCAGATCAGCTATATCACGATGGCCAGTTTAGCTATATCACGATGTTCAGTTTAGCTATATCACGATGGCCATTTTAGCTATATCACGATGCTCAGTTTAGCTATAAAACGGTGTCTAGTTTAGCTTTATAACGGTGTCCACTTTAGCTATATCACGATGTCCAGTTTAGCTATATTACGATGTCCAGTTTAGCTATATCATAAGGCGCCAGTTTAGCTATAGCACGGTGTCCAGTTTAGCTATATCACGATGTCCAGTTTAGCTATATTACGATGTCTAGTTTAGCTATATTACGATGTCCAGTTTAGCTATATCATGAGGTCCAGTCTAGCTATATCACGATGTCCAGTTTAGCTATATCACGGTGTCCACTTCAGCTATATAACGTTGTACACTTCAGCTATATTAGGATGTCCAATTTAGCTATATTACGATGTCCAGTTTAGCTATATTACGATGTCCAGTTTAGCTATATCATGAGGTCCAGTTTAGCTATATTACGATGTCCAGTTTAGCTATATCATGATGTCCAGTTTAGCTATATTACGATGTCCAGTTTAGCTATATCACGGTGTCCAGTTTAGTTATATTACGATGTCCAGTTTAGCTATATCATGATGTCCAGTTTAGCTATATCACGATGTTCAGTATAGCTATAGTACGATGTCCAGTTTAGCTATATTACGTCGTTCAGTTTAGCTATATCACGATGTCCAGTTCAGCTATATCATGTGGTCCAGATCAGCTATATCACGGTGGTCTGAACAGCTGTATCATGATGGAAAGATCAGCTATATAATAGGGTCCAGTTTAGCTATATCACGGTGATCAGATCAGCTATATCACTATGGCCAGTTTAGCTATATCACGATGTTCAGTTTAGCTATATCACGATGGCCATTTTAGCTATATCGCGATGTTCAGTTTAGCTATAAAACGGTGTCTAGTTTAGCTATGTCACAGTGTCCACTTCAGCTATATCACGATGTCCAGTTTAGCTATATTACGATATCCAGTTTAGCTATATCATAGGGCGCCAGTTTAGCTATATTACGCTGGTCTGAACAGCTGTATCACGATGGAAAGATCATCTATATAATGGGGTCCAGTTTAGCTATATCACGGTGGTCAGATCAGCTATATCACTATGGCCAGTTTAGCTATATCACGATGTTCAGTTTAGCTATATCACGATGTCCAGTTTAGCTATATTACGATATCCAGTTTAGCTATAAAACGGTGTCTAGTTTAGCTATATCACGGTGTCCACTTCAGCTATATCACGATGTCAAGTTTAGCTATATTACGATATCCAGTTTAGCTATATCATAGGGCGCCAGTTTAGCTATATTACGCTGGTCTGAACAGCTGTATCACGATGGAAAGATCAGCTATATAATGGGGTCCAGTTTAGCTATATCACGGTGGTCAGATCAGCTATATCCCTAAGGCCAGTTTAGCTATATCACGATGTTCAGTTTAGCTATATCACGATGGCCATTTTAGCTATATCGCGATGTTCAGTTTAGCTATAAAACGGTGTCTAGTTTAGCTATATCACGGTGTCCACTTCAGCTATATCACGACGTCCAGTTTAGCTATATTACGATATCCAGTTTAGTTATATCATAGGGCGCCAGTTTAGCTATAGCACGGTGTCCAGTTTGGCTATATCACGATGTCCAGTTTAGCTATATTACGATGTCCAGTTTAGCTATATCATGAGGTCCAGTCTAGCTATATCACGATGTCCAGTTTAGCTATATCACGGTGTCCACTTCAGCTATATAACGATATCAACTTCAGCTATATTACGATGTCCAGTTTAGCTATACTACGATGTACAGTTTAGCTATATTACGATGTCCAGTTTAGCTATATCATGATGTCCAGTTTAGCTATATTACGATGTCCAGTTTAGCTATATCATGATGTCCAGTTTAGCTATATTACGATGTCCACTTATATATATCATGTTGTTCAGTTTTGCTATATCATGAGGTCCAGTTTAGCTATATTACGATGTCCAGTTTAGCTATATTACGATGTCCAGTTTAGCTATATCATGATGTCCAGTTTAGCTATATTACGATGTCCAGTTTAGCTATATTACGATGTCCAGTTTAGCTATATCATGATGTCCAGTTTAGCTATATTACGATGTCCAGTTTAGCTATATCACGGTGTCCAGTTTAGCTATATCACGGTGTTTACTTCAGCTATATAACGATGTTCAATTCAGCTATATCACGATGTCAAGTTTAGCTATATTACGATGTACAGTTTAGCTATATTACGATGTTCAGTTTAGCTATATAACGATGTCCACTTTAGCTATATTACGATGTCTAGTTTAGCTATATCAAGATGTCCAGTTTAACTATATTACGATGTACACTTCAGCTATATCACGATGTTCAGTTTAGCTATTAAACGGTGTCTAGTTTAGCTATATTACGATGTCCAGTTTAGCTATATCACGATGTCCAGTTTAGCTATATCACGGTGTCCAGTTTAGCTATATTACGATGTCCAGTTTAGCTATATCACGATGTCCAGTTTAGCTATATCACGATGTCCAGTTTAGCTATATCACGGTGTCTACTTCAGCTATATAACGATGTTCAATTCAGCTATACCACGATGTCAAGTTCAGCTATATTACGATGTACAGTTTAGCTATATTACGATGTACAGTTTAGCTATATAACGATGTCCACTTTAGCTATATTACGATGTCTAGTTTAGCTATATCACTATGTCCAGTTTAACTATATTACGATGTACACTTCAGCTATATCACGATGTTCAGTTAAGCTATTAAACGGTGTCTAGTTTAGCTATATTACGATGTCCAGTTTAGCTATATCACGATGTCCAGTTTAGCTATATCACGGTGTCCAGTTTAGCTATATTACGATGTCCAGTTTAGCTATATCACGGTGTCCAGTTTAGCTATAACATGATGTCCAGTTTAGCTATATCACGGTGTCAAGTTTAGCTAAATCACGATGTCCAGTTTAGCTATATCAGGGGGGTCCAGTTTATCTATATTACGATGTCCACTAAGGCTATATCACGATGTCCAGTTTAGCTATATTACGATGTCCAGTTAACTATATCATGGTGTCCAGTTTAACTATATTACGATGTCCACTTCAGCTATATCACGATGTCCAGTTTAGCTATATTACGATATCCTTTTTAGCTATATTACGATGCCCAGTTTAGCTATATCTGATATGGCCAGCGTGATATAGCTAAACTTAAATTAAATGTGTCTTAAGTTTTGTAATAACGGTAGAAGAGATACGTATGTTGTATCTTGTTGTTTCTTAAATCATTTAATACAATTTATTGATTCATAAAGGTTATTTTTTTTCAAACATATTACAGAGTTTTTCTTTACAATACTATTGTTGGTTGCTCCCTATTCGATTACGCAACCCCATGGTACAAAATTTAAACCTATTCAATACTGACACCGCGTTTCGACGCGGCGACAATGAAGAAAATGTGCACATACTGCTTTAATTTGTCCATACATGTCGCGCGGGATCATGTCGACAGCGTAGAAATACATTTTTTGTTTTAATCATGTAATTCATATATTTTAACATAACATTTCTTTCGATTTCTTTCTTTTGGGTAAGTGATGTCGAATCACATCCATTTTCCGGCCGATATGCAAACAAGTTACCGCATTTAAAAACATATTTCACAGATCATCAACTTTCTTTGACATTATATACGAGCTGAAGATGTGAAGTAATTCAATGTTGATATTGTAAAAAAACTAGTCTAGGTTCCAATCTCAAAACGATGAGTCTCTTCGGAATTCGCCTACTATAGCAGTTGGCTCTAACGAAGCATACTCACTATTATCAACTTGCCAACTGTCAATGATATAAAAGGAGATTTTTATCCTGAACTAAATTTTCCTGTTTTGAGTTGGAGCCAGTCAAATGACGTCAGGAAACTCCATAACGTTGCGTAATCTGTCGAGGCTTTGCAACTAGAATATGTGTTATAGTACATATCCCAGTTAGCCATACATTGAAACCTTTTAATCATAATTAAGACTGATTCAAAATATTGTGCTGTTCTGACAGTTACCACATATTTGGCAAACAATCCGTCCAATGGCTTATACCGATCAAGTTTGTGTTATATGTTGCCAATCGGACATAGGAGAGATACAAACATGCTATGAGATAACACAACAGTGTTTATACCTTGACGTCAATTATATCGCCAACAGTCAATGCTGGCAACGAATATTCCTCACAGCCCATTTCAAGTGAAATCGAGTCTTTCTTTTACGCAGACGCCTTTCGAGTGACATCAGAACGGACTGACTCTAGGGAACCAGCTCTCAACCGGAGGTAGAAATTAGGCAACACTATGGGTTCGCGTTTAGCGGGTTTCCATTTTTTGTCGTTTGGAACATTCGCATAATTTGGACTCAACTGCAGGTAACCATCCGTCGTGAATCCTGGGTCGGCCAGCGTCTGTTGTAGTGTTCGAAATCTAGGATCTTCAATTGACCGTGAGTAGAGATCGTTTTACGACTTTAACTCGTCAATTATATTATTTATCTTTTCCTTAGTATTAGTAATGTCCAACGTCCTCTTCTGCTTCGCCTTTTCTTGTCCAGCGAGATAAGACACAAGTATATTCAACGGGGGTGCGATTCGCGCATTAATCAGAAACGGGTCTATATTTTCTCCATCTGGCGTTGGAATTGGCATGTATTTAGTTCAATATTTAGTTATGAAAGCGTCTTTCATGTGTGTATATCTGGTATCCCATGATTCGTGCCACTTCCGTCGGATTGACAATTTATATTGAAATGCATGTTGGGATTTTTTTAACATTTGGGTCACCCTCTTTTTTTGTCTGTCGATATAATTACATCTCACATCAAGCATTGAATTGTCGTAAAGCAGAACGCGTGATATTTTTGTTTTCGGCAGGAAACCTGAAGATCGACTTTGTTTACCGTAATTTGGCTTACTAGATGGAGGTTTGTATAAGTACCCCGTCTTATCCTTTTTGTTCAAGAATGGCAGGTCGTCCTTCGTCAAGCGTTGTATCTGAAAACAATGAACTAAACAATTGCTACAATCAGTGATGTGTTTGATTTAGTTAAAACATCGACATTGAGATAGGGAGCTCAGAGTTCGATCTGTTGGCTAGTCATATGATACACTTTCTAATTGGCAGTAGAGACTTTCCTCTAGATTAGGGTATAACATTTCGAGTGATGCGCGCTGGTGTTAGGATAAATAATATGATTACAATATTTGTTGAAATCGGCATCAGACAATGAATTAGCGGTGCTCTGAGTTTTGCTTGTGACCAGTGTGTATCAAGATCAGCCTGCTTATCCAGGGAGTCTTATCAGACTTTGCACCATTCGACAATAAGTCATAGACATATTCTCCAAAAACAGGTTCTATTGTGGATTCGATAAGATACATGCGCAAGCAGATATTTGTTTACATGTGTTTGTATTACGGTTAAGTTGGTTTTCATGTAGCACCGCTCAAAACACTAGGAGGAATCCGCTGTGGTCGAGTGGTTAGCGTCGGGGATTTCGAAACCGGGTGTCCCGGGTTCGATCCCCAGTCGCGGCACTACGGTCATGGTGGAGTGCCCTTGGGCAAGGCACATTTTCTAGCCTAGTACTGGTTTGTTTACCCAGGGATCATGAATAATTAAATTTAATTGCGCGCTAAATGACCTTAGCTGTCGATGCGCCATAAAACAATATACATTCATTCATTCATTCAAAACACTAGGATTAGAAAATAATAACAATGTATAATTCTTATATTTACAATATTGACTTCCCTCCTTTTTACGGCCATTTAGATAGGCAAAATATAAAAGGCGTTAAAGTAGTAAATTAAACAAAAATATATTTTAGTAAAGATAAATGGTGTTATGTTAAAATAGAAATTAAATAAAAAACCCATAACGTACTGTTATCTAATTACACACCCGATTACATTACTTAGTTTTTTGATGATATTCTTAATATTCGCTACGCCGGGTCATACCAAAGACTTTAAAAATAGTAGTAATGGCTGCCCTCCTTGGCGCTCAGGGTTGCGGGGTTAGCATGACTGGCTGGTGTCACGATGTGTTCAGATACGTAAACAAATTGCACCAATGATAATGATTTTGTAAATATAACTTTATATTCAGTTATATTAAATAACAAAAAAGGCCAAACATGATGCCTCTCTAATAGAAATAATCTTCATGACGGGGGTAAATCAAAACCATAATGGCAAATTTCTAAAATAGAAAAATAGCCAAAATACTTAATTTCATTTGTCCAATAAATATATTTAAACAGCGCACTTGTTTGTATTGGTTCAAACACTAGGTCAACAGTAATGATATATAATGTCCTTTTTAAGAAAAGAAAAACAGGAATTTAAGTTTGACTGTCATATATCGTTGAAACATAAGTTTAACTTAACACATACACATCAAAGAATCATAAAAAAATCCGGGATGAACAAAATCATAAATTCCTAGAGAGAAAATATTCCTATCGGATGTAATGATATGAATTGGTGTCATGTATATTAGACAATACACCAAAGATACAATAAATACACGAAAGACAACAATAGACAATACCCCAAATATACAATATACAATACACTTAAGAAAACAATAAACAATACACCAAATATACAACAGACAATACACTTAAGAAAACAATAGACATTACATTAAAGAAAACAATAGACATTACACTAAAGAAAACAATAGACAATACACCAAAGATACAATACACTTAAGAAAACAATAGACATTATATTAAACAATAGACATTATATTAAACAATAGACATTATATTAAACAATAGACAATACACTAAAGACAACAATAGAAAAAACACCAAAGATACAATAGACAATACACTGAAAAGAAAATAGACATTACATTAAAGACAACAATATACATTACACTAAAGACAATAATAGACATTACACTAAAGACAACAATAGACATTACACTAAAGACAACAATAGACATTACACTAAAGACAGCAATAAAGAATACGATATACAATACACTAAAGAAAATAATAAAGAATACAATATACAATACACTAGAAAAACAAAAAAGAATACAAGATACAATACACTAAAGACAACAATAAAGAATACAATATACTATCCACTGAAGGAAACAATAAATAATACAATATACAATACACTAAAGACAACACTAAAGAATGAAATATACAATCCACTAAAGACAACAATAAAGAATACAATAT